>OY757910.1:84465063-84525063 GCA_963585895.1 Sepioteuthis lessoniana
TGCACAGCTTTAAAGTTGATCATTGGGATCTTTTAAAGTATTTTCTTGACTGGCTTCCCTCTTCTGAAAGAATATAAAAAATAATTTGAATTTAATTTTTAAATGCAATTTGTTCTGCTTTAATAATATTTGGTGAAATCAGATGTAATCTTTAAAATGTTTCAATAAATTGGCACAAGTACTTCAACCAGTTTTGTATGAATAAATATAAACGTACCTAATGGCCAAAATTCTTTTTATACCCTCTTCTCTCACTTCAGGTTCATCAAATTTCACCATTGAAAATAAAACATTCTCCAGAAGTAATGCCAAGGCATTATACTGGAGGTTTTTTAATGTAATCCTTTGAACCTCAATTGGTTTCTTTCGTATCCTGTCAATCATATTGTAAATATAAATTTGCTGGTGATGGAACTTGTTACTTTTTTTTATATCAAACCAACAAATAGCATAAGCATTCACAATAAAATTTATCAAACTATATAGTTTGAGAATTAATTATTTATTTATTTATTTATTTATTGCGGATTTTTCCCCCTCATGTTGGTAGTTTTTGTGTTGTTTCTTCTTTCACTGAAAGAAGAAACAACACAAAAACTACCAAGATGAGGGGGAAAAGTCCGCAATAAATAAATAAATAAAAATTAATTCTCAGATTAAAAAGCCTCATCTCAAAAAAATGATTCCAATGAAGGACAATATACTATATAGTTTGGTCGAAAGATTCTGTGGATATGCCCCACGAGTCCATAGGCACATGAGCCTGTTGGCCAAAGTTAACCACCTTGCCTGGTTTAATGGACCAATTTTCCACGATGCAAATCTAGGGTCCACCTTACCTCTAGAAATACCAACTGTATATTCATAGAGAAGTCTTTGGTCACTACTAAGGCTATCCATATCTTTCATTCCAAAGTGAAACTCCAGGGGATTCTTAACAGCTGAAAAAGATTTTTGGGGTAAATTATGGCAATCATTTGCACATAATTTACCCAATGGACCGTTGAATGTAGTGTGGCTTTTTGTGGTGCCATCTAAATGTTTGAATAGAGCTCTAAATGGAAGTTCATTTTGATGTAAGGAGCAACCAATTGTGTGAAGATATTTTTTTTCTAAATGTGTTACAAGTCCACCTTCACAGCCTGTATTTGCATTTGTGTTGTCAACAAGGACAGCCTTAATAGTGTACCAGTTGCACCAATATCAGGAAGAACCCTGTGAGTCAAATATATACTCTCATTTGGTGTCTCCTTTGTGATTATCAAGTGGCATTAGGTCCTTTGGCTTTTTTCAGAATTTTACTTCCATTTTCTTCCTCTGATTCCTGGTAGTGTTGTGTGTCTTTTTCCTCCCATCAACTCCTATACAAAGAAGATTCTTCACATTTTCATTATGCTTTTCATAGGCATTTGTTTTCACTTTAGCCTTTGCTCTATTTTACATTTATCCATATAGATATTCTTTATATCTATATTAGGGATAAAAAAGCCAATAGCCCTCAAATCCAAGAGCAAGGCATGGTCAAGGCTGGCTCCAAGATTAGAAAAGATATCACCCCTAACCAACTCAAGAGTATACCTTGGAATTTTTGTGAGGTTATAAGGCACTTGGAGAGGACTATCTCGCTGTTCATAATCCTCTGTTTCATCACTTGGAGAAGATGAGTAAGAATGGGAAGAATCACCCTGAACATATAATGTTGAAGCTATTGGTGGGGATATCTTCATACATTTTTGTTGGCTTTTTTGTCAGAGGACAAGTGCAGATGATGTGCTTAGTCTGGCAATTTTCTTTGGTGCATTTGACATTAATATTGTCACAACTTAAAATTGGCAGGTTGCACGAACATGATGATATATCAAAAAATGTATCCAACTTTTCCTTCAGAATTTTATTAGGGCAACAGGTAGATGTTTACAACTTATTTGCTTTGCCTTCTGAAAGCATAGAATTTTCACCTTGTTGACAACACTAATTTCCTTTAACAAAGGCAAAATGTCTGAAAATACACGACGATGTTTTAAAAAAATCGTAAATAAATTTCGAAATTCATTAAAAAAAAGTAATAATGTTTACTTACCAAACAACAGTATTGTACTGTTTAGTTCCAAAATTAACTTGTAAACCGACTTTTCACTTAAAAAAGCACTAAATTTTAAAATATAAATAAATTACAATAATTATAAAATGTTTAAATATTTTAATAGTATGTCTACTTTGCGAAATATATATATTTGCGTTAATTATAAGGGTAAAAAACAAACAAACCGAAGTACTCCGGAGAGATATTTACCTCTGGTGAAAGGCGAAATAATATCCAGTAAATAAAACGAGGTTTAGTAAGTCGTTATTTGTATTTTAAACTATATATTTTAATGTATTTTATTTTTGTTTTTGGTCATTTAATTAAACATAATATGAAAATAGATAATAAACTTAAAAATATCAATTATTTAATAAATTTTATTATTTAATTTTCCTTTAGTCTCAGTTTTAATTTTATGGATACAGGTTTCCAGCGTCACCGATATCACGACTAAAATCACAAAATATTATGTCTTTAAATCCGATTTCGCAAAATAAATACAAAATTTTGGAAAAAAATATTTCGTGGGGTAATTTCTGATGTTATTTTGCAACTTTCACCGCGTTATTCTTTTTACAGTTCCAAAATCGACCTACCCTAATATATATATATATATATATATATATATATATATATATATATATGATACGATCAGTTACGATCATAGTCTGGACCGGTGCTTACCGTGTGTTTACTGTTGAAACGTTCTTTTTTAAGACTGGTAATTTGCTCATTTCATGTTACGTCGAAATGACACTGTTTTGGATAGAATTTTCAATTCATAACAGTATCGATTTTCTATCCAGAACAATATCATTTTGCATTTTCAGCTATTTTTCAGCCATGAGCCCACGGTTTCTAAGACAAAAGTATAGAAATTGCATTGCCCGGAAGAATGATAAGGAAAACATTATGAAGCTGTACTTTTGTGACGTGGGTTGAGTATGTAGAAAATTACTGTAACGAGTTACTGTACCATAATGTAGCGGAAGAATCTTCTGGGTAGTGAGATACCGAAGTTAATGCTAAAATGAATTTCAAAATAAATAAAAGGAGGTAGAGTAGAGAAGTAGTTATCTTTTCTTTTCTTTTTGTATTATTTTAGCAAAAACAATAATTTACAAAATATGTTGTTTTTTTTTTTTTGTGAGAATTGATTTTTGTCCGAGTAAAGGGCACAAAAATGTGGGTTTTTTAAAACTGTTTCCACGCTTGTCAGTCTTGAACTCCTCTTGAGGATAAAACTTGGTTATCGTCATGAAATGAGCCACTGATATTTTGGTTAAGCCTGGAGAATCTAAGATCTGGGACTTTCCTCCTTGACTATTAGACTTCTTCTCACTAGGACGGGAGATCTGGTATATTCAGACACAGTAACTTTTAGCGAAAAAATAGAAAAAAATTATTTTCAGACATTATGATACACGCAGGCCTTCTTTTTTTGTATTTCTGGATTTGGGTTTGGGGTCGTTACAACCCCTAGGATGGTTTTAGGCACTGAATGGCTTGATCTTTATTAGCAGAAACATCAACGGAAAAAAAGTTGATCTTATCAGAAATAAATAAAAGAAGAATAGTTTAGGAAGGAAAATTAAGAATCATAAATTGAAATCATAATCAACACTAGCGAGAATTGAACCTGGGAAAGATCTCGTAAATTCTAGCGAAGAAAGTTCTTTCAGCAAAGCACTAATAGATATACCAATTCTCTGGTTCCGCAAGAAAACATATTGTGTCAAATTTTTAGGGGTAGCCTCCTCCCAACCCCAAGGAAGCACCTACTCTCTCGACTAAAAGTAGTAAAGTCTGATTTACTGCCTCTTATATCTTTATAAAAAGAATGATGAGAGAGAGAGAGAGAGATGAATAATTTTTGTCACTGTCTTCCTGTTCAATAGAGGATCCACATCTTAATCCTGACATCGTGACCCATCTAAGTGGAGCGGAGTGAGACTGCTAGTGGCTCTGAAAAGTAAACCACAAAGCTTACTTGATTGATTAATTGATTGATTTTAACGGCATGCCAATCCGTCAAGGATCATTTTTGCCAAGAGGATAGGGAATCGCGTTCATTGTAAATTTATACCCGGGTGAGCCAAAAGCTTTGCCATATTTTGGTAACGTGAGCCACAATTTAGCAGCTCCAAATACTTTTTCCGAGGTCATGAATATGATGAACCACACTGCACTGTGAGATACCAAGATTCCTCTGATACTCTTCGAGTGTTACTCGTCGGATTTGCCTCAATTGTTTGGGGTTTTATTTGTCTCTGCCTCCCACCAGACAGGACTTGACACAAAGTCAATGACCTGAAGATCGAATATAGTGGTGATTTAGGGGAAGGGAAGGTCGGACTCGAGCCTCGGTTCGTGCCCTGTAGGACTATATTGATCATCGGCCCACTTAGTGCAATGTGGGCCTGATGAGCCTAGCTTGTCATGGACCCAAATCTAGGTCGTATGCCTGATTATTGCTTAAACTGGACAGCAAGGTCCAGTGCTATACAAGGGTGACAAAGGTTTCAGTTAAGCAGCTCGCCCTCCCGAAAGTGGCCCAGCCGAAGCCGGGGGGTGCATACGGCCTCAAGTCCGCCTTTGCTGGACAATTGTTTGGGGTACAGCTTCGGAATCCATGCAGTCTACCTGACCTTGTCTGATAGTCGACGTACTTACAATCCGAGCGAAATTTCTTGAATCATCCGGTTATTGCACTGTAATCAACTTTGCCTTCACCTTTTGTACAACAAATATTTTTGCAGCTTTCATGGCTTTACGATCCAGTTTGAACTTGTAAAGCATCAGTTTCTGAATTAAATAACGTTGCATATTTATCTGTGCGGCTTTCAAATTACCTATGGGGTTAAGCTATGCGTAACGTGTCAGCGCACCAACTACCACAATGATACTAACAATAACGAGTACCTACCACAGCTTGAATTGTTTCGGTCACATGATATACGCGCTGCAAGTTTGTACATATGAAAATATTGCAAAACTTTTGACTCACTCTATTCATATTTTTGTGTAGTTTCGTAAGAGTTTGTTTTTTTTTGCACACAGTTATATGATATCAAGAATTCCTATTTAATACAAATAATTTGCATGAAGTTGTTTGGTTTCAAGTATTCCAATGTAATACAAGTACAAATATATTCTCTTGTAATTCTTTCAATTTAATAAATTATTTGTTTGCTCATAGTTAGATAGTTTCAAGTAACTAATATTAATAAGTTGGCGACCATAGTCGAGGGTAACCCGAAGGCTCCCTTTTCGATAGCTACTACACCAAGATGTAGGGGAGGGCGCTACTCCTTCCCTGGATGGCTCTACTTTACCCTTGATCCGCACCTTATAATGCTGAGTGTTAAGCAAGGAGGCATCAAGTACCATTTTTTGAGTCTTTGGTATGACTCGACCTGGGATTGAACCCAGGTCTCCCGGGCCAGTAAAAAAATTATTGGTTCAAGTAACTATTCCAAATTCAAATAATTTACAGTTATATAGTATCAAGTAACTAATAATAATAATCTTTCGAAAACAATTATAGCTTCAAGTAATTATTCTTAATACAAATAATTTACAATTATATGGCTTCAAGTAACTAATAATAATATACCTTCGTAAACAATTATAGCTTCAAGTAACTATTCTTAATTCAAATAATCTAGTTATATAGTATCAAGTATTCTTATCTAATAGAAATAATTTGCAAACAAATCTAGTTGAGCCATAGATGGACCCATAACAGGTACGATTACTCTGAATCAGAGTGGACCTGAGAGTAATGGCTATGAGGAGGCACTGCATATTCCCTAGATCTCCAGAAGTGGATCCTAATCATCAGATGTAGTTTAGTGTCATATCTTTTTAAGGACTCTTACCCTTTAGCAGGGACAGAGTCGGCGTATTCTTAGCCCCTAAGACACGACAGAAATCCTCAGTGTGCTATCTCGTTTGACGAACGAGCAATGTGTCTGTTGGAATATAGCGGATTTTTAAGGCGGTTCTGAATCTAGCCACGATTTTCATGATGTATCCATTTTTCTTCATCTGTGACTGTCTTCTGCAAATACGATACGGGAATGATATTTTGATTTAGTCCCCACTCTCCAAGAAACAATATTATCATTAGTATATCCGTGATAGAAGAAAAAATGACAAGAAAAACTCAATAACACACAAAAGAACATGTAACATTTTATATATGCAATATATCTTCAAGAGGTACGAAAAGGAAAAGATCTAGAAATATGTGCCAAGCGGCTAGAAATATACACATATTCTAAGTTTGGAACAGCCTGGCTCTGCCCAGATGCCTGGGGCTGTAGAATACACAGACTGCATTCTGCAGAGGGGTAAGCCCACCACCACCACCGAGTGTCCTAGATATGACACAAAACAATCTGATGGGGAGACTCCAGTTCTGGAGCTTAAAGGAATGTGGAGTACACCTTCATTGCCATTGCCCCCAAGTCCACCCAATCCCAGAGTGATAGTACCTGATAGAGTCCAATCTATGGGTTAAATAGAACTGTTTGATCATTGAACTGTGTGTAAACAAATGAATGATGTTTAATTGAATTGTTTGTGATGCATAGCAATACTTGGAACCACTTAACTGTGTACAAACGAATGAGTAATGTTGAATAGAATAATTAGTGTTAAATAGCAATATTTGAAATTCTTGTGGAGATTAGATTTTAAAAAATTAGATAACATGAAAAAATAGAATAAACACAAAATGAAATAAATAGATATAAAAATAATAATCAGTGCACGCTTAAAAAGAAGGGTATCCTGGCGCCAAAGAGAAACTCTTTCTGAGTTCCCTTGGCACACATCAACAGAACGGACGCACCTTTTTCTTTCGACAGCTAGTCGGAGCGCACATCTTTGTTAAGGCCTGAGGTTTTAACAGCGGGTTATGTTTCTTACTCGTAGCTGCGTCGACTGAACATACAGGACTGAACACAGACACATATGGCTGACCCTCAAATTTACAATTTACCAGAAATGATTCTGGAAACTCCTCAAACACCCCGACTGGGAAATACGGCCATTTCTACTGGTTCAAGAAGGCGAAATTAAAAATTGCGTTTAAAGGTAGCCCTTGTCTTTTTTCTTTTCCGTCCTTAATTCCTTTACCGCTTCAACAGACAAAAAAAGAAAATTACAGTTGAAGAGAGGGTATGAAGAAAAATCTGTTAACAACGTCATAATTTCCCAACAACAAACAAATAATCTTCTATACCCCATACACTTTTACTATGTGCCTATATTGAATTACATTGGTATTACATAGCTTTACTTGAAACTACTTCACTGTGGAGTTATATTGAATAGAATTATTTGTGTTAGATAACAATACTTGAAACCAATTAACTGTGTAGAAACGATAATAATACGAGTGGGTAAACAAAATAGTTGCCACTCGTGTAAAAATGAAATTACCTTCAAACTATTCACTTTCAAATCCTATATGTATATCCATTTAAATGTATGCAAATAAATGACCGATATTAAATTGTTACTGTTACATAGAAATACTTGGAGGTGCATGTGATGTAATGGTTATCGTCGTAGGAAATGGACACGGTGACACGAGTTCAAATCCTGGACGAGACTGATTGCATTTCACATAGCACTAATACCCTTGGGAAAGGTATGAATTCAATTATTCTTCCTCCAGCTATGGGTAAATAGTAGGGCAGACTTGGTTCTTCAGTCTTAGTGAGGCAACTAGTCTAGGAGAAGGAAAACTCTGAATTCAAACCTGTTAAACTCCGCTTAAAAATTGACCTTGTGTCATATCCTGCCCGAGCGGAGGGGTTGGGTAAATATGGTTACATAGCAATTCTTGAAACCATTTAATTGTGCGCAAACAAATGATGAGCAAATAAAATAATTCGTGTTTGAGAGAAATACTTTAAACCATTTCACTGTGTGTCCAAAAAAAGAGCTCAGGCTCGTTTAAAAATGTTATCAAGAAAATGTACTTATAAATCATACATATTTGATATGTATAAAGGGGAGTTAGCTTTAAATAACCTACAATGGTTGATATGCCATAAAACCCAAACAAACTAAACCAAACCAAATCATATACATTTAATATATATGTAGTAAGAGGATTTGGCCTTAAATAACCTATAATGGTTGATATGCCATAAAACCAAACCAAGGGGTGTCCTCGTGGCGTAATGGTTAAAGCGATGGACTGCGGAATCGTAGTAAGCGAGTTCGTATTCCAGTCGTGCTATTACGTTCACTTTCGGGCAAATACCCTTGGGAAAGGTACGAACCCCCTTATCCTCCCAGCTATGGGTTAAATAGCACCACTACTATTCTTCTCGGAGAATGACTTTGGCATTAAATAACCTACAAAGGTTGATATGCCATTAAACAAAGAAACCAAACCAAACTAAATCATATATATTTAATATATATGTATAAAGGGGATTTAGCATTAAATAACCTACAATGGTTGATATGCCATAAAACCCAACCTAACCAAATCATATATATCTAATATATATGCACAAAGAGTATTTGGCCTTAAATAACCTACAATGGTTGATATGCCATAAAACCCAACCCAACCAAACCAAACCAACAGCCTGACCTGATCGTAAGTTGTGAGGTTAAATGAATTGATTAATAAGATACGCAAATAAAAAATCAAACAAATTATGAAATACGAAAATAAAATAAAGATATCTCACAAGTTCACTTCTACCGAAAGTTAAACTTTCGGCACCAAAAAGAATCAGACTCATTACTCATTTGTGTAACTTACTCGTTACCATTACATCAAAACACGGTGCCATTCTATGGATAACAAGAAGAGAAAGTGTCCAAACGTTGAAAAAAAATGTTCGTTTGTTTCAGTTCGTGTGGAACCCATTTTTCAAACTTATGAACGTCAAAAGACAACGGATTGGTTTTTTAAACTGAGTAATTTTCATATATATATGTCTCACTTTGTACAAAAGACGATATATGTACATATACGAGGGTCGTCCAAAATATTCTAAACCTCACACTGAAAGAAGAGCCATAGCTAAACATTTTTGTTCTGGCAATACACTAACACTTCTTATAAAACTAGAAAAATCTGAATTAGTTTTTCTAGTTTTAGTGTTTCCACAATGAAAACGTTCAGCAATGGCACTTCTTTCTGGGTGAGGCCTAGAACTTTTTGAACAACCCTCGTATGTATATTCACGCGTGGTCATACATACATACATACATACATACATACATACATACATACCTTTATATGCATAACTTTTATATTTGCACACAATCTATCTATTGATCTATCCCAGTCTGTTCATATATATCAGTCCATCGCTTTTCATATCTATCTATCTATCTATCTATCTATCTATCTATCTATCTATCTATCTAATTCTTTTTACATCTATCTCATTCTGTTTGCTATCTATCTATCTATCTATCTATGTTAATGTGTTCATTTCTATATATCTATCCTCGAATTTATGTAGTTGTTATTTACGAAGCTTAACTTAGTTTGGCACAAGGCTAGAAGTATGTTGCCCAGTCGGCTGGGGCTGTAGAATACGCTGACTGTACCTCTGCAGAGGGATAAGACCCCTCACCTATGATTGTCCTGATATATGACGCTAAACAATCTGATAGCGAGGTTCCAGTGATACTGGAGCTTTGGGGAATGCGGAGCACTCCTTCATTGTCATTGCTCCCTGGTCCAATCTGGCCCAGAATGGTAGGGCCCTATCTATGGGTTAAAAAGAACTAACTGCATATTTATGTTAAACTGAATTGTTTGAAGTAGAACTGTTTGACTAAATTGAATAGCTCGAAATGTTTTTGACAATTAAACCCTACTTACATTTAAACTGCGTGCTTATGCTAAACTGAATTGTTTTAAATGGAACTGTTTTTGACATTGAAAATGTACTTACACTAAACTGCTTTGTTTAATATAGAACTGTTTTGACATTAAACTGTGTGCAAAAAAACCCTGCACTTGTACTAAACTGAATTATCTGAATTAGAACTGTTTGACTAAAAAATATACTGTGCACTCACTAAATTGAATAGCTCGAAATGTTTTGGACAATTAAACCCTACATGTATTTAAACTGCGTGCTTATGCTAAATTGAATCTTTTGAAATGGAACTGTTTTTGACATTGAAAATGTACTTACGCTAAACTGATTTGTTTAATATAGAACTATTTTGACATTTAACTGTGTGTAAACAAAATCTGTACTTACACTAAACTGAATTAGCTGAATTAAAACTGCTTGACTAAACTGAATAGCTTGAAATAAAAATATTTTTCACAATTAAACTGTATTTACATTTAAACTTTGTACTTATGCTAAACTGAATTGTTTGAAATAGAACTATTTTCATAAAAATGGATTTGGCGTTAAATAACCTACAAAGATTGATAATGCCATAAAACCCAAACAACCAACCAATCAGAAGTATGAGGGCTCTCTGAGAGAATCGCTCTCACTAACAATGATCTGCCAGCTTAGCCCGTTAACCATACACCGCGCGAGTCGGCCAATGTATCAGCGGACAGTTATTTTAGCACGTGGTTGGGGGGTGCTCAGTGAGGATTGAACTCACAAGTAATAGGCTTCAAGATTGTTAACTATTTGCGCCTCAACGGAGGACTCATTAGTAATGATTGATCTAAGTTTAGTTTAATCGTGGCTCAAGACCAGAATTATGGAGCATCCAGTGAAACTCCAAGTCACTAAAAATGGTCCACCAGCCTCGCTCGTAAACCATTACACTACGTGACGTGCCTGAACAGTTATCTGTTTACTAAGTGTATGTATTTACCCAAACCCTGCGCCATAGAGAGGATGTGACACAAGGTCAGGTTTTTAAGTGGGACAAGGATGGTTTGAATTCAGAATTTTCTTTCTCCTTGACTGGTTGCCCAGCCAAAGCTTAAGAGCTCAGTCTGCCCTAAATGGATGGATTCATTTCCAGGGGCATTAGCGCGAAGGGAAACGCAAACAGGCTTATCTAGGACTTGAACCCGGGTCGCCGACTCCATTTCATACGACGAATTAAGTGTAGCTCAGTTTTAGAACAAAATTATGAGGCACTCACCGAGGATTGAACACACTACTAATAGTTTGCAAGCTTGCTATCCATTTGCACTTCAACGAGAAACTCTTTTGCAATGAGCACCCTTACATTAAGAAAAGTATTTATTGAAATGAACTTAAATGGCTCTTCCTAAAATGAATAAGGAAATAAATTTTATCCGTCTTACTCTTTTTACTTTTGGTGACTATTTTAATTAATTACCCTCAATTTTTCTTTTTTTTCCCCCTTCTTTTTTTAATCGCATTTTAAATTAGGAGTCTTTTGGAAAGTTGTTCAGTTTTGTTCATCTGAAAAATGAGCGAAGAGAAGTCCCAAGTATAATGAAGGTGATCCAAACATAATTGTCGAGAAGTGCTGGAAAAGTCCAGTGGATCATATCTCTCGTGAGTGCCCGTATAAGTCTGTTGGGCATAGGACCTAAGTGGAACTGCGTGTAAGCAAACTCGCGCGTGTGTGTGTATGTGGTTGGGAGGGCGTGCAGAAATACCAGCTACGGTGATAGAAAATAACAATCACAACAGCTTCATAAAATAAATGAATAAATAAAACAAAACAAAATAAAATAAAATAAAATAAAATAAAATAAAAACAAGCCAGCATTTTACTGTCACGGACTATAGCATTGATTGCAACAAAAAAGAAAAAGAAAAAAGAAAAATATAAACTAATTCGAGTACGTATAGAAAGAAAGAAAGAAAGAAAGAAAGATAGAAGGAACGTGCATAAGGTTTGACACCAGTATATTCGGATATAATCTTTCATGAGACAGTTTTAAAAAGATAGAAAGGCGGTCGGGTGGGGAAAGAAATACAACTTAAATAAATAAATAAATAAAACTTGTTTCGCCGAGATGCTGTTTAATTTGCTGTTGAAAGAGAACAATATAAAAAAGGGGAGGGGTTAAGAGATGGATGAATTTTATTGGTATTTAGGGGGTAACTTTGGGGTCCTTCTATTTTAATACTCTCCCTCCCTAGATCCATTCTGCAGAAGTATTAAAAGCTAAAACACAATTCTGATTACCACCAATTTTTATGCAACGCTTACGATGAAGACTCTTTAGATTTTTGACTCTTCTTCAAGCAAAAATTCTACCGTTTTATTTTGATTCCATTTTATTTTTAACCCGCTGAAAAAGTATCATCCCAATGAATTATATGAGGCATCTATTTTTAAATGGGAATTAATCAATGGCTAACTAAATCAAAAATATTTGCAGACGACAAACAATTGACAGTTTTCATGTTTGGAAAAACACAACTCCATTTTATCAAAGAAATTTTTAAAATCTCGTATTTGGTCAAATAGAAGTAGATTTATTTTGGACAAATGATGGAAATTTCGACTGAAATCCTACGAACAGTTTTATATGGACATTGGCGACTCACTCCAAATTCAAACGGAACTATTAACGGTAATTTCTCTATTTTATGATTCAATTTTTTTAAATGTTTTTTTTTTTTTTTTTGTCTGTCAAGTTTCTGGTTAAATTTTTTTAGCGTTTCATATTCATTCAATGATTTTATAGTTTATATAAATGTTTGTATTCAAAGCTTTGAACGTAACTAAACATCATATCACCCTGCATTTCAAGGGTTCGTTTTCTGTTTATCAACAATTCAATAAAAAAAAATTACATGCGATTTTTTAAAATAAAATTATAACAAAGAAAATTTTAAGTGAATTTAAAGATAATTAAAAATAGAGACGTATATAAACAATTCAAATTGAACTTTTATGTACGCATAAATAAATTTAACTGAAACAGAATAATATATATATATATATATATATATATATATATATATATATATATATATATATATATAATTACATATGCATATATATTATATAAGGATATATTATATATGTATATTATATATATATATATATATATTATTTATATATATTATATACGTGTGTGTATTTATGTGTTTATGTGTGTATCATATATTTGTAAAAATTGCAACTAAATCCGATAGTATGAAAATGTGTAGATATGAAAAAAACACAAGATCTTCAGAGGACGATTTTTTTAAATAGTTATTTACCAAATTTAAACGTTTCGTTTTTGTTTTTGTTTTTTATGAAAACATTAAATCTCCATCAAATAACAATTTAACAATTCAAACGCACTTTGTGGAACTGCTCATCTCCTCAGAAGAGAGAGTACTATCAATGTGACAGAAAAATATCACCCATAAGAGGCAGCAAAAAACATAAGTACATAGAATATATATAAAATCACTACTTTCTCTCGCCCTAGATCTTAGAAAACAGACCCAGTGAAGAATTGTATATTTTTTGTTCGTTTAATAACATATCAACCTTCTATGGGTTATTTAATGCCAACTCTATTCTTCTAGGAGAACAGTAGTGGTACGATTTAACCCATAGCTTGGAGGATAAGTCCGAAAGGGAACATAATGGCGCAACTGAAGTTCGAACTCGCTTACTACGACTCAGTAGCCCAACGCTTTAACGATTACCCACCTTCCTGAAGGATTGTAATATCCTTGAAAGTAAAGCTGAAAACTAAATAATTAGGAATAATAATGATAATAACAATAATTCGAAATGTTGTTATCGATATAATAAAAACTAATCAATGGCTGAAAAGTACTGAACTGAAGGCGGAGACAAAGGGGTTGATAATAGCCATTCAGATCCAGAGCCTATCAACTTGAAACTATCAACTAAATATGATAAAAAAACAGATCAAACCCAATATATAGATTGGGCGAACAAAAAACTGTATCAATTGACCACTTACTGTCTGGTTGCGAAATCCTATCAAAGATAGAATCTAAAGAACGGCTCAATAGAATTGGACATTATACTATTTTGGAAAATATGCTATGATATCTAAAAAATGGTATAAACACCAATCAGAACCAATAACAGAAGCCAAAGAAACTACTATTCTCTCGAACTTTGCAATTCAAACTAACAGAAAAATAAAGAGCAACAGACCAGATATCGTAGTTAAAGACTATAAGAGAAAAATATATCTTCTTATCGATATATCAGTTCCAACCCATCCAACGTTATTTTAGGAAATCGTGTTCATAATATGTTCATATCTATATTTTTTGTCTAGTTGTTTCTAAAGAGTTTTTTTTTCACATAATTATTTTTAAACAGATTTATTTGACTTATAGATGGGCTTCTTGCAAGTACTACCACTCCGGATTAGAGTGAACCTGGGGGTAATGGCAATGAAGGGGTACTCCACACTCTTCACTTTCAGATGTAGTTTAGTGTCATATTCAGAACACTCTTTCTTGGAGGGTATCTTACCCCTCTGCAGGGGGTCCAATCAGTATTTTCTAAACCCTAATGACAGAGCATAGACATTTCTTGAGAGCTTCAGCAGGATTCTAAAAGCTTATAGGCACTACTTATGCAATAGGCTTATATTGACCTAATGAGTAGATTGTTCACCAATGGTCTGGGAGACTGGGGTTCAATCCCAGGTCTAGTCATACCAAAGACTTAAAAATGGTACATATTGCTGCCTTGCTTAACACTCAGCATTGTAAGGGTAAAGTGGTTGATAATCCAGAGAAAAGAGTAGCGCCCTCTTCTAAACCTTGGTGTAGCAGCTATTGAAAAGGGAGCCCTCGGGTCACCCTCGACTAAGGTAGCCAATTTTACTTTTATATTGCATATGTATATATGTAATGCTCTCTCTCTTTCTCTCTCTCTTTCTCTCTCTCTCTCTCTCTATCTCTCTCTCTCTCTCTACACACATATATATATATATATGTGTGTGTGTGTGTGTGTGTGTGTGTGTGTGTATTGTGTAGATGAAATACTTATTTACTTGGTTGAGGCACAAACCCAGAAGAATGGGGTACCTATGACACTCTAACACACAAGTAATGGTTTACTGGGTCATAAAAGACACCCCCACACATATATATGTATGAATATATATGTATATATGTATGTGTGTGTGTGTGTGTGTGTGTGAGAGAGAGAGAGAGAGAGAGAGAGAGAGAGAGAGAGCGTTTACTCGTGTAATGAACGACTTTTAGGGCTAAATTTTCATCTCAAAAACAGGGGATCGTTCATTACCCAAGATATGTTTTTGAAACGTCGAAGCTTGCCTTGTTTCAGGGAGTAACCTTGTCCTTACTTCGATCTGTCCCCGTATTGCCTTTCGATAAACAAAGGCTATAAGTGAAGATAATAAAGTTTTTACTAAATATTACAGTAGTTTGGAAAATATTAAAAAGTATCTGAATGTTTTCTCTTCCTGTCATTGAATGTTAGTGAAATATTTTTGTAGGCAAGCATAGGCAAAAGTTAGGGGTCGTTCTAGATAACGCAATATATGATAAAAAAACGCATTTTCGCAGCTAAAGATTTGAGGTCGTTTATTACACGAAGTCGTTCATTACTCGAGTATATAAGTATGTAGAATGAGAATTTTAGTAATATATTAGCAGTGGAGATGATGCCTATCGTAAAAAGAGCTCTAGAACAGGAGCCTCACCACCAGACACAATTTAGTGAAGGAAGAAGAGAGGGGTTTACGTCTTTAGTGGTTGGGATTATTATTATTATTTGGTAAGTAATGTATAATATCGGTGGTGTGTCCTGAAAAATACGCTGAGGTCAACAAATAAAACTTTTATGATCTTCCGGGTGGAATTAAAGACGATTAGCAGTAATTAAATATCAAATTAGATGCGGCATCGACAGATTTTTTTAAAAATGTGTGTATTTACAATAAATCTCCAAGCGTAACATTTAAAACAAAATTAAACAAATTCGACAAAATTTAAACCATTTTACTTTCCATTAGCATAATTAAATCATTTATATTAATCATTCACGAACTATAACAGTGAGTAATGAATTTAACCGAAACAGAATAATATAGACACACACACACACACACACACACATATATATATATATATGAAGGTAGCAGAAAAAACATAATCCATATAGGTGAATATATTATGATGTAAAGTTGACGTTAACGTTTCAGTTTCAGTGACCATCACCAGGACTTGGATATCAAAATAGTTCACATGTCGATGGATGCTCGCTGAGAAGACAGGAGCAAATGAGAAATATACAACGAAAAGATAGATTAACGTGCACATGGCGTTCATAATTCAAAAGTCATTAGAACGTGTCTGGCGCGTGGGGAAATATTTGAAAATGTTGGATTTCCCAAAGAAACGAGATAGAACCTCCCGTTTATTGAGAAATACGCAACAAGTTTTCATATATATAGATCGTTTGGAATCATCCATGTTAAATGTTATGTAAGATTGTATTTGGTATTTGTTTTTCCGAAAAGACAGTAAGAAAGCTAATATGGATATATAGCGAGAAGATAACATCGAAAAACGCAATGCGTCTTGGCTCACTTTCTTTTTTAAATCAGCTGCTGCTGTTGTTTCTGGACGCTCAACACACATGTGACTTTGATCTTTCCCAAATTCATTCCATGTTTCGTCGGGAAGTGTTATATAACTTTATTAGGGGAAAGCAGATAGATAGATAGATCGATAAAAAGAGTCTGTCAGTCTGTCTGTCCGTATGTACGCATGTACGCATAGATAAATATCACTATAGATAGATATTATCATACAGTGAAAGATCGATAGATATATAGATATGAATATTCTTTTATTTCAGGAAGAGATCACTGCAAATTGAATTTTGCGTATCAGTGGTAAAGATTTGCTACCAAGTTCCAAGTGGTGATTACAATGGGTACGAATTCGTCGAGTCTATCAAATGTGGCGCATGACGCCACTGAAATGAATAATACTTTAAAGTGAATATATAAAGATATCTTATATCTTAAATTCTGAACGGAATGATTTTTATTGTTGAAAGAACTGTTTACATTGCTTCTTAGAAATTCATGATGAACACTTGAAAGGAAAGCGCATACAAGGTAAATAAACTTATAGGAAGTGATTAAAAGAAAGAAAATTCATTCAAGGAAGTCGGCGAGGATTTGCATGTTTTTAAATTGAAATTAAAACCAAAATGTTTTTTGGGGGGTAAGACGATGACGATCGTGTAAGACAGACAGACAGAAAGTAGGCAGATTGGACGGAAGGTATCAATTAGATTTTTTTCCGGTGGGCTTAAATATTGCTGCTGGTGGCAAAACCATTCTCTTTCTAGTCATAAAGAAATCTCTCTCTCTCTCTCTCTCTCTCTCTCTCTCTCTCTCTCTCTCTCTCTCTCTCTCATTTTCACGTGATATTGCGTGAACGGTGCGGGTGTCTCTCGTCGTTATGAGACAACCAGAACTTCGTTTGCTTCACCCGCAAGTTCGTCACTGTACAGCGCTATCAGTAAATAATAATAATAATAATGATAATAATAATAATAATATAAAATAAGAATAAATAAATAATAGCCAACTCTTCATCCCACTTGATCAGTCCCCTCACCGCTACCGCTAGCATCCGGATTGCCGTCGTCGACTGGTAACCGTGATAATTATTATCATCTCCCCCCTTGTCTTCATCAACAATGAAGCCGACATCCGAAACCACCCTCAGCTTCCGCGTGAAATAACCGCTCTTTAGAGATCGCTCATGAATATTGGAGCCATACGCTCCCTGCGATCGCTTTGTGCGCCTAGGAGAAAAGGTAGATGGGTGGGTGTTTGTTTAGGAGTGAATACTTGTGTTGTATCAAACTGGCAAGACAATCAGATAGATAGATAAATAGATAGATTCTGAGCTTAGTTTGGTTAGGCATAAGGCCATAATAATGAACCACCCCGATAAGGCTGCAACTGGCAAACAGTCTCTTCTCTGTCAGTCTCTCTCCCTCTCCCTCCTCTCTGTCTCACTGCGTTTTTGTGCATAGATAGATATTACCCGAGATAGATATGTATAGACTAAGATAGATAGATTGATAGATAAACAGACTGAGATAGATAGATAGATAGATAGATAGATAGATAGATAGATATGAACAGACATGATTTACGTGGGTAAAAATCAGAGAATGGATGAAAATTGATTTATTCATGCCCTCACTTACTTTCTCTCGCTATCTCTTTCTCTCTTTAAGCCCCCACTATATATATATATGTATATATATATGTGTGTGTGTGTGTGTGTGAATAGAAAGACGCACACACACATACACACACAGATTGAGAGAAATAATTAGTGAAAAAATTAGGAAGAGAGACGCAGAGGTTAACAAATCGGAGAGAGGTTTATCCAACAGGTTGGTATTGAAGTATCTTTCAAAAACCATTTCAGAAACTATTTAAGTCTCTCTCTCTCTCTCTCTCTCTCTCTCTCTCTCTCTCTCTCTCTCTCTCTCTCTCTCTCTCTCTCTCTCTTATTCCGTGCACTATATAAACATGACAAGAATTGTAGAATTTAATTTTTAAAGATATGCCATCAACATCTCAAGAGATGGTTCCCCCGTTTTGCACAAAATGAGAGAGAGAGAGAGAGAGAGAGAGAGAGAGAGAGAGAGAGAGAGAGAGAGAGAAGGAAAAGACTATGTGTTAGACCGTGAAAGAGAAAGAAAGAGAGAAGACAGGGAAAGTGAGTGTGAGACAAAAATGAGAGAGGAGGAGGAGGTCCGCGATTGAGAGAGATACAGAGAGAGGAGTGGAGAAAGAACGTGTGGGAGAGAGGTAGATACTGAAAGAACTTGTGTATAAGAGAGTGTGTTTGTAAGAAAAGGAGAGAGAGAGAGCGTGCGCGTATAAAGAGAGAGAGAGAGAGAGAGAGAGAGAGAGAGAGAGAGAGAATGTATGAAAGAGAGAAAGAGAGAGAACGTGTGTGTGTCTATGTGTGAAAGAAAGATAGGAAGTGAGTGAACATATGTATGAGAAAGTGCGTTTGATAGAGAGAAAGAGAGTGAGAGAGAGACTGTAAAAGAGAGAAGAAAAGAGAGGACATGGGAGAGAGAGAGAGAGAGAGAGAGATTTAGTTTGGTTTCTTTGTTTAATCCCATATCAACCTTCGTGGGTCACTTAATGCCAAAGGCATAGTTGTTGAAGGACACAAGCGGTACTATTTAACCCATAGCTGGCAGGATAAGGGACTTCATACTTTTCCAAAGGAGGAGTGAAAGAGAAAGAGAGAGAGAAAACGTGTATGTGTGTGTGTGTGTGTGTGTGTGTGTGTGTGTGTGTGTGACAGATAGACATATATATATTGTGCATTGTCAGTATCGATCGTACAATTCTCCCATCATTATCATTTCTTTTCCTTCACCACTTTGATTTGTGTTTTCATTATCGCCGATGGTCTTAAGACTGAGTGGTGTAGAGCAAAATGTATATCGCCTGTTCCTGTCGGTCGCAACGAGAGGTGCAGTCAATCCAACAATTCATCCAGGAACCTAGCCAACCAGTCGACCAGCCTTTTAGACGAGCCCATTCTGAACTACAGAAAGGGCTACTTCATAAACGAGTGATACCCGCAGCAGCGAATCTATGCGGGTAATGCATCTCAGCACTGATAACGGGACGACAGTAACGATATTGTCCTTAGCCACAAAGGCACAATCTGTCCACAGAACAGACTAAAATATCAATAAATATTCATTGTCATCTTGAGTTTCAAGAGAAAATTCAAGTTGGAAAGTAGAAACAAAACAAATGAATTGAATAAATGACGTTAGTTTTCATTCCCTTTTGCTTATTTTATTTAATCTCTGCAGAAGTTGTTCGTTTTCTTCAGTTAAAAGAAAAGAAAAGAAAAACTTAATTCACCGAGACAGACAAACAGATCAATAGAAAAAATAAATAAAACCACTTTATGGTATCATTAAATCCGGGTATATTATTCAAATAAAAATGACAGAAGGAAATCAAGACCCTCGACTTGATATCAAGCTTATCTAAGGACGTCGTAAAGCTTGACCTGGTGAGGGGTGAGCTTCGTTAAGCTATTCCTGCCCAAGACACGCTATATGAGTAGTGGCCCTAAGACCAAATCAAGTTATGGGACTAGTGGCTAATGACCATAAAGCTTAAATGGGAAAAATAAAGGAAGTTGGAAGATAGTGTACCGTCAATTTTCCTAGTGAGAAAGTAAGCCTACTAACCATGAAAAGCATTCAAAACCATTGTTTTTATTTTGTTTTTTCTGACTGCAAGATAATTTTTCTTTTTTTTTCTTTAACAGTTTTTAAAATCTTCTTTCCTTCCTTCCTTCCTTCTTCATCGTAGGAAATGGAGTCAGCGAACTGAATTGGAAACCAGTTCAAGGCAGTTTACTTTTCAATTCACTTGGAAAAGACTTGAATCCTTCTCTTCTTCCCGTTATGGGTAAATAGTTTGGTAGACTAGGTTTTTTAACCTTGGTAAGGCAACCAGTCAAAGAGAAGGATAATTCTGAATTCAAACCAATTGTATCCTGCTTAAAAATTGACTTTGAGTCGCATCCTAAACCGTGGCGAAGGGGTTGGGTAAATAGAAACATGGACGCTGATGAAACTTGTCTTTTTAGATAAGTTCGATCAACTTTGATTTGAAACGCAAACACAAGATTGGCAATAGAACTGCATTCATCTGTCACTATTATAAAAGTACACCATAGCGAGATTTTTGTTAGAGAAACATTAGAATACTCTAACTTAGAAAATGAAGAAATTTCCAACCCAATTTCCAACTTAATGATAAAAATAATAATATTAATAATAATAATAACATCTATAACTGACAAAGGAGGAGTATAAGTGCTGACACGACTGGATGGGGAAGGTTATTCACTGTGAATTGCGCAAACGATTAAAATTTGGCTATAATGACAAATGGGATATGCACAAACTAGAATCTGTTCTAAAAATAAGACCTGCCTTGTCAGTGGAGGTAAGAATACGTTGACTGTATCCCCGCCCCAAATAAAGGCGTGTCTTGCATCTGGTGGTGAGGTTCAAGCTCTGCAGAGTATCGAGTACTCCTTCATTACCATTACTCTTAGATTCACCCCGACCCGGAGTGAATTATGCTGATAGGGTTCACCCTATGGGTCAAACTTTGTTCAAAAATTATCTGTATTCGATTGGACCATATGCAAAAAAGCCCCTCCCCGGAAAGTTAAACATTTTAAGAAGCAAATAGACACAAAAAATGTCAATATAAATGTACAATGAATACGATTCCCTAACCTCTCTACGTAGATTAATTCATAAACAATGATTGTCGTTTTGTGAATTACATTTTCCTTTTTTCTTTTTTTTCCCGATAGATGTCACTGTCCTTCCGTTGGTGTCAACCCCACAACAGGTTCGTCTTGGTCTCTCTTCCTTACCGACTTATCGATACGGCGTATTTTCCACCTGTTGGATCAAAGCAGGTACAGAGATGGGACCCTACATTGGCAGAGTCGTTCAGAGGGATGAGATCAACATGACAACACCAAATGAACTCATGTGGGAGGTATGAAAATGAATAAATTAAACTCTCTCTCTCTCTCTCTGGGTGGAGTCTCCGTGGTGTAGTGGCTTAAACATTTTACTGAAATATTGTAGGATGTGAGTTCGAACTCTAGTCGCTCTATAACGTTCACTTTCGGACTAATACCTTTAAGGAAGTTATAAACCTTCTTATGGGTTAAATAGTATCAATGCTGTTCTTCCTCATGTGTGGCTTTGGCATTTAATAACCCACGAAGGTTGATAAGCCATTAAACAAAAATAACAACAAACCAAACCAAACCTATCTATCTATCTATCTATTTTCATTCAAGAAATGCATATGCTATGTCACCAGTACATTTTTTGTCATTTCTTTTTTAGCAAATTCTAAAGAACCTTTCCCCTGATGATGACTTGAAGTTGGAATTAGTTGAGAACAATAAATAAATATATAAACGAAGGAAATATTCCTATTTTCCATATTACTTTTGTTTATAATATATATATATATATATATATATATATATATATATATATATATATATATATATTCACACACACACATATATATATATATATATATATGGATCAGTAGTGGGTAGAATGTTCGCCAATGGTCTGGGAGACCGGGGTTCAATCCCTGGTCGAATCATACCAAAGACTCAAAAAATGGTGCTTGATGCCTCTTTGCGTAATACTCAGTATTATAAGGTACGGATCAAGAGTAAAGTGGAGCAATCCAGGGAAAGGAGTAGCACTTCCCCTACAAATCTGTGTTGTAGCTAATGAAAATGGGGCCATTGGGTTTCCCTCAATTGCGGTCGCCAACTTGTGTGTATATATATATATATATATATATTCACACACTATACCCACAGCAGTTTTTTAATGAAAAGTTTATTTTCTTTTCAACCAAAGAAACCAGGATTTTATTATTTCAAATGATATGTTATACCATCAAAACAGATATTATTAGATATTTTTATAGCCAAAATTAATCTTTGTAATCTGTAACCCCAAAACAGAATTGCACACATACACAGACATATATGTATATATATATATAATGATTAGGATTAAAATTTTACGCTAAAAGCGCTTTTAATCCGTAAAATCTTTGCCGTGCTCAATGCAGGAAAATGCAAAACAATATCGCAATATATTTCAAGTATAAGATAAGATAATAAGAAAGCAGGATAAAAACTTTATGACTAGATCAGCTAGTATTCAATACGTCTAACTTTTTTTTCAGCATTCTCTCGAGCGTGTTAAATACTAATTTACCTGAAGATCGAAAACGTGAAACTCAGAGTCATGTGCTTTTATCCTGTTTTATTTCCTTTTTAATACTATATATATATATATATATATATATAAGGTGTACTTATCTTTTGGACCATCCTATCGACTGGGGCTATAGAATACGCTGACAGCAATTCTGCAAAAGGATAAGCCCCTACCCCCTAAACAAGGTCACCTGGATCCCGGTGGCTGAGCAGTTTTTGAACCGGCAACCAGAGGGCTCAAGTAACTTGCAACTCTCCACTTTTGGCCTTACTAGTCTAGATGGGCGGTGGGAGGGATCTACTCCGCTCAATTGATGGGTCATGTCAAGCCCGAGCATATGATCGTCCTGACCGTAGTCTTTAAATTGTTCTTCTCGCAAACAAGTACCCAACCCTATTTTATCTTAAAAGGGCTTGAAGGCAGTGGCTCAGGCTCAATTTCACGGAGATATCAAAACTTGAAACCATTTAAACTGTGTGCAAATAAATGATTAATATCAAATAGAATTATTTGCGTTTGATAGCAATATTTGAAACAATTAAAAGGTGTGCAAACAAATGAACTCTTGCTCGTTTAAGAATAAAGTTACCTACAAACTATTCGCTTACAAATTATATATATATATATATATATATATATATATATATATATATATATATATACGGCTTTAAAAAGCGTATGCATTTTAAAATACTTTTAGATACTTTAAAATTCTTTCGCTCACGTCTTATCAGAGAATAAAATACCGTGATAGACAAGTACTGATGGAGAACTTTTTTTCGCTCAGTTTTCTCCCCTCAACACTTGCATTTTGATGATCACTACTATTATATAATTAAGGTAATGACTTTTTTAATATTAATCCTTTTTCGTTAATTACATTTTATTATTTAGTTTGGTTAGGCTTTGAACTTACTCGGGTCTCTTAGTCCAGGTGCATAGTCAGATGGTGCAGTCTTACGCCCGTGCGGAAAGGATATGACAATCATCATCTATCATAATAAACCTCTATACAGGAAATGGGGCTGGAGTGTGGATGAAACCATGTCCGGAAGAGATGTCCTGAGAATTTGAGTATTTTAAAAAGACAGTTAGTTGAGATCGACCGTTGAAGGTAGCGGTTGAGTTTTTCGGATCTCGACCGGCAGAGATGAATTGAGATCTTAAACATCACAAGATGCACCGCGCGTGGGGCGGGAGGGGGTTTCAGCATAGTATGGTTAGCACATGCTTTTATGATTTGTGTCTCTCTCCTCGTGTTGCCAAGGACTGAAGCCAGAAATTAATAAACCCGTCCGTATCCGAAACGATAGAGTGACGCCTGTATTTGTATATGTATTTGTATTATTATTATTATTGATGTATATTCACACTTTATGAGTATACAACAATACCTTTTATAGTAATTTACCCATGCACGCACGAACTTCCCCAGCTATAAATAGCAGCAGGTACTGCTCTTAGGTAGAAGTCAATATTCCAGCGGACAACTCCGACAGTTGGACCGAACAATCTTGCTAGTAACCCTCTCATTTTTACATGTTTGTACTACTGTTCTTTGTTAATATATTTGTTTAACTCAATTCCCCTCTTGTGTCTTTATTTCTGACCCCTAACAACGCCACAACACTACCACATGTCTATTTTCTCCTCACAGTATTTCATTGTCTGATGAGACATGACCAAAAGCAAATGTTTGTGGTGGATTGAATTGGTCATTTAGTTTTCTCGAGGTTTTGTTAGAAACAAAACCTCAAGAGTCGTTCCACAATTTACAACACAAAGAAATGAACAATGTCGACAAAAGAAATTTTACAACATAATCACGTATAACAGATAATTTTATTCTTTAACAAATAAGCAAAAAACAAAAACAAAAATAAATCAGTACAAAGTAGGAAGAATGTTCGAATATTGTTTGTTAGATATTTGTGGGAGTATGGGTGACAGATACAGATATTATGTGAATGTAAGTGTGTTTTTGTTTGAAACTATCAGTGTGTACGTGTGTTCGTTGTTAAAACTGAGGGTTATAATGTTACAGCCCTTACTTACGTATATGTATGTATGTATGCTACAGAAACTAAAGTAATGAAAAGCGGCATGTGCATCTGTATGTATGAGGCTATTTGACATTTCACGCAAAGTTCAGAATATGGGAGAGTGGTATATATATCAATTTCGTTATAGCAATGAATGTATCTTTGCTGACTGTATGTTCTCCCGTGTTGGCTGTTGTCTCTATCTGTACGTGGTGATATATCTAAGGCTGTGCACGCGCGTGTGAGTGAAAGCAATCCAGTTGGGAGTCAGAACGTAAGAGAGAGAAAGCTTTCGAAGTCGCGGACTATATACGTACCATGTTACGTGACCGGCTCCAAACGCAAGATTCATGTTTGCTCGGGATAAAATCAAAAAGTGCTGACGTAGTTGAAAGCACACGGCATATGATTACTCTGTCCAATCAGGTTCCGGAAACTATTTTATCTACCGACGTCCCACTACTTTTGTTTTGAGAAGAAGTGAATCTTTGATTCTATTTTTAGACTTTTTTCTGCTTCTCGAGGTCAATGCCGCCCATTTAAAAGATATAACAGTGTAAATCTTATAGGTTGCAATTTTTAAAATTTTAAAGTATTTTCAAGTATTCTAAAATGCATACATTTTTTAAAGCCACTTTAAAATTTTGCACGTACTACAGAACTTATATATATATATATATATATATGTATACTTACCGGACATTAGCATAATGGTTAGAGTGTTAGCCAATGGCCCAGGAGACCCGGGTTCAATCCCAGGTCGAGTCATACCAAAGACTCTAAAAATGGTACTTGATGCTACATTGCTTAACACTCAGCATTATAAGGTAAGAATCAAGGGTAAAGTAGAGCAATCCAGGGAAAGGAGTAGTGCCCTCCCCTACACCTTTGTGTAGTAGCTATTGAAAATGGAGCCTTCGGGTTTCCCTCGACTAGGGTCGCCAAAAACAATATATATATATATATATATATATATATATATATATATATATATATATATATATATAAACAGGATTTAAATAACCTCCAAGGGTTAATATATTATTGAACCTAATAACCAAACCAAACCTTATTTTTTCGATACAATAACTATGAGAAAGTTTCTTCCTTTTCATTCAAATTTTCTTTATCTAAGCAAATTTTTCTTTTTTTTTCCAATTTTATTTCAAATAGATATTTGATGACCGGGGTGAGATCATCTATTTTCTGGAAGCCGATCATAGTACTTACTCTTCGTGGTTGTCTTACGTCAACTGTGCAAGAAATGATCAAGAACAGAATCTGGAAATTTATCAGTCTGGAAGAGAAATCTACTACAGAGCTATCAAGGTAGACGATCTTTCTTTCTTTCTTCCTTCCTTCCTTTCTTTCTTTCTTCCTTCCTTCCTTTCTTTCTTTCTTTCTTCCTTCCTTTCTTTCTTCCTTCCTTTCTTTCTTTCTTTCTTATATTTCATAACAGTTTCTTACTTTTTTTTGGTTTTTTTCGATTTCTTCTTTTTTATTCTTTCATTTTTTTAAAAATCCTGTTTGCTCCATACAAATTTTCTTTCTTTCTTTTCAAATTTTCTATCAAACCCTTTCCTTTTTCTAACTTTCTTTCCTTCTTTGAATTCATTGGCTTTTTCATTCTCTTTATTTCATTTTCCCTTCAGATTTTATTCGTTTTTATTTCATTTTTTCCTACTTTCTTTCTACAATTTCCTTTTTCTTCCTTTTTTTGTTCTTTCGCATGCTTAAATTTTTTCAATCTTTCTTTCTTTCTTTCTTTCTTTCTTTCTTCGGATTTTATATCAGCTTTTTACCTTTTTCTTGCCTTTCTTTTTTTTTCATTCATTACTTTTTTTAAATTCTTTTTACATTATATCATCTTTCTTTCTTTCTTTCTTTCTTTCTTCCTTTCTTTCCAACCTCCTCTTTCTCTTATAATTTATTCTCTTTTTTCTTTTCTCTATACATTCTTCCCCCTCTTTCTTTCATTTTTAATATGTTTTTATTTTGCTTTTTCCCACTGCAATTTAATTTTTCTTCTTTGTTTCTTTAACATTCTTTTAAATCTTCCTTCCTTCCTTTCTTCCTTCCTTCCACATCTACAGATACGGATGGAACCTTTTCTAACCCCCATCCCTACTTTCTGACCATTTCTAGTCTAAAATCCATTAAAAACAATCACACAACAGCGACGACCCAATAAACAACAGACCCGTTACCGCCTGTTCCCTGTCATCATTACCCGTCCGGCCCGAAAATATAGAATGAATGGGCGGATGCATGTAAAGTGCTTGTCTTAGTGACTCTGCTGGTACCAACCACGCTACTGACCTGCCGAAACAATGGCGATGCCCTCATCTCTGCCAGCGATCCAATTTACAGCCTGTTTACTTTACAACTTAAAGGGAAACATGATGACGATATTTTCCCCTCAGACTTCTTCTTTTTCACTCCTACAAAGAATTTTCCATCTCATTTCACGTCAAATATAAAGTTCAGTTATCACTAGTATTTTGTTTTTGATTTTTTTTTCATGGCGGAATACATTATCACTAATGACATCAGTGATGTCAAATCATAACATAATAATTTACGTTATGTCTCAGAACGTCTTTTGCTCAAACTAAGCATCTTTTGAAGCAAACGCATGCATTTTTAGATTGGTTTCGTATTTTAGCGATAACCCGGATATCACGGATATGATTTATTAAAAAGAACAACAAAAAACAACTAGTCCTAACGCCCTATGCGTATTGAAAGATGGTAAGAATTAAAACGTAGAGTTGCTTTTATTAAGGTTTAGTATGATTATTCATATTTTTTATAGGGATGTTTTATATGTTTTTATTGTTTATTTACTATGGATTGTTGTTTACACCAAGCGTGGCATACGGAAGATGGCCTTGGATTCGATCAGAGAACTCAGATATCCTCCAGAACCTCAAGAAAAATCATTAATATTTCGGAAAAATATTTAATTTTATTCCCCTGACTTAGAGATGAAGAGTCAACCTAGGGTTTTTTTCAAATGGATATCTATGCCTTTTTTAAAGGCCGGATGACTCTCACTTAGCAGCCTAACAGTTGACCGAGACAGAGAGGCTCGAAGTGTATAGAGGGAGGAAGAGAACCTCTTGTAACGATTACCAAGAGAGTGGGTAAACTCAGTGAAACTGGAACCTCTTTACAGTGAGGCGGACAATAGGGCATACAGAGTGAGAGATAGATCCCACCGAAAGACCCGCCTGAGATTGATCTTGAGTAGCTTTACAACAAAATGATAATTTTATAGGGTCATCATCTGCGTTGAACATGGCGTTAGATTAGTATGTAACGGTTGTCAAGCACAAACGGTAAATCATCGAAAGATTTTTTTATCTCACATGTTTAACTCAAACAATCTCCTAAGTAGAATAAGGCTGTACTCAGGGTGTTTCGGGTGGTGTAATGATTAGCAAACTAGACTAGCAAACTTTCACGAGTGAGTTCAAGTCTCAGGTCTTGAATATAAAGGAGGGAAGCCCCATTTGCTCATAGCGGAGGAGAGAATTACCACGTCTGCTCTTCTCAGAGCTAATCGATAATCTATTCTGATATTTCTTGTAATAAAAGACGAACAAGGTAATTGTTTTACTTAAACTTTATTCAATATAGCTTAATTGTGGTCCAGTCAAGGGGAAGATTCTTTGGTATTTATAGTGAACTGACCCAGTGGATAGACAAAGTATGTTTGAGTATTTCTTACAATAAAAGTATAGATCAGAGTATTGCTTATAATAAAAGTATAGATCAAAGATGCGGGAAACTCCGGCCTTAAGACCGAATACGGTCTTCTCAGCCATTAAGCCCTGCCTTCAATGACCTTATCGAAAAATCGAAAAACTAATAAAAAATGCGCATCTCCAAGTAGAATTTGTTTTCCAAATCCTTTCTCGCAAAAATCGATGTAAAAAAAAGTCATTTAAAAGTTAATTTTAAAATTTTTTAAGTAGTATATTTTAGTTAAAATTTAGTTATTAACTAAAAGTTTAAATTTAGAATTTTGTAAATAACATCGTGAAAACCTATTGAGTGCAACCTTATTAGTAATTTACAATGCCTTTTGCTTAGATATGACAGAAATCTGTACAAAGGGGGCATCCACTGAGACCCGAACTCACTCGTGAAAATTTGAGAGTCTAGCTTGCGAACCATTACACCTTCCGAAGCACCCACAGTACAGCCTTATACGTTGACAATGCATTTCAGTATGGCTTTTAAACCAGAAAACTTACCCGACTCCCTGTACTAATAATAAATCACTGACCCATAAATATATTTATATTAATTCTGAATCTACAAAGTGAGTGCATTTTACTACCAAATGAATTTTCCTGAGTCAGTTTAATATTAATCCGATTCTTTTTATTGTTTCCTTTCCAAACTTCAATTAACGTTGAACAAAAAAAAATGTCGATCAGTATTAATAAAATAGCGGTTAATACCGACACATGATTGAACTGTGGGAAATGCTAGAAACGTTACATTTCTAACACTGGCTAACAAATTTTTGTTTTAAATCTTATTAATCTTTTAGTTATTTAAAATTTTTAGAAAAATTGTATACCTCTTTCCAATCTTCAGTCTGTGATTGTGTGCATGTGAATTACCAGTATAAGAGTGGGAAACATTTGGCGTTTTAAATCATCAAATGTGGCCTTCCATGGCCTTGTTGAAAGTCCAATTGAAATTGCGCACCTCAACATTAGAATTTGATCTAAAGTTTTTTTTCGCAAAAAACAATTTCAAAAAAGTCTTTAAAAGTTGAGTAAAGTTCATTCTTTTAAAATTGTAGATATCAATTAAATTTGGACTAATTAATTAACAAAAAATTTAAACTTTAGATTTTGTTTTAAATATACTAAAAATGTATTTTGTTGATCATCATCATCATCATGTCGTGCCACCAGCACGGATATTCCTGACCCTCTCTCGCCACTTCTCCCTATCGTTCATCGCCTCTGGCAGGTCTTCAGGGCGACATCACATAGCTGCTGTATGTATGTTCGAGCTGGTCGTCCTGCTTTTGCTTGGCCATATGTGGGGTCCATAGAAGTACATCACTTATGAGCTCGTCTCTGCTTCTTCAGCAGTGTCCTGCGTGTCTGGTTCGTCTAACTTGGATAGTTTTCGTGATGGGAGACATGTGGTCGTATAGTTGGTGCTTTGTGAGGTGTTGCCTCCAGGACTTGTTCAATATTGTATTTAGTTAGTAGACAATAAATTTCAATTGGAACTACAAACATAAAAATAGTATAGATTCTAGAATTAGCTTAAATGGTTGGATGGTGAGGATCATTATTCAAATAAAGGTTCCATCCAGATTCTAAAGTTGGAGTTTAGACAAACGAATAAGAAAAACACCATGACACGAACCAAAAATTCATTCTACATTTTCATTTTGTATTTAGAATTGTGTGAAACAAAAAAGTAGACAGAGTTTTAATCAGAATTCATAACTGAAATGATAAAATTGATATATTACTGTTTCAGGTAGGTTTCTTTTTTTTATCGATAGGTGTCGCCATGTTGTCAAAAGTGACTAAATGTATTGCGACAATGGCCAGAAAGTGAAAATCTCTCTAGAAAGTCAACATTCAAAATACACTTTTTTTTTCGCTCTTCAAACCTTGACTTCTGACACAAGTGAGAAATATGATTCAAATTTCTTAACCACAATACTAACGATGTTTAATTGGAATCATTTTGAGATGAGGCTTCTTAATCTGAGAATTATTTTTTTTTATTTATTGCGGACTTTTTGTCCTCATCTTGGTAGTTTTTGTGTTGTTTCCTCTTTCACTACGCTTCGGCCAAATTTCACCTCTGGCTTTCTTTTGGTGATTTACCTCGGATAGGAATGCTGAGTCTTGTAACCGTATCCCCAGTAATTACTGCCTTCCATAGTGGTTGTCTATCGCACCACGTTTTTGACTAAGTGAACCTCTGGCCGGCTTGGGTAGGATTTGAAACCTTTATCTTCTGATGGGGCCCGTGGCGCAGCGGATAGAGGCGTTGAGTCTCTACGGTTCCTGGTGAGCATTGTCAGAAGATAACGGTTTCAAAGCCAGAGGTGAAATTTGGCCGAAGCATAGTGAAAGAGGAAACAACACAAAAACTACCAAGATGAGGACAAAAAGTCCGCAATAAATAAAAATTAATTCTCGGACGGTGTTTACTTTTTCATTAGTTATGAGGGACGCGTTGAATGTAAAATAATTTCTACCGCGCAAAGAATCCAACGAGATGAAATTGTCGAAAAGGTATCGGGGGAAGGGGACCCGCTATCCCGTTTTTCGTCTAGCAACACCTAGGATCCTGTTTATCATTATCATATAACTCGTTTTCTTCTGGATGATGATATTTCAAGACGCAGCTGTGGCAAAAGAAGAGAATTAGTAGAATTATTTTCATGTTCCCATGAGTTTACAGTCCGAGTTTTTTTTTTCTATTTTGTTTGGGATTGGGTAGTATTCCGTGAGAAAGTATACAACAACACCTTCATAAAACTAAAGTCAGTTGATAAATTGGAAAACATTGAAAGGAAGATATCTTTTGCAGAGATTAAATTCACCTGCCAAAAGCAAAAATGTAAAAGAATACCAGACCAAAATGGCTGTCATTTTGAATCCTTATTTTTAAAACTGCTAATATACATATAACAAAAAAAAAAAAAAAAAAAAAGAAAAAACGTGGTGCGATAGACAACAACTATGGAAGGCAGTAATTACTGGGGATACGGTTACAAGACACAGCGTTCCTATCCGAGGTCGCGGTTAATCACCTGAAGAAGGCCAAAGGTGAAATTTGGCCGAGACGTTGTGAAGAAGAAACAACACAAAAACTACCAAGATGAGGACAAAAAGTCCGCAATAAATAAAAAAATTAATTCTCAGATTAAGAAGCCTCATCTCAAAATGATTCCAATTAAAGACAATTACGTATAACTATTCCTTAAAATTTTATTTTAGTATTCTTTTATAGCTGTTATGAAATAAATGATTTACATTGTGCCCCTTTCACACATATACACACATACATACACACACATATACACTCACATACACACTCACATACACACATCATACACACATACTCACGCACATACACATACACACGTACACACACACACACACACACACACACACACATGGGTGTCTCTGTATGGAGTAGAAGCTAACGTGCTGGACTATGACATCGTCATAAGCGAGTTTGAACTCCTATTGCGTTATTAAGTTCACTTTTAGATTAATTCCCTTTGGAAAGGTATGAACTCTCTTATTCTATGAGTTAATTAGTATCACAGCTGTTCCTCTACAAGGATAGCTTTAGCATTAAATAACGTACGAAGGTTGATATGTCATTAAACAAAGAAATCAAACACACACAAATAATATAATAGAAGATAAAATATAGACAAGAAAAGTGCATAAAAATACCTTGTGTGCGTGGGGTGTGTGATATATCCATAATACGATATGGAAAATATACGGATACGTGAAATATACGGATCTATAAAACGTTCTGATGCGTAGAACGTTCACATGCATAGGAATCCGAAAAACACTCGAAACGCTGACGACTCTCTTGGTTCAGGTACGAAACTTTTATTACCTTCTTTAAGTTTAGGTTTTCAACACCAGGAGAGAGAGAGACACAATTTCTACTATGCTGACTGTTCCATATGACCCCACCACGAGCGGCGCATCTCGTAGACCCAACTAGACTCGCCTAGGTTCGGATTTCAACTCTTCCAGTTTCAAATCTTAACTAACTGCTTTTTTTTTCAAAAATCACCCAAAATTCTCAGCCCATCGCTTTCGGACATGACGTCATTCACATCCCCAGTCGCATTTCCTATCCGAGTTTTTTATTATGACATTTGTGACTGTCACATCCTCCCCGCACGAGCGTGAACACCTGCGCTTAATGTGTGCCCCTACCCGTGCACTAAGCCGAATAGTTCTAAGCCTAACTAAATCGAAAGATAAGATATAACCAACGAAAAATGATAATATAAAAAAAAATCCTTCCGCAATTATATAACAGGGGAGGCGTAATAATATATACTTATCTATTTATATCAATTTGCTACAAAACTGTATTTATATTGTCTTTATTTAAGTTTCATTAATAAGTGAATTGCAATAAACAGGCTATATATACATATACATACATACATACATATATATATATATATATATATATATAGAGAGAGAGAGAGAGAGTTCGTGAAACGATCACAGAAGACAGGAATAACATCTATACGAATTTAAACAATAAATCGTTGTTAATTTGTATTTCTGTTTTGAAATTTGGTTGATTAGTAACAAATATAAATTGAATATAACCTTACAAAAAGTTAAAAAAATAAAAATAAAAATTGAATGGAAAAATTGAAGATTTGATCTTGTGCTCTAAGTATCTCACTTTTGTAGATAAATATATATTCATCTCTTTATTTTTATTCATATTTTCATTTTTTTAATTGAACAAACTTTTTAAGGTTTTCGATTTAATCTAAGGTTAACGTTGACGGTTCGCAAGCAGATACACACTATTTGGTGTGTATGTGTGTGTGTGGACAATAAAATTCCATAACATATATTAAGGTATATTATTTAATAACCAAGATTTATACTTGGTGCGAATCTCACATCGTTTGAAAATAATCTAGAATTTAGCTATTTAACGAGTATAAAGAGGAAATTATATGAAAAAATAGATAAATTAACAAATAAATGAAACACTGAAAAATAAATAAATAATTTTCAAAGTTAAAGAAAAAGTTTCGAATGAAACGTCTTCATTTTCATATTCCCATTTAAAATAAAAAAGAAAGAGTAAAGAAAAAGGAAAAGAAAATCGTTTAAAACAACGAAGAGAGAGAGAGTGGGGGGGATAATTGTCAGAATTTATAGCATTTAAATCAGTTTGATTTCTGGTAATCCTCTCAATCTTCTAACACATATTCTAACGCGATGTGACTAATCTGATATGGGATTATTCTACTAAATCTCGAAGATTATCCCCTTTGGATCAAACATTCTCCAATTGGAATAAAAATTCGCTATCAGAATACATAAGTATTCATTCGAAAATATCGCCTGTCAATAAGAGTTTTTAACCCCTTTTGGAGGGAACACCGAGGAAAAGAAAGATATAGAATGTTAATTTTATTTGTATTTATTTATTTATTCATTTTTGACTTCAACTAGAACAGAGCGATTAAAATGTTTCTAAGGGGTTGTTGTTTCGTGCTTGCATTTCTATGGATATTTTTTCTTTTAAAAATAAATGATTTTTAAGATTTCGTAAAAATATCCTTATGTAATATGGAAGCGCGCATGCGCGCATACATACATTCACTTATGACAAACTTATTCAGACGATGTTTTATCTATTTTCAATTTTAATTTTTGATAATCGTTTTGTTTGCTTTATTTTTATTTATTCATTTATTTTTCGAAAATTTTTTAAAACTTTTTTTTTTTTTTATTAGCAATAGTTTTGTTGATAGCATTCTAAATTATTCTTGGATGCGTTTGTATCAACCTTCTCGCGAACCGGTAACGTTAGCCTTATGGCAACTCGAACCACTCTTCATCTTTTTATTTCATGACTATTGTCTTGTAAATTAAGGTTATAAAATGACAGTTCAATTTTTTTCTGAAGACACACTTCAATATTTACGATTTCTGTAGTCTAATTTAACCTTAAAACCTTGATCAGAGCAGCTAATTTATGAAAAGATTTGTCTGCACTGTCTAAAACCGCACTGTTTAAAACAGTGCTCCCCCAAAACCACACTGTCCAAAACACACCGTAAAAGAAGAATTTTTGTAAAAATCCTAACCTTCATAATTGATATATTTTTCTCGTTTTAATGAACAACCTTATTCCTTATCAATTTTTTTCTCTCGTATCTAAGTGCAATTTTTGCTGAAATGAACGCTCATGGTTATATTATTGTTTTTTCTTATACGGACGGAAAGACGATATGACTCATCTATTTTTTTAAAAATTTCTTTTAGATCACCGAGAACTAGCCATCATGTATATATTTGTTATTTATCGTTATGAGACCAAAACTCAATTTTACCAGAAGGTACGCTTCAATGTTTATGACATCTACTGTCGCCTTCAGCAGTAATAACCTGGGTCTCTATCTCTAAGACCAGTTCATATCTATCTATCTATCTATCTCAGTCGGATTATATGTATGTATGTATGTATGTATGTATGTATAGGAGTGAAATGAATATTCACTGGCTGAAAATCACGCCATATCTGCTGAACAATCAGTATTTGACGGGTGGCATTCCACAAGAGTCGTTCCCTAGTAATTTACTAAGTGTTTTGCTTAGATTTGCCACAAGGCCGTATGAATTGGGCTTCCAGCGAGACTCGAACTCACTTATGAAGGTTTCTATGTCTAGCTTGCTAACCATTACATCACCCGAGGAGTCCAGTCCAATATTCTTAATGTTGAAATGAAAATTGAGCGATCTAATATTGAAGAAAGTTGGGACACTCGAAGGGGAATTAGTTTTACGAAAAATATCATCATGAAGTTTTTGTTGTAAACTCATATGACGACACAATAAAGACGAGCGACACAGTTCTTAGAAAAATATGCCTCTCACTTTATTTGAAAGGTTGTGTGTGAGAGGGAGTTGGAGACCGAACAGAACTGCAACATATTGACCTCCACTCTATTGGCCATAACCGCGTTTCTTTCCCGTTCTCCTGGGCTGCTCAATGGGGGACCTGGGAGCCCAGCCTCTCTGGGACATGTTCTCATTCCAGCATCTTCTCTCCAACTCGTCTGATCTCTAAACTGATTAATCGGGGGCCTGAGGGCTCCCTCTGCTGGGTGCTGGCTTTCTCTACCGCATCTTGTCTCCAACTGGTCTGGTCTCCAAATTGAATTTCCGGTGCACTCAGTTATATAATAGTTCAACGTCCATCTTGTTCTTGTGGGCGTCACAAATTGCACTCATTCAACCCATCCACGGTCAAGGCTACACTCTGCTATTCCTCGACCGGATGCACCTGTTATTTACACTGGTGCATTTCCTATTTTGACAGCCCGGCCGGGTCGTAGGTCAATATACAACATTTTAGGTTTGGTTTGGTTTTATGGGATATCAACCATTGTTGGTTATTTTATGCCAAATTCTTTTTTCATGTACATTAAATATATGATTTGTAAACATATTTAGATATACACAGTTAACGGGTCAAACAGTCCTATTTCTTACAATTCAATTTAGTATGAGTCAACAAAGTTAAATGGTTCCAAGGATTGCTATGTATCACTAACAATTCAATTAAACATCAATCATTCGTTTATGCACAATTAAATGATCAAACAGTTCTATTTCTAACAATTCAATTTAGCATCAATCATTTGTTTGCACTCAGTTTAAATGTCAAACTATTCTATTTGACCCATAGATAGGACCCTATCAGGTGCTACTACTCCAAGCTAGAATGGACCTAGGAACGATGGTAATAAAGAAACACTCCACATTCCCCAAAGCTCCAGCATTACTGGAGCCTCACCATCAGATTGATTAATGTCATATTTGGGACACTCGTTGAGAGGGGGTGGGGCTTACCCCTCTACAGAGATGCAGTCAGTGTATTCTACAGACCCCCACCCAGCCGATTGGGCTTATGAAATTTTAAATGAGTAAAATATTTTTCTGAGTAGTTTAATTTTATTAGTTTAATTTATTCAATTTTTGTTATTATACAAAACTATCATAATAACAAATTTACATAAACCTTATAATTTCCACGGGTTCAGCCAGTTTCCTTAAATATAATTATCATTGATCGAGTGACTGATTTTAATGGCATGTCAACCCGTCTAGGGTTATTTTATACCCAAAGGAATTGCGTTCATCGTACATTCATATTTACACTTTTTTGTTGAGTTTTTTCTGAAAAATTTTTTTCTGCGCAATTGTATGGTTTCAAGTATTCCTATCTAATACAAATAATTTGCACTCATTTGTATGGTTTCAAGTATTCCAATTTAATGGTAATAATTATTTGGTTTCAAGTAATTATTCCTTTCTATAATAACCATTTGTTTTCGCACAGTTAAATAGTCTCGAGTAACTAATAATAATTCTTTGTAAACAATTATAGCTTCAAGTAAATTTTCTTGATATATATAATTTATAGTTAGATGGTACAAAGTATTCCTATCCAATACTAATAATTTTTAAAACAGATCTATTTGACTCGGTGTGGAGTTAAAAGTAAGGTCAATAAAGGAATACTCTATAATCCCAAGATCACCAGAACTGGAGCCTCACCATTCGAAACATTTTACCCAGAACATTCCTTTTTTGTGAGAGTGGATCTTAGTCCCTGTAGGGGATACAGCCAACGTATTCTAAAATCCGCCGACAAGGATATAGCTTTTTTGCGGGGCGGGGGGCGGGGAACACTTTGAACTAATTCAAAAATACGATGTAGCAGAAAAAAGTCAAACCAAATAAAACGAAAATGTTTAGCACCTCTCTCTCTCTCTCTCTCTCTCTCTCTCTCTCTCTCAGTACCTCTGTATCTCTTTTTCTGTCTCTCTGTCTCTGTCTCTCCGTCTCCCCACCTCTCTCTCTCTCTCTCTCTCTCTCTCTCTCTCTCTCTGTGTATCTCCTTTTCTGTCTCTCTATTTCTGTCTGTCTCTGTCTCTCTCCCTGTCTCTCCTTATCTATCCATCTATCGATCTATCTATCTATCTATTTGCTCTTTTTCTTTCTTTGCCTCTCTCTTTCTCTGTCTGTCTGTCTGTCTGTCACTCTTCCCTCCTCCTCTTTCAAACACTTGCCCGTATCATGATAAAGTCTTACCGTGTCCTCGCGAGAATTGCTATCATTATTTCAACCACAGAGATTAACTACAATTTGACGGCGGATCACATGACAGTGGAAGCAAAATGGGGCCTATAAGCCATTTACAGGAAGGGTGAACCATTTAAAGGGCGGGTAGCTTTTTTTACGATTTGTGTAGAATGGGCAGGGCGTCTGGCAGATTGCTGGCCAACCAAAAAACGACTCTTTATCACCAACCATCTGTTTTGGGCGGGGCGTGAACTGCGATAAAAACAATAGAAAATAGAATAAAATAAAATAAAATAAAATAAAATAAATTGCTTATTTTGTGTTCATATTATCTGTATTTGTGCTTGTGTCTTGCGAAACTAAAACAAAACCTTTTAATTTCAGCAATATTAAACATGTTCAAACATATTCTTTTAATAATTACCACTTTTATTCCACACGCATATAACTCAAAGGAATGATCCCCTTTTTTTTTGTTGTTGATTCAAACAAAATTTCGTTCTTTTTTCTCTTTTTCGTTAAAACAAATTTTAAAAAAATAATCAAAGTTATTATTTAAGGTTAAATTTTACTTTTAATTGAAAGATTATAATTATCAGTATTAAAGCAAAATAGCATTACATATCTAATTAATTTTTAATACATTTTAAAGTTTCAAAATCACCAAAATTTCACAGATTTACTCAAATTACGTTAATTTTACGTAAATTAAAAAATGTTATTAGAATTTTAAAATACTTTAAAAAAAAGTTTTTCCAATGAAATTTATGTAAAAATATTATTTACGCGTTGATAACTATATTACTATAGTATTTAAATCCAATTAGTAGGTAAAAATTAATGACAAGAGACTTTCTGTGTTTCTTTTCGTGCTAAAAGTTATAAGTACTGATGGTGAAGCACATGACAAACACAACTTTTTTAGAAAATCATATCTGCAATAGTTTATTCGTTGTAGTTAATCTTGAAAAAAGAAAATGAACACATTAACATGATTTTTGAAAGTACGATTTTAAAAACTCGTTGAATGTTATTGGTTGGTTGTTTGGATTTTATGGCATATCAACCTTTGTAGGTTATTTAATGCCAAATGCATTTTTATACAAATAATCAGTTCTATTTCAAACAATTCAGTTTAGCATAAGTACACAGTTTAATTGTCAAAAACACTTCTATTTCAAGCAATTCAGCTTTGTCAAACAGTTATAATTCAAACAATTCAATCTTGTACAAGTACAGTTTTTGTCCACCCACAGTTAAATGTCATAGCAGTTCTATTTCAAACAATTCAGTTTAGCAAAAGTAAGCAGTTTAGTTCTATTTGACCCATAGATAGGACACAATCAAGTGCTACCACTCCGGGCTACAAATATTTCATTACACCTAAAACACTAATTTTTATCTTTTTTTAAAATTTCCTATATTTCTAAAAGTTTTTTTTAGAGAATAAATTAATAATTTACAAAAATTGTAAAATTTTTTATATGCTTACGTTGCAAGCACGGAGTTTTAAAAGAAAACGAAAAAATATGCTTATTATACTGTTTATAAGTTAAAATTTAAAAGATGTTAAATCAATTTGAATTACAAATGAACGTCGGAAAAGAAATAATGGCACTTTTAAATATTCGACGTCTTTCCTTAAAAGAAACTAAAATATGAGACTCTTTTAAAATATGACACGAGTAAAATGCAAGTGAAACTGAAAATTACGGCGAAGGGTATTAAAAATAGAAATTTTCCACCCCAATACTTGAGATAAAACAGGAAATCGCTTAACAAGTAATTGATACTGTGGGTTTCCCAATTTTTTTCGTCTGATATTTTTTTATATCAAATAAATAAATAAAAATAGTTTTAAAAATAATAATATCCGTTTTGAATGTATAATATTCCTCAAGCAATACGTAATAAAATCCCATAAAGAAACACATTATTCGATAACCAAATTTTATACTTTGCGGCAAATCTTTCTGATGGAACATTATGCAAGCAAAACACATCATTAATACCAAAAGTAAAAATAGAATAGTTTATATATATATATATATATATATATATATATATATATATATATATATATATATATATATATACGGAAGTAAATAATGGAAATGAATCCGACAGTATGAAGAAAATCGAAAAATAAAATAATTCAAAAGGGGTGAATTTATTATAATGGAAAGTCAATGTTAAAACGCTGAAGGTTTACTAAAACCGAAACGTTCATCAGACCAAGTCTTATATATATATATATATATACATATATATATATATATATATATATATATATATATACGACTTGGTCTGACGAACGCTAGGCGTGAAACTGACAATTACTAAGGACCGTTTTCTCTATGTCTACGCTACCCGAACATATATATATATATATATATATACGTTCTATCAATGATGTTGAACACACTATTTATGAATTTAGCAAATAATAATAATCATGATAATAATAGTATATATATATATATATATATATATATATATATATATATATATATATATACGAGGATCATTAAATAAGTTTCCAGACTTTTTTCGTATGGGCACTTTTATTGATAGTACACACATGAAACTCTATTCCCCTTCGAAGTAATCTCCACCGGCTGCAATGCACTTGTTTTACCGTTCCAATAACTTCTGGAAGACCCCATGGAAGTCCTCTTGTATGATGGTGTCTGTGACCTTCGTCACAGCCTCTTTCATCTCCTCAGTTGTCTCATAACAACAGCCTCTGAGCTTAGGGAATAACCAAAAGTCACAGGGAGCAAGGTCTGGACAATAGGGAGGCTGAGGAACTGTGTTGATGCCCATCTTGGTCAAATAGTCTGTGACAAGGATGGAGTTGTGGACTGATGCATTGTCGTGCTGGAAATACCACTGACCCAATTTGAAGAGTGCTGGCCTCTTTCGACGGAATCTCTTCCTGAACTCCCTTAAAGCCTCAACGTAGTAACCCTAAGCCTAACCTTCTGGCCAATCAACTCTGGTGTATTGACTTCCTTACTTCTCCCACAGCTCCCATCATCCCTCACAGACTCCCTGCCTTTCTTGAATCTCTTATGCCACACAAAAACTGATGCTCGATTCCTGCAAAAAAGCAGTCTGAAGCATTCCATACGTTTCTGTGGTATTTTTTCCGAATTTAAAACAGAATTTTATTGCATATCGTTCTTCCGAAATGTCCCCACGTCCAGATTGCATTTTTGAAAATCACCAGCTGTGACAATCAGGCTTTAGTAGGGTGTATTCCAGTTGCTGCTGTAGCTGATCATTTGAAGCTGAAATCATAAAAATAGGTCAGTCATCTCATAAGATGTATAGCAATAACATAGTGAATTTTCAAGAGTCAACGACAATTTCAAATGCCTGTACAATACCACGTGTATATATATATATATATATATATATATATATATATATATATATATACAAAAAGCAAATAAAATTTGGGTTAGGGAGATAAGGTGACCGGAATTTGGTTGGTTTTTTTTTCTAAATCTTCATTAGAAATTTTTCATAATGTCTTTGTCTGAATTTCCAGATCTAACATTTTAGAAATATAGGGACTGCTGAAATAAATGTCATTATAAAAAATTGAGTAATTTTTAAAGGTTTTTCTTTTATATGGAATTATTTGCTCTGTAATTTGAATCATTATTATTTTACATTGAACACTTGTTCGGATTTTGAGTTACATGGATATTGTAGATAGAAAATCCGAAAATAGAATCGTTTCCACCATCTGCTGACTTGGCGTTGGATAATATATATATATATATATATATCGTAATAAGTATCCTTTGATTGGAAAAGTCCAAGAGAAGGTACTTAGAAGTAAAACCTGCACTTTGCATCGTCTCTAGTTATATTGTAAATCTAGTTATTGGGCTGTTGCTCTGTAGAACCATAAAGTGGCATATAAACGTATGTCATTATTATCCAACAACGATAAGATGTCTTACTACCTCATCATTTTACACATCTTATATATTTTTTTGCCAGGGGAATTAGTAATTAATCAATATGGTTGAGTTATAATTTTGGTGGTAAATACAAAGATCATCTGTCCACAACTATCAACTATTATCATATTCTATCATCATGTACTTATTTTTGAATTACTATTTATTTATGTTTGGTTAGAAAGTTTCAGTGCTGTTGAAGTTCCTAATGAATAAATGTCTAATAATATCCGTATTGATTATATAATGTTCAATGAGGAAATATTACAATTGAGCTATATTTGGTTTAGGAGAAAGTTAATTTTAAAAAATGTTTATGGTGTACTTTATGCGAGAGATACTGTAAGATTTCGAAACATTTCAAATATTTAATGGGGTTTCGATTTACAATGCAAATATTGTGCTAAAATGATCTCTTCGTATCGATCAGTTAAACAAAACTGAATTATCATCCTTTTGTTTACATGTATAAAATTGTCATCTATGACTCCCGCTTGTAAATTGTTTGTATTAAGAATTGTCACTAGTCGCTGCTATAATCGTTTACTGAGGATTATTAATGTTACTCCTTTTTGAGTTTTTCAAGGGAGTTTGAGTGACAGCAAGTCTCCTTAAGTCTCCTGGACTCTTCTCAGTATTCTAGCCGATCTCAATAATGCTATAGTCTCTAACCGTCCCGTTATTTCCTAATCCTCCAGTCATTTTACCAATCCTTTGGTGACCGTAAGAGCACCAATTATTATTAGTGTAACTGTCACTGTTAAGTTCACAATTTTTTCATTTCCCTAGCAAGGTCCAGGTGAGTAAAAGTTGGTGACCTTAGTCGAGAGTGACCCGAAGGCTCCCTTTTCACCGAGGGCGCTACTCCTTTCCTTTACCCTTGATCGGTACCTTATAATGCTGAGTGTTAAGCAAGGCGGCATAAAGTACCATTTTTGAGTCTTTGGTATGACTCGACCAGGGATTGAACCCCGGTCTCCCGGGCCATTAGCGAACACCCTTACCGCTAGACTAATAGACTGGTATAAAGTCCAGGTACTGAGGATTATTATTAGTTACTTGAAACCATATAACTGTGAGCAAACAAAAGATTATTATTTAAAAGAAGTGGTTTATTGATACCATATAATCATTAGTATTTGAGAGAAATACTTGAAACCATACAACTGTGTGCAACTTAATTTTGTGTAGGAATACTTGATATCATATGAAGGTGTACAAAGGTGTACTGCACAAAAAATGTAAATATGTGTGTATAATGAATGTGATTCTTTAACCTCTAAGCATAAAATAATCTTTGACGGGTTGACATGCTGTAAAAATCAATCATTTTAAATCTATAATTCATTTTTCCTAATTTTTCCACCTTATTTCCTTTTTTAGGATATTCCTCCCGATCACGAACTGCTTGTTTGGTACAGTGCTACACACCAAACTTACATGGGTATCGCAGGCCTGTTTCCTTATGATGTTCCTTCAACTCGGAACAAGTGGATTCCAGGTAAAAAAAAAGCATGAGCATTAAAAGTGCTGTTCTATAACTCATTTGCTTGTATCTTTGATAATTTGCTTACACGTCTATGTCAACGTCTTGACCACAATGCCACGAAGTATGGACTCCGAAAGTAATGCCTCCCATCTATTTCCACCGAAACTCCGACAGATACAGTGAACATAATAACTCTGTTTGATAGAGCAAGTTTTCATACAATCACTACGATGCATTTTCACCAGCGATGAACTAAATTATGCATGCCACGCACGTAAAAGAAACATGCGTAAAGTAATGCCTCCTGTTTTATTAAGGTTGACCCATGATGCCATAGACGGAGGTTGGAGGTATGGCAGTGGAGGTTGGACCTTTCCGTTAATCCAGACAATGACACATTAACCTAAAGAAATGCCTCCTATTTTATTATGTTGACCCATGATGCCATAGACTAGGTTGGAGGTATGGCAGTGGAGGTTGGACCTTCCTGTTAATCCAGACAATGAGCCAATAATCTAAAATAATACCTCCTATTTTATCATGTTGACCCCTTATGTTATAGATAGAGGTTGTTGGTATCCAATTAATCCTGCCAAAGATCCGTTAACCTTTTCTAATGGAAATTTTCATAGTTGGGTTATTTTGAACAATTACCACACACACACACACACACATATATATATATATATTGTCATCCACAGACAGACTGCTTCGTTGTATCACAACTCTTCAGTGTGGCTAGACACGTAGGACACTTGAAGCTGGGATCGAAACACGCTCAACTTTATGCTAGACTTAGTATCATACCGCTCAGTTAGCTCGGGAATTATGATAGACTCTGTCATCGATCTCGACATATAAAGACCCAACGGTTCAGTTTGTGATGTGAACTGTTGTACTACGTACACAGATGATTTGTTTACAGCAGTAAAGAGTTATTGTTGAACGAGCCAGACTTTTTGGATGAGCTGATAACAGAAGAATGGCGCATCCATGTGCCGCATATTATCCCGAACAACACACATCTGGTTTTGAATTCAGAGTTAATTTTTCTAAACTTGCTGCCGTACCAAGGCTAAAAAACGGTTTGCCCAATTATTTACGGGCTTATATATATATATATATATATATATATATATATATATATATATATATATATATATATATATATATATATAAGCCCCTGTATATATCGTATTATATTGTCCTGGTGCTGAGTAGAGTGTTCAGCAATGGTCCGAGAGACCGGAGTTCAATCCTAGGACGAGTCATACCAAATATTCAAAAAATGGTACTTGATACCGACTTGCTTAACACTTAGCATTATAGGGTAAGGATCAAGGGTGGAGTAGAGCAATCCATGGATTGGAGTGGCGCCCTCTCCTACATCTCGGTGTTGTAGCAATTGAAAAGGGAGCTTTCAGGTCACCCTCGACTAAGGTCACCAACTTTACGGGTAAATAATTTGGTAGACTGGTTTATACATATATATATATATATAGTTTAGATTAGTTTGGTTTGGCTTGATTCCATATCAACCTCCGTCGGTTATTTGATACCAAAACCATCCTTGTAATGGAACTATTTATACAGTAGTGGTACTATTTAACCTATAGCTGTATTAGTGCGAAAGTAAACGTAAATGCAAGATTACAGTTCTAGCTCGCACACTACGATGTCACAGTCCACTAGTGCAGGAATTTTCCCCCTTATATATATATATATATATATATAAACTAAAACACGTTATATATATATATATATATATATATATATATATATATATATATATATATGTATATAACGTGTTTTAGTTTGTTTTTATTTTTTATTTTGTCCTTCTTTGCATTTTAGACGTGGATGTTTTATGGCTGTTTATTTGTTTATTTATTTACTTTTGCTTTGTTTTTTGTTTTTTGATTGTTTTTTTTTTTTCGTATAAGACTTTTGTCTAACCCTGACCTATGTATAAGGGTATCTATTGGGTAATGAATGGGCAAACAGGCCATTTGCAATTGCTTTTTTTTTATTGTACTTTACTTTATATTTATTTATTTGTTTATTTATTTGTTTGTTTACTTATTTTTTGTCATAAGTAAAAATGGCCTTTCTGTTATACGATCTTTTTTAGCCATGTATTTAAACTGAACATCATAGGATAAATAAACTGTCACCTTTTGACTATTGACTAAGCTTTTGTTTTGTGGTGGCACAAGGCCTGATATGTAGGGCATTGGTAATGGTTTGCTTGTCTAAACTGTCTTACCGCGCTGAAGGCGGAGCTTAAAATACACTGAGCGTATCCCTTGAGTTTTGGGGAGTGTACTGTACCCCATTCATTGTCATTACTCTCAGTTTCACTCTGACACGAAGTAGTAGTATATGTTTGGGTCCCATCTATGAGTCAAGTATATCTGTTTGAAAATTATTTGTATTCAGTAGGAATACTCGATACCATTTCACTGTAAATTATTTGTATTAAGAACAGTTACTTGAAGCTATAATTGTTTACTAAGGATAATATATTAGTCACTTGAAACCATATAACTGTGTGCAAACATGATTATAATTAAATCGAAATTAAGAAACAATTACACTGAAATATGAATATGAACGTACAATAAACGCGATTCCCTAACCTCTAGGCATTAAATAACCCTAGATGGATTGAAATGCAGTTAAAATCTGTCAATCGTAAATTGTTTGCTTTTGGTGTCAAAAAATTCTTTGATGTTGATTTTTTAAATTTTCTTTGACAGAGTCAACCACGATTACTACAACTACTAATAACAGCCACAACAACAACAATAATAATAACCGAACTCCAAAACACCATCAACATCCGGGCCTTCCACGAACGCCGGAACAACTCCAGACCCAACTGCCTAAATCTCCACAGCAACAAGCCCTGCAGCAATCCACCAATGGGTCAACAACACAGACCGGGACAACGGCTACCGTCTCTCAAACGGTTGGGTCACGTCTTCACTGTGTTCTATGTCGGAGAGGATTCAACTCCCGTAGCAACCTTCGTTCACACATGCGAATCCATACTTTAGAAAAACCTTTTGTGTGCAAGTTTTGCAACCGGAGTTTTAGTCAGTCTTCAACTTTGAGGAACCACACCCGACTCCATACAGGTTAGTGTTTGATTTTTTTTACGAATCATGAAATTATAAGGTTTAACTCGTAGACAACTCACCGTTTCTTATTAGGTGATCCAAAAGAGAGTAACCTAACTCAGAATATTCGGTAAGAAGAAGAAAAGACAAGTGAATTATTACTATATAACATTTAATTCTACAGCATACAAGGAGGGAACTACGTTCCCGTTCCAAGCTATAAAAGAGCCACAATGCGTTCGAGGAACATGGAGAAAAGTCCCTACAACAAAGAGGTGGAAACCACTGACTACTTCTCTGGTCTGGTAAAATAGGGAAGGACCATGTACGTCACTGCTAAGGAGCAAACGACCAGGTCTGTCCATCTGAAGCCTTGTTCGTAAAAGATGTGAATTCCCGGGTTCACTTTGTCACGTGGCCAAAAAGCATTCGTGACACGAGAGAATTCCTCAAACATAGTGACAAGGAGGATCACCCCTTTTAGTCTCCCGACAAAATGGTAATTTCAGCATTTGGTCAGATAGAGAAATCTTTAACTTCACCAACTCCATCGTAGATTTCTTTCTTTCTTTCTTTTTTTTTTTTTTTTTTTCACCGTATCTTTGATCGTTGAATAACTGGTTACGAGGAAGATACGAACAAGTCAATTTTAAGTGCTGGTTTGGATTTAGAGTCTTGCCACGAATAGACCGTTTGCCGCTATTGGTCCTACTGTTGGAGAAGTAGTAAAATATGTTAGGTTTGTTCTCTTTAAATACCAGACTTCTACTCTCTAGGCAGGAAATAGCAGGCCCCAGACCCACTAGATTTTGGCGTCAACGTGCGTAAAAGTTATTCAAAGAAATAATGATACACTTGGGTATTTTTCTTGAAAAGAGTAATTTTATTTTTGGATGAGATGTAACTTAGAGACCGTTTGAACACACACATGTACATTGACTGAAAAACAATACCCCTGTACAGTTTGAGATATTCGCTTAACCATATTTACCAACCCCTCCGCTCGGGCAGGATATGACACAAGGTCAATTTTTAAGTGGAGTTTAACAGGTTTGAATTCAAAGTTTTCCTTCTCCTAGACTAGTTGCCTCGCCAAGGCTGATATTCGCTTGTGATATTCATTTAACGATTCTCTCACTAATACCGCCCAACCAAGGAATATGTAACTTAGAGACCGTTTGAACACTCATACGTATATTGACTGAAAAACAATACCTCTGTACAGTTTGTGATATTCGCTTAACGATTCTCTCACTAATTTCGCCCAACCAAGGAATATGTAACTTAGAGACCGTTTGAACACTCATACGTATATTGACTGAAAAACAATACCTCTGTACAGTTTGTGATATTCGCTTAATGATTCTCTCACTAATTCCGCCCAACCAAGGAATACGTAAATAAACAGGACACTTTTGCCCTGATGCCTGTTTAATTTTGTTAAATTCAGTAATTTTATTAGTAATAACTGTTTGTACAACACTCAATGGAAGACCGTTGTTATAAAGAGTCTAAGATATAAACTGATCTTTGGATCAAGTGTAGATTTAGTGCAAATCATTAAGCTTCAATGTGTTTGGGTCTTAATTAGATTGATTTTATTTATTTTTGGTGTGGCAAAAAGAATCCCACCGGGTATAATGACCCGTAAATATATATATATATATATATATATATATATATATATATATATATGTATACGGTATATATGCAAATATATATATGTATACGGTATATCAACGAGATTTAACGTAAAGAGTCTTACGAACTAAAACATCTAAAAAGGGCAACATATAATCAGTTTCATTATCAAATGTAAATCTAAGGGCTGGATGGATATTATTGATGGAGGTAAAAAAAACAAGTCCCCCCTCAGTCGCGTTATTGGAAAGATAAAACGTATCAACTTAACGAAAATAGACTACCGGCTTATTTGAACTGGACAATAATCCCTTTTCATGAAACCCCACGAAACTATAAGCCAAATCAGGTGCCAATGGAGATCCCATAGAAACTCCATCAAACTGTCTGTATATAATAATATCGAAACTAAATTCTACCGATATTGTAGTAAATTTTATTAACTCAATAAATATATTCTCAGGAATCTGGACGGGGAGGGGGCAAATAACGACGATATAGTAAATCAGTACAAATATCGAGAGTCTCAAGAAGAGGTACGCAGGTAAATAGATTACAGACATCAAAAGAACACATAAACTTATTGGTCAAGGAATATCCTTTTAAAAAACTAGAGAAATCACAGGAGTCTTTTATACTAATGTTGTAATCAAACACAGACCAATTCTCTCTGTGATCGGTTCTTCCCAGCACAAGGTTGCAACCTGTGTCGGATTAGTCAGGCATAAGGCTACATGAATGGTGCACCCAGTGAGATTTAAACTCACTGTCCCGTAACCATTTTGACACTAATGCGTAATCAATATAGTGAATTTTAAAAATTGATGTATTTATTTTATGAATCTTTTCCATGACATCACGTCTAACATAGCTTGATATTGATATTTTTTCTCAATTTGTGATTTTGATATTCTTTATCAATTTGTGATTTTAATATTTTTTCTCAATTTATGATCTTAATATTTTTTCTCAATTTGTGATTTTAATATTTTTTCTCAATTTGTGATTTTGATATTCTTTCTCAATTTGTGATTTTAATATTCTTTCTCAATTTATGATTTTAGGCGAGAAGCCGTATCGGTGTACGGTTTGCCAAAGTTCCTATTCTCAACTAGCCGGATTAAGGGCCCACCAGAGAAGTGCCCGCCATCGACCCCCAGCACTGGATCCCAACTACAACATCTTTCACAAACAAAGAACCATCACAGAATTGGCGTCAGCTCCCAAAACTCTATCGTAACAAATATCTCCGGAGATAGGAAAGATTTGGGGATAAAATTCTTTAAAGACTTTTAGGACAAAATAATGCCATAGCACATTTCTCCAGAAGACATGGTATTCGCCTGGAATCTCCTATATGTCTAAAAACGTCCTCCGAAAGTATTTATTTACCCCCACCCCTTTTCAAACGAGCAGCATGCAACACAAGATCAATTTTTAAGCGGAGTTAATTTTATTTTCCTTCAAGACTGGTTGCCTTATCAAGACTAAAGAAATCTGGTCTGCCCTACTATTTATCTATAGTTGGAGGTAGAAGAGAAACATTCACGTCTTTCTCAGTGACATTAGAGTGAAGTGAAATGCAAGCAGCCTCGGTCTGGACAGTAATACAAATCCATGGGCTTAGTGCCTCCGAAGAAGAAGACATATTCACTGAAAATAGTGTTCCTACTTTGGTTTGGTTTCTTTGTTTTAATGGCATATCAACCTTTGTAGGTTATTCAATGCCAAAGCCATTCTCCTTGAAGAACAGTAGTGGTACTATTTAACCCATAGCTGGGAGGATAAGGGGGTTCATACCTTTCCCAAGCGTATTTGCCCGAAAGTGAACGTAATAGCGCAACTGGAGTACGAACTCGCTTACTACGATTCTGCAGTCCATCGCTTTAACCATTACACCACGAGGACATCCCCCTGTTCCTGCTTTGGCATTAACTTGAAAGAGAAAGTACTTATAAGGACTTGTTTTCTTTGTATACTCTGATGGAAAATCAAATGACACCATTTTGAATATGTGCGTCAAGTTATTCTAGACTAAACGTGCAGATTACAAAATAAAAGATACGTCTTAAGTACTTTGACCACAGACTTGCGATCAAGTCACGCACCTGTTCTCACCAGATCATCCATGTTAAGCAGCTATGAGCCCTTTTAAATACTTAGAAGGGTGACAAGATAAGAACAGTAATTAATGTAAGAAACCCAAGGCCTGTGTGCCGGACTAAGTAAATCTTAGTAAAGAACAATATTACTCTGTACACATGAACAAAGTGTACCTCGATCAAAATCGGCATCCTCCTTCAGAGTGTTGCAACATTATTTTCCATTAGCATATATATATATATATATATATATAGTGTGTGTGTGCGCGCGCGCGTTCCACAAAGAAACAACTGCTGAGCCAATAACAAAGCCTTTATCAAATGATGACTGAAGTCAGGTGTGCTTTTGAGACCAAAGAATTATTAACATTAACCAAGAACACCCAAGAAGTATCTTATCATACCACCAGACTTTGTTGGTTTTTCGTCACATTGTGGGAATGCCAGATTAAAATGCAGCCTCATCGTGAAATCCTTAGTTGCACTCACAACATTTCAACCAAGGTAAACGAACTCAACAACGAAGCCTTAATTCAAAGATGTAAGATTTGAATTAACTGGCCAGATAACGACGTCAAGACACTGATCGGGGAATTGGAAGTGAATATATATATATTGTTCGATTGTATATATATATATATATATAGTTCAACCGTAAATTAATTGAAGGGAGCCAACATCAGAAAATTCACACAGCTCCCAGGATTCCTTTCTCTGCAAACAGGTTTCGAATAGTTGCTTCAGATAGAGTAAGGAAGAACGTTACCATCGATTACAACAACTGCACCTTTCTTCAGATATATGTATGAATGTATATTATTGTTTCTATGTGAGATAGATAAAATAAAGACCTACATGTAAATATTATTGATAGCGTCTAACTTTTTCTGCAAATTATGACATGTCTAATTTTATGTCTCAAAAACTGCCGTCGAGATGCCATGCCGAGTAGCCTTCTGGGGTATTCCTTTCTTGCTATTTCTCGGGGCAGGTAAACTCTCTTCTCCAAGTCACATGTGGCAGGTTGTGGGGATGTTAGATGGAAATGCATCCTCGCTGTGTAATCCTATGTTGTATTCGCAGCTTTTAACGAACCCAGCAACGAGGCGTTGATGTAAGATTTAATTAACTGAATAGATGATGATATCAAGACACTGAACAAGGAATTGGAAGTGAATATTTATACATGTATTTACCTATATATATATATATATATATATATATATATATATATATATATATCACATGGTGGTGTCTGTGACTCTGGGTTTCATACTTTACGCATTCATCTAACAGAGTGATAACCACAAACCATTACTATATATATATATATATATATATATAAAACATATCAATACGTCGTTTTATATATATATATATATATTGAAAGTATGCTTTTGCTTAGTCTCTCCGCAGTAGGCATGCTGTGACACAAGGTCAATTTTAAAAAGGAATACAATTGGTTTGAATTCAAAATTTTCCTTCTCTTGGGTTGCCTCCGCAAAGTTAAAGAGTCCAGTCTGCCTGACTATTTATTCACAGATGTTAGGGACTGATGTATTCACGCCTTTCCTGATTGCAGTGAAAGTGAGACGTAAACAGTCTTGACCCGGATTTGAACTCGGTTTGCCGATTTCATTTCCAACGATCATAACCATTACGCTAATCTCGCCTCATTATTAAAATAAAAAAAAGTTCAGTCGCATTTATAAACGTCTAGGATGATAATTCGTATTTAAAAAGTGAATTTTGTGTGTCCTTTAGTGGGAAATGCCACAACTAACGAACTGACTATTCATTCGTCAAATACAAGTTGGAAGAGCCTTCAAAATGAAGAAATTCTTTCTTTTTTTTCGGTCGTTCAAGCAGAACTCTGATTGGGTGAGGGGAAAAAAAACAAAACAAAACAAAAAAAAAACCAGCTGCTATGTTCTGTGACGTTGTCCGTACTATATCCACCGGTAATTTAACCACGTGGCATTGGCGAGTTCCAGCTGATGTGAGTGATAGAGTTTCTTATTAGAGTTTTAGTGAACCTTGCCTGTCATAAAAAGTTTTAGTTTATTATACATATATTTGCAGTTTTTAATCACTGAACTCAAAGTTGTATATTTCAGCTTAAAGTAAAATGTATTCATTGATATAAGAACCATTACAAATTACGTTCGCCTTGTCGCCCCCATCAGACAGGTATCCTGGTTAAAACACTAAACTGCTTCTGATGATGAGACCCATATTCTGGAGATCTGGGAAAAGTCGATTACCACTTCATTGCCGTTACTCCCAGGTCTACTCTACAAATTCTGATTATTAAGTTTGTCGACAAACAACTAGATTTTGAGATAAAATGAAGGTAGTTTGGTTAGTTGGTTAGGTTTTATGGCATATCAATCTTTGTTGGTTATTTAAAGCCAAATCCATTTTTATGCAAATAAAAAGTTCTATTTCAAACAATTCAGTTTAGCATGAGTACAAAGTTTAATTATCAAAAACATTTCTATTTCGAGCTATTCCGTTTAATCAAACAGTTCTAATTCAAACAATTCAGTTTTGCATAAGTATGCAGTTAGTTCTATTTAACCCATAGATAGGGCCCTATCAGGTGCTACCATTCCGAGCCAGAGTGGACCTGGGAGCAATGGCAATGAAAAGGTGTTCTGCATTCCCCAAAGCTCCAGCATCACTGGAACCTCACCATCAGATAGTTTTGTGTCATATCCAGGAGACTCGTTGAGGGGGTCTTACCCCTCTGCAGAGGTGCAGTCGGTATATTCTACAATCCCTTACCATGAATGAGAATTTAAATTTCAAGCATAGTATTTTAATCTTTTTATCATTATTTTTCTTTCTCTTTTAAACCAATATTTTCATTCTTATCAAATAATCTTTTTTTAAAAGACGTCTCATAAACTTTTATAGAACGGGATATTTTAGAATTCGGTATTCCTGTAAAATAATTTGTTCCCAGAGTTAATGTTTTTCAATATTTTCTTTTGTGAAAATATGATTATATGTGACATTAGTGACTCTAAAAGATTCGGATCTTTTTGGTCAGAGCCATATTGTTCATCTATTTAAATGACCCGGGTGTTTGGAACGGTCATATGTGAACGACACATCACTAGTGCCAATCACACCCAATCAGGCATTCTATTTGGTATGCGATATCTGGCAACTAGTCTCCAAGATCCAGCGATTTTTCTATTTTTCACAAAGGGATTTATACATGCAAACAAGTAAATTCATTGCCTGGGGACTCCTAATGCTTTGATTCACTCAGCCAAAATTTTATTCACCCCCCCCCGGTCGGCTTGAGTTGAAGAATACACTGACTGCATCTCTGTAGAGGGGTAAGACCCACCAACGAGTGTCCTGATATGACACTAAACAATCTGATGATGAAGCACCAGCCCTGGATCTTCGGGGGAATGTGGAGTACCCTTTCATTGCTATCGCTCGAAGGTCCACTCTGACCGCGAGTGGTAGAACCTGATAGGGTACTGTATATGGGTTAAATAGAACTGTTTGGCATTCAAACTGAGTACAAACAATTGACTTATGCTAAATTGAATTGTTTGAAATAGAACTGTTCGATCATTTAACTGTGTGTAAACAAATGACTGATGTTTAATTGATTTGTTAGTGATACTTCGCAATACTTAGAACTATTTAACTTTGTTGACTTATGCTAAATTGAATTGTTTGAAATAGAACTGTTTGATCTATTAACTGTGTGTATCTACAAAATGTGTTTACAAATCATATATTTAATATATTTGTAAAAATAAGACTTGACATGAGATAACAAGCAACGACTGATATGCCTGAAAACCAAACTAAGCCAAACCAAACCAATCATCCCTAGGGGTCTATATGAGACTCTAAAAGATTCGGATCTTTTTGGTCAGAGTCATATTGTTCATTTATTTAAATGACTCGGATGTTTGTTCTCATATGTGAACGACACATGACTAGTGCCAATCACACCCAATCAGGCATTCTACTTGGTTTGCGATATCTGGCAACTAGTCTCCATGATTCAGCCGACGGTATTAATTTGCTGTTGGCTTTGACGCTTGAGGGCATTGTTCAGCAAAGGCAGACTTGAGGCTGAGAGGTCCCCGGTTTCGGCTGGGCCACCTCGGGTGGGCGAGCTGCATCACTGATAACTTTGTCACTCTTGTATAGCACTGGACCTTGCTGTCCAGTTTAAGATATATTCAGGCATATGTGCCTGGACCCAGATTTGGGTCCAAGTCCAGCTAGGCTAATCATGCGCACATTTGTAGCACTATGTGGTTGGGCTGCCAAAGCAGACGATTCAATTGTCTGTTTTGGCGCGAAACCAGACAAAGGATTCTTGGACATGAAATCTCGCCGTATCCGGAAGTGGTACGGGGACGCGAATGAGAGTTGACGACGCGACCCAGCAGAGGGCATTTGGCGCTGGACAGCAGAGAGGCGAGCAGGAGAGAGTTGGCGTGGATCCACGGACAGGGGCAGTCAACACCGGACACCGGAGCAGAGAGGCGAGGCAGCATGGGATAGGGTCCAGTGAGAGTGAGTCAAGATGAGTCTGATTCCAGTAGCATTGTGGAATTTTCGCTAGTAACCCACGCTAGCGTTAGTCCATATATGCTATCAGGAATGCAAAGTGTTGCATACCTTCCTCTGCTCTTGGTTAACCCCAAGCTTTGTTCGTGTTTGTTCGTTTGTCCTTCTATTTTCTCCGTTCCCTCGATCGTATTCTTGTGTAGGTAAAGAAATGTGCGTTACCCCCTCGAACCACTAGTTGATCACCGGCCGGCGTAAGAAGTAGAATGGTTAGAAGACTGATCTAAAATGTGGTGGGGGTGAGGGTGGAACGTTACACATTGCACGAAGCGGGCCGATGACAAGCATAGTCTAGCAGGGCTCGAGCCTCGGCTCGTGCCCGACCTTCCCCTCCGCTAAATCTCCACTATAATCAACGTTCGGATCATTGACCTTGTGTCAAGTCCAGTCTGGTGGGAGGCAGAGACAAATAAAACTCCTAGGGGTCTATATGGACCACTTTGAGAAGCCCACTTTGAGAAGCTCACTTAAGGATAAACAGTGAAAAAATACCACAAATCACTTGTGCCAGATTGGCATAAGTATAGTTATTATTTTTATTAAGAATAGTTACTTGAAGTTACAATTGTTTACGAAAGATTATTATTAAATAATTGAAACCATATAATTGCTTGCAAATTATTAGTGTTAGATAGGAATACTTGAAACCATATTAAAATTATTATTATCAAATAGGAAGCGTAACTTTAAGCAACATAGATGTGCATAAATTATTAGTATTAGATAGGAATACTTGAAACCATACAACTGTGTGTACATTATTCGTATTAATAGAAATACTTGATATATAATTGTATAGACAAATGATTATGAGCAAATCAAAAAGTGTAATTAAAAAATCCAATAGAAAATTAAGAAATACAGTTATGATATAACATACCCATAATATACGGATGTGTGAAATAGACATAGTGAATCTAAAAACACAAAACTTTACGAAATTGGTTCAGGTACGAAACTTTTTATTACCTTTGAGTTAAAGGTAATTCGACATGAGGAGAGAGAGAGAGAGAGAGAGAGAGAGAGAGAGAGAGAGAGAGAGAGAGAGAGAGAGAGAGAGAGAGAGAGGCACAATCTTTCTATACTGACTTTTCCATCTGCCAACCCCCCACCACCACGTGCAGCACCCAGCTGCAAACTACTGGTCTGGTCTCGGCGAGCCCCGAAAGTCAACCTTCTTCCTCCGAGGTAGGAACTCAGCTCACTGCTTTTTCTCCAATCTCAGCCCACGCTTCTGGTGCGTGACGTCGCCCACATCTCCTGGTCCCCAATTCCTATCTGGAATTTTTTATTTTGACATCTCTGAATGACACATCCTCTCTGCACGCGCGTGAACACCTGCGTTAATGTTGCACCTAACTAAACCATGCACTAAGCGAAAGGTTCTCATCCTAACTAAACCGAAAGGTAAGATATATAAAACAAAACCCTTCCGCCATTATATTACAATGATAGCAATCAGCCATTCAAAAAAGAATCAAATTTCGGTCTCAAATGACCCATGAGGAGTTGGTATACCATTATATAAACTAAACAAAAACCAAAAATAAAACTTTAAATACAAAGTAAATGTTAAAATATCCGATACAAAATATCGTTATTTATTATCATAAACACAATGAAAGATGAAAAGCTGTAATGGAGAAAACTTAGAGTAATTTTATGGGCAACCTACTGTCCACGGGTTTCATGCAATCCCTTATGTCTTTCTGTACAGCATGCTTAATTTCATTATAATACCTGCCTAATAACTTTATATCAAAACTTCGTTTCTTTCGTTTCGTTTTCACTCATTCACGCACGTTGTTTCGCAATTGAGTTTTGGTGCACCAGACAAATAACCAACTCATAGAGAATTTTGTTATTGAAACATCAAATACTGAAAAGAAGTTTATTTTTAAAGTCAAAAACACAAAGTTTCCCCTCATATTTGAGAACATTTCTTTTCTATTCTTTCTTACATAAAATTTTTAAGAATTAAAAATAAATATTTATGAATACTTTGTGCTAAATACGGTGTTTGTTAAATTGTTGTTCTTTTATATTATTAATGAAACCCAAGTTACGATAGGCAACGACTCCTGAAATTCCCTGCTTGAAAAAGGTTGCCCGTGATAAATAACCCTTCGTTGCTATAGCAAGCCATCTGAGTATAAAGGAACAAGCGTCAAGACCAATCTACTTCTTTTCTCCAGATGCCGTGAAACAAAGAACTCGGTTTCGTTCATCTATAAAAAAAAATACCATTTGTAAGGGCCTTGGCTAATTGAACTACAGTTATTTTAATTTGGTAAAATCAGACACTTAAAAGACATTAAATCATGTACAATATACAGTCGAACGCTTTGTAAGTTGGATTACAAATAGTGATGACATCTTTATATATATATATATATATATATATATATATATATATATATATATATATATATATATATATATAATTATTTGTGCATTGTCAATGTTGGTGTGATGAAATTACTGAAAAAACAACAAAAGCCAAAAAAAAAAGTAATTTTTTCTTCATAAAAATTTCCTACACTATCAACGCAGTACTACTATTTTAAAATATCTTCTTTCAAAATGTATTCACGCTTAAGACATTTGACGAAAATTGCCTTTTATATATTCACTAATTTTAGGATGTATATAAAGTAGCTGAAATATATATCTACGTCGGGTAAGAAGTTAATATACTAGGTAAAATGCCTAGTTAGGAGGTCCAGACTCAGGTCACAGACATGGCAAAACTAACGGACAAATGTTAAAAATGTCTTCTGTGTATTCCATCTTTATAAACATCGTTACTTCGTTATACACAATTCCAAAAAGTTATCCTTACTTTAAAAAATCAAAAAGTTATCATTACTCTAAAAAAATAAACCAACTTGATAATAATAATAAATCTAAATTGTATTTTATTTCTCTCTAATCAAATTGAAGTGAAAGGTTTCTCAGTTTTGTAACGAAATATATATATTTACAACTATTGGATGATACTTAATAAGTTTATTCAGTTGAACCTTTTTGTTATTAGTACAAATTGTTAGTCCTTACGAAGCAATAATGCTATGAAATTATTTTACATTGAATGATCCACATTTAGTAATGTTTGATTAAATTTCAATAATTAGTTACGTAACTGATTCATTACTTTTTACTTTTGAAGTTTAAGATATTTAGATCTTGTACAATTAGTTGTATAATATAGTAACATGAATTCTAGCTAATTATTGTTTATCATCAGAAAGCTCTTCTCGATAAGAACCCTTCCTTTTGTCAGAAGGAATAACAAATTTTGCACCCGATTCCAATAAATATGTATCAAAAATTTGATAGATTTACATCAAAACATTTCATCGTCTATAGAAAAAAGACAAAGGAACTCTTTCTAATTCTTAATTCAAATAAATAAGTAAATCAGAAATGATTTTTCTCTTAAAACTATCATAGTTGCTTGAGAATCGGTGTCTACAGGAATAAATAGTTGGTGACCGTAGTCGAGGGTGACCCGAGGGCTCCTTTTATCCATAGCTACTACACCGATGTGTAGGGGAGAGCGCTACTCCATTCCCTGGATTGCCCGACTTTACCGCTGATCTGTACCTTATAATACTGAGTGTTCAACAAGGAAACATCAAGTACCATTTTTTGAGACTTTGGTATGACTCGACCTGGGATTGAACCCAGGTCTCCCGGGTCATTAGCGAACACTCTAACCATACAATGTCCGGTATAGGAATAAATAGGCCAATTTGTAAACAAAATTAATCATCTGTTAATTGAAATTAAATTAGAATTAAATTTGAATTTAAATTTAAAACTTAAATTAAATTAGATGTATAATGTGTCAATTTGAAAATAAAATACAATGAACGAAATAAAATTAGATTAGATGCCAAAATGTGCCAATTTGAAAATGAAATAAAGTAAAAATTGATTAAAATTATAAAATTTGAAAATCAAATAAAATTGAGTTCAATATTAAGATAGAGGAAAAAAATGCGCTAATTTGAAAATGAAATAAAATTGAATTAAAATTAAATCAAATTAGCTGTATAAATGTATACAATTTGAAAAAAAAACATTTGTTAAAAGAAATTGAATAACAATTAAAATTAAAATTTAATTCAAATTAGATATATGAATGTGTCAATTTGAAAATAAAATACAATGAACAAAATAAAATTAGATTAGATGCCAAAATGTGCCAATTTGAAAATGAAATAAAGTAAAAATTGATTAAAATTTGAAAATTTGAAAATCAAATAAAATTGAAATCAACATTAAAATAGAGGAAAAAAATGTGTCGATTGGAAAAATAAAATTTTTAATTAAACTAGACGTAAAAAGGTAATTATTTGAAAATAAAATTAAATTAAGATTAAATTAAATTCGATGTATGAATGTGCACAATTTAAAAACAAAATTAATATTTTGATTAAAATTATATTAAATTTGATGTATGAAGATTCCAATTTAAAAATTAAACTAAATTAAAAATCAATTAGATGTATAAATGTGCCTGTTTGAAAAGGAAATAAAAATTCAAGTAATTAGATATATAAATGCGCCAATTTGAAAATAGATTAAGAATAAATTAAATTAGATGTATAAATATGCCAATTTGAAATTTAAAAAAAAATTGATTAATGCATCCATACATCTAATAAGTTGACCAAATTTTGGGTTGGGGACAATAAGAAGAATCCTGATGAGCTGCTGAGTCTGTAAGCTGATATCATATTGTGTCTGATGATTAGGCTCTCTTGTTTCAATACAACCGTATTATGTGCGACACTGATTGGACAATTTTAGGACTCTTAAGAGTCCAACCCTCATTATAGTCAAAATGTATCATAAAAGGGTAGCTGCTGAAGAGATTTTTAAAAATCTATTTTTGTTTGGAACTTGATTTCATTCATTTTAATTGTATGCATTTGGTACAATTAAACACTTCTATTTTATTTTCAGCCAGTTGACTGTGTGCGAAAGTCTTGTGGAAAAAAATCCTTCCTTTGCTTCTGATGTTTCTTTACGGCAATGCTTAGAACAAACCTAAAGCTTTTTTCAAAGCTTGTTTTCTCCATAAAGGAAGTTGGAAATATTCAGTGTATGTCATTTGAAAGACGCTCATGAATTCAAAATCCGTCAGATGAAGCTGAAAAAAAGAAAAAAGAAAAATTAAAGCAAAGCTTAGAAAGACAGAATATTTTTTGTCTTTTACTAAAAAAAAAGTGAATATATTGG
>OY757910.1:84530063-84582563 GCA_963585895.1 Sepioteuthis lessoniana
GGTAGAATTTCAGTAGCTGACTTTCATTTAATTTTAGTTTTATTTCTTGGGAAGCTTCTTGCCTTCACAGTTTATCGGCTATTCAAGAAGCAAGTGACAAAATTTTTCTGCTGGCTTAAGTTTTGGGGCCTTCATTTTAGTCCCTGAATTCATACTGAGGGTCTTAATAGTAGTTCTCGACAAAAAGAGGAGGTTGCTTTTTAGCGCTGTATTGTCTGGGATTCCTTCTCTCTTTTCCACTCTGGCCAAATCAAGTGCCGCACGTGGTCGGCTAGATTTTTTTCTTAGAAATAAATTTTTATACTCTTAATATTGCCTTCCAGGTTTTTATTTACGAATTTCGGCCACTGCTAAAATCAATGACTGGCTTGGAAAATTAGCTTTCGAAAGGCGGTTTAAAGAAAATATAGGAACTCCTGTTAACCTAAGGAACCTCATTTTCAGCGAACATTTTTTTCCATTCCACTTTTCTTTCTTTCAGTATCTCTTAAAAGAAGCACTGTGAGTTTTTTCTAATGGTTTCTTTCATCATTTTAATAAATCCTTTTTGTCATATCATGGATTAAATGAACAGCTGATGGCTAGAAATGAAAGGAAATAAATTTAAATTTTATGACTTACCACTTCATTTAAAGGAATATTCATATTGTTTAATTTCAAATCCTTTTGCACTTGTTCAAATTTCAATGCGTCCTGAAAAAATAAATGAATAGATAAAATAAGAATAAAAAGTAAATCAAGTTTGCTCTGCTTTTTACGAAACTAATCTTTGATTTTATGTTCAGACACTGCCAGCATGTCCCAAGTCCTGCCGACAGGACAAGTTTTTATTTGGGGGTTCTTCAGCTATGGATGAAATAGTAGTGTAAATTGGACTAGCAATGGTGGGTAACCAGTCTAGATGAATGAGGTTAACTCTGTATTAAAAACCAGGAGATGGAGTCTCTAAGATAATGGGATGCTGTCTTCATCCTCATTCTTGCTAGTCCCGTGATAACACAGGGTCCAAGCTGTATTGTCCCTCGCACTTCCCTTGGACAATATCAGAGACATGGAAAAGGCTGACCTGCTACATAGACAAGAGCCAGTCTCTCGTACAACTTTACCCAGGTCAATCAATCTCGATCCTGTGTGAAAAAGAAAGGGCTGATATCAAATAGAATTATTAGTGTTAAATAGCAATACTTTAAACCCTTTCAGCTCAGTCGGATAGGGCTGTAGAACACACCCACTGCATCTCTGCAGAGGGGTAACCCCCTCCCAATGATAGAGGAACTTAAAGGAATATGAAGTACCTCTTCATTGCCATTGCTCCCAGGTCCACTCTGGTCCGAAGTGTTAGTACTTGATAGGGTCCTATCAATGGGTCAAACAGAGTTGTTCGACATCTAAACTGAGTGCAAACAAATGACTTATGCTCAATTGAATTGTCTGAAATAGAACTGTTTTATCATTTAGCTGTGTGTAAACAAATGACTGGTGTTTAATTGAATTGTTAGTGATGCATAACAATACTTGGAACAATTTAACTGTGCTAACAAATGAGTAATGTTGAATAGAACTATTAGTGTTGATTAGCAATACTTGAAACTCTTTAACTGTATGTCTAAATTGAATTGTTAGTGGTAATTTACAAAGCTTTTTGCTTAGATGTGGCACAAGGTCATATGAAAGGGGCACCCAATGAGACTCGAACTCACTCGTGTAGGTTTGCTAGTCGAGCTTGCTAACCATTACACCACCAGAGGCGCCTTACATTGAATTGTTAGTGTTACATAGTGATACTTGAAACCATTTAACTGTGTGCAAATAAAACTATTGATGTTAGCCATATTCGAAACCATTTGAGCACGAGCAAAAAGTGATTAATACTAAATAGAACTACTTGTGTTAGAATATTTTGAACCATTTAATTGTGTGCAAACTATAATAATACTTGTATGCAAATACATTAGCTCTGACACATTTAAAAATACGTTTAACAAGAAATTATTGACTTAAAAATCATGTTATATAATTACGAAATGATTTTTTTATATTAATCATTTTTCGTTAATGATATTTTATCATTCAGTTTGGTTGGGCTTTGAACTATTCGGCTCTTAGTGCAGGGGAACACACATTGAGTACAGTTCACGCACGTGCGCAGAGAATATGACAATCACAAATGTCATAATAAAAACTCCAGATAGGAAATGAAATTGGGGTGTGAATGACGTTATGCCCGGAAGTGACGGGCTGAGAATTTGGTGGTTTTGAAAAAGACGTTAGTTGAGATCCGACTCTGAGCCGGGCCAGTCCAGCTGGGGGCTACGGGATGCGCAGCGCGTTTGTTGGGTCAGATGGAACAGTCAGCATAGTAAAAATTGTGTGTCTCTCTCCTCGTGTCGAAAAACTAAAGTCAAGAAGTTAATAAACGTTTCGTACCTGAACAACGGAGAGTCGTCAGAGTTTCGTATTTCCCTGCATCAGTATATTTTACAATCATATGTATTACCATTTAAGTGTATGCAAACAAATGTGCTCTGCCTCGTTTAAAGATATTATCTACTAAATATGTATTTACAAATCATATATTATATGAATAAAGAGGATTCGTCATTAAATAACCTACAATGGTTAATATGCCATAAAACCAAACGAAACCAAACCAAACCAAACTTATCGACTTCAAAATTAAAAGCTTTGAATTCAATTTATAACAAAGGATTTTTAGAATTTTAATAAAATTAATAAAAAAAGTATCTTAACCAAAATATGAAAAAAATAAAATTTATAAAAAAAATATCTAAACCAAAATATCTGAATTTTAGAATTGCTTTAAGAAATAAAATTAAGGAAAAAATATGTGAACCATAATAAGAAAAAAATTGAATTTTGATGAATTTAATGAAAAATATCTTTACCATAACAAAAAAAAAAAAGAAAAAAAAAAAAAAGATTTCAATAAAACTAATGAAAAAATGTCTGAAGCATAACGATAAGAATTTTAGAATTTTTACTAGAATTAATTTTCTAAAATATGTTTGTCACGACAATAATCTAGAAAATAAATAACTAAATCATGAACAGGTAAAAATAAGATGATAAATCTGTCGACATGGAAAACCTTAATATATATGTATATATATATATATATGTGTGTGTGTGTGTGTGTGTGTGTGTGTGTGTGTGTGTGTGAAGTAGAGTATAGATTTTCTTTGTTAGATATATGTGTTCTTGTTTTGACACCTGCTGGTTCACAAAGCGAATAGCATACAACTAGTTAGTTGTAAAGTGACAAAAAATCTATTCCGAATTAAATGAGTTGCACTTCTCTCGGACAGTTTGACTCTCACGAAAATCTTCTCTTTCTTAGTCAATAGTTTTTTATCACCTCATTTCCTTTGATTTCTTAAGTTGGTCCACAGATGTAAGTAAAACAGAATTTACCTTCTACAAGTACACTTAGAATTTTGTGGGAAATGGATTCGGCAGATCGAATTCAAATCATGGATAAGGCTGTTTGCATTTCACGTTACGCTAATGCCCTTGGGAAAAGTATGAACCCATCCCTTCTCTCCCGGCTATGAACATAGATTCATATATGTTGTATTCCTGTCTTTCCACGGCTTATTTGTAAATCATTCAGGCTTTTATAAAGCCTATTAATTTGATCAAGAGTTTCATTGTCAGTTCACATTAAAGATGTCACTATTGTATTAAAATGGAGCAAGAGGATCCCTAATTGAATAATTCCTTGATCCCATGAGATCATGGACGTATATCTGGAATCTGGATTTGGATGCTTAGGATCTTGAGATCTTTTGAGGTAGGAATGAGTATCATCAGAATTATGTAGAATAGCTTGAGGACGTTACGAGCAAGGGGTCAGTATTCTGAGATCTGAGGTACAAATGATCAGTATTTGGGGATTCTATACGAAAGGCATCAACATTTTGTTCTTAAATGATAAAGGAGACAGTATTTGGGAATCCTAAGTCCGGGATCCTATATTGAAGTGGCTATTCAAAGAAATACAGCTTCACACCGAATTGCAAGATATCAGTATTTTGTCATCAAATGTTAAAGGAGATAGTATTTGGGAATCCTATGTCTGGGATCCTATATTGAAGTGGCTATTCAAAGAAAAACAGCTTCACACCAAATTGTAAGATATCAGTATTTTGGGTGCTATGTCGAGGGATCAGTATCTCTAGATCTTATGTTGAATAGCTTTGAGCATTGAGATCCTACAAAGAAGGGTTCAGTAATTTGGGATCCCAGGTATAAGACTGGGTTCTTTAGCCTTGGTTCGGTGAATAGTTTAGTAGAAGGAAATTGAATTCAAACCAGCTTTACTCCACTTAAAAATTGACCTTGTATCACTTTCTCCCTGTGGTGGAAGGGTTTGGTGAATACATACCATCCACAAATTTTCATTCCATTCATTAAAGAATCCTGTAAATATTGGTGGCTCATGTTCTTGGTTCACTCGGTACACGGGAATATCAGTTGGACGACAAGATGGATCCGTTTCTAAGTATTCCTGAAATGAATATATGATGTGAAAAGAAGATTTATAAATAATACATAATGCGGTATAGTGGTGGTTAATCCCACAGGATTCTGTGGATCTGGATTCAGGATTGAGCTAGGTTATATGGAAGACCAGAAAACAAAGGAATCTTTGTGAATCTATGAAATGTTTTACCAAAAGTTAAGATATAGGGAAAGGTACACGAAAACTCACTGGGACTAAATAACATTTGAAAGATCGACATCTAGAAAGAAAATGCGTAAAGATCAGTATTTTGAGACCTTATGCAAAGGATCAGTACAATTTTATTTGAAAGAGATCAGTATTTTGGTATTTTATGTTGATGGGATCAGTATTTAGGGATTTCATACGGAAATGATCCGCATTTCTGGGTCACATATAAAAGAGATCAGTCTTGAGATCCTATATGAAAGGGATCAAAATTTTGTTATCTTATATTGAAAGGGTCAGTATTTTATGGTCCTATGTTAAAATGATCAGTATTTTAGAGATCAGTATCTTGGAATTCTACGTGGAATAGCTCTGGAACCCTGGGAAGAGGGTCTCATTTTGGGATCCTATATGAAAGAGATCATCATTTTGTCATCTTATGTTGAAGAGGTTAATATTTGGGAATCCTATTTAAAAAGGATCCGTGTCTTGAGATCTCATGTTGAAGTGGTTTGTATATTAGGATCATATATGGAAGAGATCACTATATTGGGATCCTATATGGAAGTAATTTGGAATCATATAAAGAAATATTCAATATTTTGGGACCCTATTCAGAAAGGATAATTTCCTCAGGATCCTATGTGGAATAGTTTGAGACTCTAATTGTATGAGTTTTGTATTCCTGGATCCGAGATGCAAATGATCAGTATTTTGGGATCATAAATCAAACGGATCATTTCATTATTTTACATTGAAGGAGTTAGTATTTCAGGATCCAATATAAAAGGGTTAGATATCTAGGGATCCTGTATGGAAGAGAACAGCATTTCGGGATACTACACGGAGGAGATCAGGGGCTTCAGATGCTATGGGAAAACAGTCAATATTTGAGGATCATGTGTAGGGGGAATTAGTATTTAAGACCCTACGTGGAAGGAATCAGTATTTTAGGCTATTCAAATGAACAAATTTATTTACTCACGCAAGCTGCCTTTATAGCGGTTTTCTTTTCATCATGTTTAGATTCTTTGCCAATCCATAGAAAAAGGGAATCCCAGGTGTCTAACAGCATGATGTCATCAGGGATTAGGTCTTGCTGAAAGTTCACATTGTATAAGAATTGTAAACAGAAATTCTTACATGCGTTTGTCACGGGATAGATAGTAGGTTGTACTTGGGTGAGTCAAACGTTTTGCAATATTTTGATACATGCTAGTTTACGTGATAGGTACCCGCTGGGGTTGGTAGTATTATGGAAGGTGGTGCGCTGACATGTTGTGCATTGCTTCCCTCCGCGTGTGATTTGAAAGCCGCACACATAAATATGTAATGTAATCTAATTCGGAGACTTATGCTTTATGAGTTCAACTGGATGATAAAGCCGGGGAAACAACCAAAAACATTTGCTGTATAAAAGGCGAAGATGTAGTTGATCACATTTTGGTAACCAGATGATTCAGGAAATTTCACTCGGCTTGCAAGAAACTTCACAAGGCCTGGTAGACTTGAAAATATGGATTTCATGGCCATGTTCCAAGACATAAATTGATTTGGTTTGGTTTGGTTTGGTTTTATGGCATATCAACCATTGTAGGTAATCTAATGTCAAATCTGTTTTATACACGTATATTAGATATATATATATATTTACCCAACCGGGCAGGATATACACGTATATTAGATATATATATATTTACCCAATCGGGCAGGATATGACACAAGGTCAATTTTTTTAAGTGGAGTTTAACAGGTTTGAATTCAGAGTTTTCCTTCTCCTAGACTAGTTGCCTCACCAAGGCTGAAGAAATCAGTCTGTCCTACTATTTACCCATAGCTGGAGGGAGAATAATTGGATTTATACCTTTCCCAAAAGGTATTAGTGCTATGTGAAATGCAATCAGTCTCGTCCAGGATTTGAACTCGTGTCGCCGTGTCCATTTCCTATGACGATAACCATTACACCACAGGTACCTCCATATTAGATATATATGATTTGTAAAAATAAGTCAATAAAGTTCAATAATTCCAAGTATTGCTACCAATCACTAACAATTCAATTAAACATCAATCATTTGTTGACACATAGTTAAATGATCAAACAGTTCTATTTCAAACAATTTAATTTAGCATATGTCATTTGTTTGCTCTCAGTTTAGATGTCAAACAGTTTTATTTGACCTATCAGGTGCTACTACTCCGAGCCAGAGTGGACCCGCGAACAGTGGCAATGAAGGGGCACTCCACATTCCCCAAAGCTCCAGCATTACTACAGCTTCACCATCAGATTGTTAAATGTCACACCAGTACACTCGTTGTGGGTCTTACCCCTCTGCGGAGACTCAATAGGTGTATTCTACAGCCTCAACTGACAGGGCTACCAAGCCATAGAAGCAAATCTGGAGAGCATCTCACAGTCCAATGTGGTTTGTTGCCCTTGTGACCTCGGCAAGGCATCCAGAGCTACTAAATTATGACCCATGTTAACAAAATATTGCAAAACTTTTAACCCACCCTACTAGAATGTTTAACCGAAATCTTGACGATACTCTCTGAGTATTTGGTCAGTGAATAGAATTTTAAGTTCTACAACTATTTATCGATAGAGTTACACCTGAAAAAGAAGGGTTTTTACAACCAGTGTACATTGGCGTTGTATAAAATGTAGTCATTTTAGGGGAAAATAACTCACGCTAACTGGAAAAAAGCGAGAATTAACACAGCAATGGCGATGATACCTATTTAAGATAATAAGAATAAGATTTTATGGTCGGTTGATGTATAGACATTCTAAATCGTTAACATCATATATTGCACTTAATTGTTATCGCATAATGTAGTTGGTTGCACCTTCGTGGAGGCTACTGCTGTTGCATTTGAGATTTCTTTGACGGCTGCTGCTAGTGATGCTGTCGCTTTCTGATGATTCGACATCTCTTGGAAGTTGTTGCCGGGAACGGTTTTTTTTTGGGGGGGGGGTAAATTAACCCCATTTATATACTGCCCGGATCAGAATGGATCCGCTAAAAAGTCACCTAACGGTTTCTGATTGGTCGAAAAGTATTTTTATGACTATCTTTCGTTCTGGAAGTGGTTGCATAGAGCCAATTTAAATTTCCGTCCGTCTTTACCCTATAAGCTTTGGTTCTTGAGGTGAACACTACCAGTTGGGTTATTAAAGAGATTTCCGACAGGTTACAACACTCTCTACCATGTTAACTTGAGTACGATCTTAAATATAACGCGGCACCTACTCTTTGTAATTAAAAACCGATAACATATTTTTCCTCTTATTGTTGTATATTGACCTACGACCCGGCCGGGCTATCAAAATAGGAAATGCACCAGTGTAAATAACAGGTGCATCCGGTCGATCAGGTTGAATGAGTGCGAAATTGTGACGCCCACAAGAAGAAGGTGGACGTGAACAATTATATAACTCAGTGCACAGGACATTCAATCAGTTTGGAGATCAGATCAGTTGGAGACAAGATGCGGTAGAGAAAGCCAGCACCCAGCAGAGGGAGCCCTCAGGCCCCCGATTAATCAGTTTGGAGATCAGACGAGTTGGAGAGAAGATGCTGGAATGAGAACATGTCCCAGAGAGGCTGGGCTCCCAGGTGCCCGGTTGAGCAGCCCAGGAGAACGGGAAAGAAACGCAGTTATGGCCAATAGAGTGGGGGTCAATATGTTGCAGTTCTGTTCGGTCTCCAACACCCTCTCACACACAACCCTTTCAAATAAAGTGAGAGGTATATTTTTCTAAAAGACTGTGTCGCTCGTCTTTATTGTGTGTCGTTGTGTTCTGCATGCAGATGTATATGTATTATGTGGCTTTACAACATTATATAATGCCACCACAAGGACAGCCGTGGTAATAAAGAAAGCAATATAATAGTGATGATGATTTTTGTTAAGGCAGAGTTAACTCCCCTAACGAATGACTGACTCTTCGGGCAAAAAGGATAATAATAAAGATGGCTGCTTGGACAACTGCAGAGACAGTCAGTGCTAATTTACCTGTATTCTGGTCGGAAAGAAAAATTTTAAATACTGTTATGTTAAAAATATATTTAAGTGTTTTTTGTTATATTTTATGGTTCCTGAATACTTGAGATGGAACAATTTTAAAATGCATTTTATTAAAAAAAAAAAGTTGAAAGGCAGATTCCTTTTCTTCACGTTTTTTTTAACTTTTAGAAAAAAATGCCCCATGGATATACAAAAAGTGATGAAAAAGTATTAATTTTGAATATTGTATCAACGGTCTTAATATTTTTATTAGCCTTTTTGGTGCAACACAAGATTGTGCAAATGCAGCACTCTTCATATTCACTAGACCTTGTTCTATGCAACTTTTTCTTGTTTCCAGAACTGAAAGAAATTCAGCTTCACATCATATCAAAAGTTTCAGTGGTGCTTTGGCTAATCAGTTTGTTTAAATGCATATCAGTTTATTTAATGCAAAACGCATTCTTGTAGTAGAACAGCAGTAATATTATTCAACCCATAGCTGAGGGGCAATGTAGTTCATGCCTTTCCCTCAAAGGTATTGGTCCGTAAGCGAACATTATACCAAGACCGGAGTTCGAACTCGCTTACTTCAAGGTCACAGTCCTCCTCTTAAGCCAATACACTACGAGGACTACCCCGCTTTTCTAATGGAAAACACAGTAAAATTAGTGTGTTAAATGGAAATGCTAAAGAGTCTATATTGAAGAAAATTAATTTCTTATTCTTTATTTATATTTTGTAAAATACAGCTTCAGTCTTGATACTTTTTAAACATACCTAATTTTTTTTTTTTTGCTCGATTGTGAAGTGCATGCACTACAGCTAGTATATAATAAAGTAATGCTGGGTAGACAAATCAATACCAGTTCTTGATGCTTTCTGATTGACAGTTTTTGACAAAAATATAAGATTGTGTAAGTGCAGCACCCTCCATACTAAACAGACCCACTTCTTTGCGCTTTTTTTTTTTTTTGCTTTCTAAATTTAAAATTTGTCGTCACTGGCACAAATTCTAGTCGACAAAAATTCTTGTTTCCTACTATATCCACTTTATGGTTATATAACGGCTGGAAAAGAATGATTTTTGTTTGCTCTCTTGAAAATGTATTTACATACTCAAACTCATGACATTTCTAGTATCATCATTTTGATTGGTACACAAAATTGAACTCAAAGAAGTTCGATTTTGTGTCTCCTAGCTGAGGGTTAAAGATACTACAACTGGTCTTCATCAAGAAGGGCCTTGACATTAAATAACCAAACGAAGGTTGACATGCCAATAAACAAAGAAACCAAACCATCAATTTTGTTCAGACGTCCGTGTAACCAAATAGTGAAATTAATGATAACATATTTCCATCTTATAATTAATTCTGTCCACTATTTCCGTTTTTTTTTCTCAATTTTTACTTTGCTAGATTTGTGTGCGTGTGTTTTTGTGTGTTTCTGAGTTTGGTTTGGTTTCTTTGTTAAATGGCATATCAACTTTCATGAATTATTTAATGTCGAATCCCTCCTTTTAGAAGAATATTAGTGGTACTATTTAACCCATAGCTGGGTGGGGGTGAATAAGGGAGGTCGTCCCTTTACCAAAAGTATTAGTCCAAAAGTGAACATAATTGTACGACTGGGATTCGAACTCGCTTACTACAATGTTGCATTCTAGCACTTTAGCCACTACGCCACCTGAACTTCCCACTCCAGTGTTTTTGATGCAACATCTAAATTTCGAATTTGTTATCTCAGTGTCTGACAGTTTCTCCACATCGTTCAAAATTTGCACCATAATACAGCAATAAATGTAACAATGTTTATTATACTCGAGTATAACGCTACGCATAATTTTCACTGATTTTTTTTTATATTACACTTATTGAATTATTTACAAATACATAGGAAATGACAGTAATAACATTAAAAAAAATGTAATCCTAAGTATAACTAACCTGTTCGAAGTTGCATATTTCTTCCATTTCATAGGCACCTGAAATGTTTTTCACGCAGAAAAGACGAGGAATATGTTCATGTTGAGGATTCTGAAAAAAAAAAAAAAAGAAATTTGACATTAATTGTTTGATTCTTGAGTGTTTATTGGCCCATTATCGGGTGGTTGTATGAGCTGCATATTTTCCACCTACGTTAAAGATTGGTATTTTGAGCCTAAGACAGTGTGTCATGTAACAAGCTAATTTGAGTACAGAAATTTATAATGCATTTGGCCCTGAGGTTAACACCTACAGAAGAAGTTATCATTTATCGTATAGATTACAAGAGAAGAGAAAAGGAAAGTGAAGGAAAGAGGAGAAGGAAGGAAGATACCAGAAGTAGTAAAGAATGAAAGAGAAGTGTGGAAGAAAGAAAGAGACAAGGGAATGAATGAATACGACAGAAAAGCATAAAGAGATGGAGGAAAAAGAAAAAAGAAACAGGAAGAGAGGTAATTAGGAAAAAAGAAAGGGAAAAAAGAGAAAATAGAAGAGAGGAAAGGGAGGAGGTAAAGAGAAGAAAAAAGAAAAGAGGAAATGAAAGAAAGAGAAGAGGGAAAGAACAGTAGAGAAGAGAGGAAGAACAAAAGAGAAGAGGTGAAGAACGAAAGGGAAGGGAAGAACGAAAGGGAAGGGAAGAACGAAAGACGAGAGAGGAAGGAAGAAAGAAAGAAGGATGGAAGGAAAGAAAAAAGGGAAGGAAGGAAAGAAAAAAGGGAAAAAAAGGATGAAGGAAAAGAATAAAGAGAAATCTGTAATGAGTTCAAACTCACATGAACTAGTTTCTCAGTGGCATAGGGTTCAACTCCGCCAAGGCAATTCCAAAAATCAGGCCTCTCTTGCCCTTCTGGAATAAAGGTGGCTCTAAATTTGGAAAAATAAAATAAAAGAAAATTGTTATTTCTACGAAATCATCTTCTTCCAAAAAGACTGAAATTCTTTCTTTAAGAAAAAAATATTTGTTATAAGAGGAATCTTATCTATCTAAATATCTCAGATCAGTTATTATCAGTTACTCTTTAACAAGATTCAGACTATCGTCATCTTTATTGTTATAATCAACATTGTCCTAGCCTGTAACCTTTGGGGAAATTCAAACCAAACCCTTTATTCAATCCCTGGAGATCGAGAGTTCTTCCTTCCACTGTCCATATCTTAGACTTTCTCACACCAGTTAATGGGACATCGTCACCGACAACTATGGTTGGCGATGGTTGGTGATTTAACGATGGAGAAAAAACACTACCCTGAAATGTAGGACCTAAGTATTTTATTCCCTCAGTTTCAGAGGCCGTGGAAGTGTATGGAATTAGATAACAGACGTGATGTGAGGAGTAGTTTCTTCATTCACGTAAGATCAAGCTCTTCTCAAATCTTTGAATGATTCAACCTCTCTCTGTCCACGCAATGCTTGTATCGCTCGTTCTCAACCACCAATTGAATAACCCAGCTCCATTTATTCGAGTTCACGGAACACCGAACTCCCACTTCCACCTTGCATTAGTGATTGAGTCAAGTTATTCTGGTAACTTTTTAGTTAATTGTTGTGTAGAGAAGAGGAAAATCTCGTATTTTGGTTTGGCGCTCAATTTATTTCAACACTTAATTTCACCCAATCAGGATGACTTATCCGATTCAGCCCGGACCTTCATTTCCGGCATGCAAAACGGGTGAGCGGCCAAACCCACTCTCTTTGGCTTGAGACGGCGACCAGAACAGACGTTCCTCTGGCCGTCCCTACTTAGTGATGCTTGTTAGCTAGACAAGCCGCCCAGTGTGGACATCTCACTGCGGCTCTAACAGCAGCAGCAACAACATGGACACTCAACGAGGGAACCATCTAATTTATGGATTTCCTACGAGGAATCCCAGTTGAACATAAATTAGAAACATACAACATGCCTCGCACAGGCCCAACTTTGTATCACCCCAAAATTGGCTATGTCGATCTGAGCGTAACTCCGCTCTCGACACTAGTTCCCTTTTCACCTCTGGTCCACACATGGAGACAACGCAGACTCTCCCCCAAATACCAGATACAAAACTACACGGTGACTCTAAACACAATCCCTCACACGTCCCGCCACACACGCTGCCATCTCAACATCCAGCTAAGCCATTTCGACTTCAACACTAACAAGCCTAAACTCCACGAGTCTTGCAGCGCCAAAAGCAAACCCTATTCCATGCTGCAATGAAAAACCTATTTATAAAAAAACTTTCCTTGTTGTGTTGTTAAAGAAAAGTTTCGTCATTCATTTGTGTTGCCTAAAAAATATAGTGTTAGAGAAATTAACGATTTCCCGAAACGCTATGGTTGCTTTCAATCCGGGTCTGCTAGACGAAGCATATAATTGGAAATGATGCAATTTTCTCGTTAAAGAAAATTCTTGAAAGAACGGATAAATTTTTGGCGCAATTGTAAACCTAAAAAACACCCACGCAAGTGTTCTAGAAAATTCAAAAATTTGGGGAAAAACCCAACTTTAAAAATCCAAACACTCGACCACATTTTTTGATCAATTGGGTGTGCTAAAAAATACACAGTCACTTTCTTCGTTAAGAATTTGCGGAGCTCACGCGCATGTTCGTGATCCTCCCAAATAATACAAGGTCAAATCTCTTTCAAAGGTACCTGAAAATAGTTTACTTGCCACCCAGGCAAGACGGATACGATTGTGTTTCATTGTCTCATAGCAGCCCTACTTGCTTGACCGTTGGGCGAACCGTATCAAGTTACGACCGTCAACTTAAATGATAGCCTAACGACTCCACGTACTGGTTGAAAATCCACTGCTACCCACAGTGACTTAACATAAGAACAATTTCATTTCTTTGTTTTCAGATCTATCCAAAAATAAAACTTCTCTATTTTTGAAGCACTCGTGTTTATTGTGTTATTTTTTATTAACTTTTGTCCACTGCACATATCTTGTTGCATGTAGCCTACCAGAGGAGTAGTTGAACTTTGTTCACTTGTTCTTTAAGATGCTAGATTTTTTAAAATTAAATTATCTATTCCCCACAATTTGCAAACAATGTTACATTAATTATTAGATATTCCATATCATAGCAAAATTTTTACATGACCAATAAACTTAAAATGTTCTACCTTAGGGAATAAAGCAATTTCCAGTCCAGTTCACAACTGAATGATACTTTTTTATAAGGACTGTGTCAGTGCTGAATGGCATTTTGTAATCATTGAAACTCCTAATACGACAGAGATAAACATAAAAAGTTGATTAGAATACTGGACTACTTCAATAGACGGCTGTTTCAAGAAGAATCCAATGGATTCATGGATTGTATAATGTGCGTGTCAGGGTCGAATGATTAATAAACGTTTACAAATTTCAGTGTCGAAATTGGCACCTTAATATTTTGATAACATTTTTTCAATTTTCAGAATGCTTTAAGTTGTTATAAACAAAACTTTATGAGATTTGGCACACAGGAGTTAGATTGCTGCTCTTGCTAAGTGGTCACACGTACAGAACAGGTTTATTTGTTGCTTAACTCCAGTGATCTGACCGGAACCTGTTCTTTCAGTCTGACTTGTTTGTTTTATTCCTGTTGTTCTCGCTGTTCAAAATTAGTAAACACGTTGAGTAATGTCCCTTAGTTTTCCAAATTAGCTTTCGTAAAAACGTGGTTACGTCCCTTTCATTTGTTACTTCTTGAAAACTTACCCATTCGAAATGTTTTTAGCCATTTCTCTTTCATCTCCCGTGCTTCCCTGAAAAGATAAAAAAAAAAAAAAAAAAAAAAAAAAAAAGAAATTAAAAAGTAAACATTCTTACATAAAAATTCCACTCAGATATGATATAAAATCATCTTTATTTTAAAAGCAAATAAAAACGTCTAAATACATTTTAAAAGTCAGTAATTAAATTTATAGGTTACAAGTTGAACCAATGGAAATTTTATGGTTTAGTTAATACATACACACACACACATACACACACACACACACACACACACATGTATGTGTGTGTGTGTGTGTGTTCTTTCGGAGGCGCTCATTGTGCAATGATTATCATCAAAGGAAATATGTATGGCAACCCAATTGCATTTCACATAACGCTAATATCCTTATGAAAAGTGTGAAGCCAACTATCCCCCGTCCAGCTATAGGTAAATAGTAGGGCAGACAGGGCTCTTTAACCTTGGTATGGAAACTGGTCTAGGAGAAGGAAAACTCTAAATTCAAACTTATAAAACTCTGCTTAAAAAAGTGATCTTGTGTTACATCCTCCTCCTGTGTCGGGTTGGTAAATTTATATATATGCACATTTATATGCATTTATGTCTGTTTATATATATATATATATATATATATATATATATATATATATATAATACTTATATATATATATATATATATATATATATATATATATATATATATATATATATATATAAGTATTATTTGGTCCAGTTAAAAACGGAGTTGGGAGTAATTCCATCAGGACAAGAAAACTATTCAAGAGTGAACATTTAAATTTTCCTGGTAAAGAGCTTATAGGATACACATTTCTTCTAGTCTTAAAATAAGCATTAAAAACATACTTAAGAACATTCTAGAAATTTAGGATCAAACCCGCATTAGCAGTTAAATTACATTTTTATATTTTTCAACCAATCAGCTAAAAACATGGAATAAAACATTCTAGAAAATTAGGATCGGAAGTGAACTAACAGAAAACATTTAGGCTCGAAAATAAAATAGTAAAATACAAATCTGATTGGTCAATAAATGTCTACGCACAAAAATTTTAGGACGATTCTTTGATCCACCTGTAGGATATAAATAACACAGAGTTAGGAAGCCATACACACAAGACACAAGCTTACACACAAACGAAGACACAGACGAACACAAGCCACTAAGCCAGTAGCCGATATTATGTCCAACCAATTCCTTTCCTTCCTCAACTAAAGTTCATGACCTCTTTTCAAATGGCCGAGAATTATATTCAAAAGGAAAACCCGACAAACTTTCTTTCATCAACGAGACACGCTGTCGCCACAATCATAAAACCCGCTATAAACTTAATGTAAGTAAGAACGACTTATTTACGGACTTCGTTAACATGACCATACACACATCTTTAAACAAATTTATTTTCCTTTTGTCAAACTTTATTTTCCAAAAGGCCATTTACACATCATGTATTTTGTTTGTTTTCATATTCTGTTACATGCACATTAAATTGTTTGTTATTTAATGTTCGTTGTGTTCTATTCCATTTCTTTTGCGCGATTGTAATGTTTTGTGTTGTATTTGTGGTGGGAATAATTTAGAGAGCAATCTACTGAAATAACCAAATTACATACTCCCCCCACAAGCTCAATGTAACAAAAACGCATTACAGGATGGAAATAAATTTATAATCCTAATGTGACCGGTTTGTTGTTTTTTCTTAATGAAATATATATATATATGTGTGTGTGTGTGTGTGTGTGTGTGTGTGGAGAAAAACTGAAAAGCAAAGTGATGAATTTATGAGAAGGAAAGTTGACGTTAAAACGTTTCGGTTTTAACGAACTTTCATCGGGACTTTAAAATGGTGAAACAAAGTCCTGATAAAAGTTAATTAAAATGAAAACTTTTTAACATCGACTTTCCTTCTAATCTAAAAGTGATGAATATAAATTCATCACTTTTAGATTTTTTCAATTTTTCTTCATACTGTCGGATTCCTTTCCATTATTTACTTCCATGTGTGTGTGTGTGTGTATGTGGGTGTGTTTCTGTGTATAAGTATACATATCTATAAATATATATATATGTATATATATAAAGAGAGAGAGAGAGAGAGAGAGAGAGAGAGAGAGAGAGAGAGAGAGAGAGAGTTTGGCAGCCATTGAAACGGAGATATTGTTGGGGTTTTTTTTAAATAGGAATAGTAATATTTCATAACAGACTTACTTATATCTTACTGATTATATAACTTTTTAAATAATGAATAGTGCTCAAAATGTTTTTAAAAGTAGCTAAAATTGAAGAATAAAAGCTGTAACCTTTCCAGCCCAAATAAAGCTTCGATGACCATCAAATATGACAAACACATCATTGGAGTTCAAGTAGGCTGCTCGCATCGGCACCTATATAAGAAAAAAAAAATGCATTTCAAGTATCAAAATATAGAAAACTACCTTAGATAATTGCAAAAATGTTTTGTGAGTTTAATTTCTGTTTAATCTCCTAATTTTACTTTTACGTTAAATTCACACAAGTAATTACCTTGAATAAGTATTGAATTGCTACTGGATGAAGTGATTAAAATTTCTCTAATTTCTTTAACTTTTTTCATCAAAGCACAAAATTGCTATATTATCAGTGAACTTTGTTGAAATATTTGACACTGAAAATAATGCTCACACACAACCATGACCGTCTAAAATAATTTTAGTTGGTTATGTGACAACTCAAGTAATGGTAACCAAGGGGATATACTTTGTAATTAACAATTCATAGTTATTTCACTCGCGCAGTTTTTATGAACAAAGTAAAGATGGATCTAACTAGGACCACCAAAAATAAAGGCCCGTTTGATGGGCGGGACATACATGCTGACGTCACTATAAGTAGTATAAAGAGTATACAGAAAATGTATTGCCTCATTTTGATTTGCTTGGCTTGATGGGATTTTCAATTATTTTGTAAATTTTTTTTAATGAATATCATCACTGAAATAATTTTCAAAAAATATGCTGTGTGGCTGAATTGTCCCAAAATGCAAAGGAAATTATAAAAATAGCCAAAAGTTAATTTATACTTTTTTTAAATAGAGGAATTATATTTTGAATTACCATGACCAGAAAATCCGGTAAGCAATGCACGTAAGATAGGGAACCACTAGACAACTGTTTCGAACTTATTAGGTCTCATTAGCAGTGTATACCAGGATTTACCCCACTGGAGATCGAACCAGCAACCACAGAATGCAAAGTCGAAACTCTACCTTTGAGCTATTGGTCCACATCGTTCACCAGCGATGCCAAATCAACTAGTCATCGTGAATGCGCGGATAGTTAACCTGGTGTGTCTTGTACTTACACCCGTACTCTTACAGAGGACACGGTCACCTCCAGGGCTATGACTTCCCAAGAGAATAGGAGATACGCGTCCGCGTATTTATAACCTCATGGACAAGGAAATAGATATACATTTCTCATTTTTTTTAAATATAGGAATTATATATTATAAATTGAATTACCATGACCAGAAAATCCGGCGAGGACTGTGTGTGACATACGGAAACATTGGACGGCTGTTTCAATTTTATTAGGTCTCATCAGCAGTGTATATCGGGATCTCCCCCACTAGAGATCGAACCAGGGATCACAGAATGCAGTATAAAAAAATTACAAGTTATCTTCAAGACGGTTGTGTACCCAGATGTAAAGAGGCCGAGGGCAGAGGGAGAAGGCAGGACGGAAGAGACTTGAGCACGTGACTTGGGCACGAAGAGGGGTAGAAGCGTATTGGGTCTCTACGGGGGAGAAGTGAATAGGGTCTCCACGCGGCGAGATGTGGCTAAAGAGAGCCTGATAACGAAGAGGTGTAAGTCGACCACCCAACTGTACGAACAAAACCCAGAAAACAATTTGAGGTCAACAAAACCACAGTTCTCTTAAAACAGTCTTAAACACAACCAGAAAATATACAAAAAGACAATAAGACATTCACCAACCACAGATAAGTGTATTATAATTTTAACTTTGTTCTCTTAAAGACTATTGACCGCTAAAGGAATATACTTTAGCAACTCTTTCGCACGTCTTACATAAACCTATTTAAACGTCTTACTGCATTGCTTATTCTTTCTTACGACTCATATGGGGGTGTCGTTAGATTTCCCACAGCAGAGCCGAAACTCTACCACTAACTAGTTAATTTGCGAGCGATGAGGACCAGTAGCTCGGTGGTACAGTTTCGGCCCTGTGATCTCTGGTTCGAAATCCAGTGTTGGAGATCACTGTATACACTGCTGATTCGACCTAATAAAGTCGAAATAGCTGTCCAGTGGTTCCGTATGTCACGCGCAGTGTTTGCTGGATTTTCTGGTCATGGTAATTCAATTTATAAAAGTTTATCTATTTTTGCTTCTGAAAAACAAGGACAGGAAATAGAAATGTGCAATCAAAAGAAAAAAAAATATCCAAAATAATCACAGCAAAGTGAGTTGTTTTCTAGTATATTCTTCGTTGTAGGATGGAATAATGTAGTCTTGAAATTATTTAAAAGAAAATGCGTACTCAGTCATGTATGTAATAAGTTCTACATCTGGGATGTTTAAAGCCTCTTTTCTCAATCAATTCTTTGAATTGATCATTTTCTTTGGAAGATTTGTAATTTATGTGTCTTATTCTTATCAGAAATGTTGATAGAATCAACTTCTTAAATTTTGTCAAAAAACAAAAAAAAATAAAGAAAAAAACAAAACTTTGTGAAGCAATTCAATCAGGAATGTTTTAAAGGCACATTTCTCTGTCAATTCTTTGAACTACTCCCTTTCATAATGAACATTTCAACTTTTAGTTACAATGTTTATTTTAAGATGTGTTCGGCAGTGATATCGAAATGAATACTATTGGTTCATATGAGATTCTTAATCAAGTAGATCCAAATACTTTTGAAATTCTAATGGAAATATTAAAAAATAGACATAGAAGAATGTGTGGGAATGAATAAGATGAATAAAATAAAGATAAATTTCAAAAAATGCAGAAACTCACCGAAGCCCCTGACAAGAAGGGGAGCGACGCGTACGTGAAGAAAAAAAAAAAAAAAAAAAAAAAGGAACCAGCCCTACGAAAAGAAGAGATTTCCCATCACAGTAGCTGGACCCTTCTCTAAAGTAAAAATCAAACCCTGGTTTCTTTCTTTTTAACGTAACATTGAGTTGTATTCTGTACTTTAAAAAAACTCTTCTTTATCAGCAACCTTGATTATATTACATGTGACGTTATATTATATGTGAAACCATTAATTATTCTGTGTAACATATGCTTTGCTGACACATATTATGCTTTGCTGACACATATTATGCTTTGCTGATACATATTATGCTGAACTCACTGCTCACGTAATTAGCATGTTAAACTCTTACAAACATCTAGATTTATGGTCAAGTCACCAGTTCTTGCCAGATCAACTAGATTAAGTAGCAATGACCCTGTTCAGTTCTTAAATAGCTGACACCTTTGCAGCAGTAGGTACTGTAAACAGCTTGAGATCTGAATGCCTGATTAAGCCAAGCTTAGAAAATAACAATATCCAGACTTTTCTTCACTTTTGAAGTTGGGGTATGGCATTTCCTTTAGCTGTGTTCTCATTTTTGAGTGATGCATGGCAGAATAATGCGCAAGATGAGCCTGGATCTCATAACACTGTTTTAATCTTGCCCATGAACACGTCACTTGCTACAATCAAGTGGATGTATGGGGTTTCAAAGGTAATTCATGATATTGTTTGCTATCTGTTTCCATTCTGGTTATTCTATTCTTACCCCATGTTATCTTGCTGGTTTAACTTCTTGGATATGAAGGCTGTAAAGGAATTATATGAAAGAAGAAGATAGTAAAAGATAGGAGACGAAGATATCTTATATATTTTGCCTTTATTTCTGGGTTCAACAACCATTCAGTGGATGAGGAAATTCTTCCTGAATACAAATGAAATGGTTGAATCTCCCAGTCAAGGTGTTAAAATGTGTTAGTCATTCTTGGGTATATATGTCCAAATTTAGTATTTAAAACGTTAACAACATGTTAGACACTTTTGGGGGATATGTCTAAATCCGGTGTTTTCAGTTGTAGTCATTAACTTCGTTGTATGGTTCTTGTGATTATGACGAGTTCATTATTCGATGCTTTTAGTATTGGGTCAATAGTAAAAGAGGCGGCTGCTACTAGTGGAAATGTAAGCTAACACGCCGTCTAGAGATGGACACATGGCGCCTTCCACCACTAGCAACAAAGACTTAGGTGTTGTCACTCCGCTGGTCACTGCTGAAAGAGAATGAGATTCTTTCTTTTGTCGGGACAGTTCCTATTCTTTGCGCATGCGTCACCTATCTTCACGTCAGGGGCTTCTGGAAGGTTCTGCATATTTTGAATAATTATTTTTAATTTAATTCAATTTTTTTTCTATTCCCTACAGATGTAGCTAAATACCTGCCCACAATATAGAGTTAAAAAAAGATTGTTAAATACTATTTTTGTTTTTCTCTCCATAGAAAGAGACCAGTCACTTTTCTTACAACGGAAGAAAGTTGGAGAATCTACCAGTCGAAACATCATGTGAATAATAAAAACAAAGAGTTAAATTGATCTAGGAAATCATTAAATGTCAATAACCCTTCTCAAAAAGATAGTCATTATTTCTTTAAAAACTATCTTAACATATTAGGATATTAGTTTTCTAGAGCTACAAAGAAGTTAAAATAGTTTAAATACTAAGAAAATAAATCATAATAATTAAATTTATTTTTCAAGCCCATGAATGAACACTGTGTGTAAGGGAATCCATAACTTTATTGAAATTATTCAAGAATTAAATTTATTCTGGGAGTCAATTTGGTTTACAAAAAATGTGCCATATGAAATTAGATAATTTGGATGGTCAAGCACTTTACCATTGCTGATAATTGATCAATGTTTTAATTTACGAAACATTCTCAACTTGTTAATTGCCCAGTCGTCTAGGGCTGTAGAATATACTGACTGCACGTCTGCAGAGGGGTAAGACCCCCGCCCCGAACGAATGTCGTGGATATGAAACTAAACAATCTGATGGTGAGACTCCAGTCATGCTGGAGCTTTTGGGAAATACAGAGCACCCCTTCATTGCCATCGCTCTCAGATCCACTCTGGCCTGGAGTAGTAGCACCTGATAGGGTTCTATATATGGGTCAAATAGAACTGTTTGACATTTAAAATGTGTACTTATGCTTAACTGAATTACTTGAAAGAGAATTGTTTTGATATTTAAACTGTGTACTTATGCTAAACTGAACTGCTTGAAATAGAATTGTTTAGACATGTAAACTGCATACAAAACAGAATTGTTTGAAACAGAACTGTTTTTACATTTATGGACCAAAACTATACTTATACGAAACTGAATTATTTGAATTAGAATTGTTTGACTAAACTGAATAGCTTGAAATAGAAATGTTTTTGACAATTAAACTGTGTACTTATGCTAAACGGAATTATTTGAAATAGAACTGATTATTTGTATCAAAATGGATTTGGCATTAAATAACCTACAAGGGTTGATATGCCATAAAAACCAACCAACCAACCAACTTGTTAACTCGTTGGTTTACAGCTACACCTCATTTACTTTCATCATCATCATCATCATCATTTATAATTAACAAACAAATCAAGAATGGAAATTTTGATACCTGAATAGCTTTTGTGTTGAAAGAGGTTGTACCACAAACTTGAAGCATAAAATTTCGTCCAGGACAGGCAGCCAAAACGTCATTCTTTTTACCCCAACTTTCATGGCTACCCTGGAATAAATTCATGAAACTTGTCTTTTTAAAAATAACTATGAAATTATAAAGAAAAATATAAAGAAACAAAAAGCTGTAAAAACCAAAGAATGTAATCCATATATGTGGTGCATTCAATAAGTTTCCATACATTTTTTGTACAGGCATTTAAAATTGTCGTAGACTCTTGAAAATTCACTATGTTATTGCTATACATCTTATCAGATGACTGACCAATTTTTATGATTTCAGGTTCAAATCAATAGCTACAGCAGCAACTGGAATACACCCTACTAAAACCTGATTGTCACAGCTGGTGATTTTCAAAAATGCAATCTGGACGTGGGGACATTTCGGAAGAACAATATGCAATAAAATTCTGTTTTAAATTCGGAAAAAATACCACAGAAACGTATGGAATGCTTCAGACTGCTTTTTTGCAGGAATCGAGCATCAGTTTTTGTGTGGCATAAGAGATTCAAGAAAGGCAGGGAGTCTGTGAGGGATGATGGGAGCTGTGGGAGAAGTAAGGAAGTCAATACACCAGAGTTGATTGGCCAGAAGGTTAGGCTTAGGGTTACTACGTTGAGGCTTTAAGGGAGTTCAGGAAGAGATTCCGTCGAAAGAGGCCAGCACTCTTCAAATTGGGTCAGTGGTATTTCCAGCACGACAATGCACCAGTCCACAACTCCATCCTTGTCACAGACTATTTGACCAAGATGGGCATCAAGACAGTTCCTCAGCCTCCCTATTGTCCAGACCTTGCTCCCTGTGACTTTTGGTTATTCCCTTAGCTCAGAGGCTGTTGTTATGAGACAACTGAGGAGATGAAAGAGGCTGTGATGAAGGTCATTGACACACTCACAAGAGTGGACTTCCATGGGGCCTTCCAGAAGTTATTGGAACGGTACAAGAAGTGCATTGCAGGTGGAGGAAATTATTTCGAAGGGGACTAGAGTTTCATGTGTGTACTATCAATAAAAGTGCCCATACGAAAAAAGTCTGGAAACTTATTTAATGATCCTCGTATAGACAATAACCCTATTATGTCTCTCTCATTAATGTTCATATTTATTTCTGACAATGATCTCATAAGCCTAAAAATAGGATATATAATAAAAAAATATCATCAATGATTTTTGAGAATACAGTCAATAATTTAAAAAGCACCATCCCGCAATCAAAAAAATGCTGTTCATAATTAAAAATACAATCCACAATCTTTTTGAAATAAAATTCATTATTTAAAAAAAAATATGCTATTCATGATTAAAAAATACCATCCATAATTTTAAAAAACAGTCCCAGTAACTTAAAGAAATACCATTCATAATTTTTAAAAATGTGATTCATATCTAAATAATACCATCTATATAATAAAAAATGGTTATTAATGATTAAAAAATACCATCCATAATTTAAATAAAAAAAAGAATTCTACCTACCATTAAAATAATCATTCTGCCTTTAAATATTGTCATCAAATGTGGTGGTTCTTTACCTTGAATCACTCTTATCTGAAAAAGAAGAAATAAAACATCAAAACAAAACTGTAATCATATTAGAACAGTTTCAGCACCTCTTTTCAAATCTTTCATACTGGTGTTCAGTAAAACCATTGATCATTCCATGTAACATATGCTTTGCTGACACATTTTATACTGAACAAGTTGCTCATGCAATAAGCACGTTAAACTCTCACAAAAATCTAGATTTATGGTCAAGTCACCAATTCTTGCCAGATCAACTAGATTAAATAGTAATGACCCTGTTCAGTTTTTAAATAGCTGACACCTTTGGAACAGTAGGTACTATAAGCAGCTTGAGGCTTGAATGCCTGATTAAGCCAAGCTTAGGAAATAACAATGTCCAGACTTTTCTACACTTTTGGGCTTGGAGTATGGCATATCCCAACCTTTTCAGCACTTCTAGCATACTGGAATATTCAGCAATAAAAGTTATCTCCCAGACCATTTCATAATCCTTAGCGCTCTCTGAGTAAGCTAGCACCCCAGGATGGAAAAACCTGTATAAAGACAAGTAAAAAAAAATTTACCACTTGCATAGTTGAAACCAGACTGGTTTTATATAGTTGACAATTACTGAAGTTAACATAAACTGAAGTGCAAAGAAAATAGAGATGGCTATTTTATAACATGTAGATTCTCTCTCTGCCTAAACAATGTCAGCTGTATGATGTGCAAGGAGTCTACAGGGTGCTGAAGTTTATGCATAGGTATATCAATCTAGACCTGTTCCAGGAATGTATATAATAGATTTGTATTTGTCAGGTGTTACTGCAGGAAATTTAATAAGGTCTGCAACATGTCGTTTACATGCTCAATGGGATTTAAATCTGTTGAACATGGGGACCAGTAGACTGCCTGGAAGTTTGCTGAGAGTTCCTGTTGTCTACACATGATGGGGAAGTGATTGTGTTATCTTTCTGGAATAAACAATCACCACTTGGAAATATAGCAAAGTGTTAAACTGCACAATTTATTACTTGGTGTTTTCTGCCTGTCTTTATCATGGAGCTTCCAAGTGTCATTAAGGAGATTTCTTATCTCCTTAATAAGTTCTCTATTCTTAGTATGGTAACCCAAATGGGACAATATAGGACAAAAGCTCAATGTGTCTCAAATATGTCTTTCTGTTGGTTTATTTTGGTTGCAACTCTTAACTCTAACTGAAAAGCCCAGTTTTCTACCTCACATGTTTGGAGTAAATCAATCAAAATCCATAATTTCATTAAACCTTCATTTCAGTTTCAGTTCTCAGATATCTGCTGAGGTGACACTTGACATAACCACCAAAATATGTCAATCATTAAACCAGTACCAAAATAGGTCAACTACACCAAGTGCTCTAACAATTTTACACATGCATAAAAGAGGACAACTCATTGACAACAATATCTGTGTGTCATATCAGTCATGACAGACACCAGGTTCATCTTATAAATTCTGACAGACATCACACTCTCCACCCTTACAGAACCACTATCAGCTTGCACAATACCCTATTCACTAAGAGACAGAATAGCTCTGAAAGATCTTAGTCAGTAGAAGACCAACTTTGGACGTAACACCTACAGTGAGAGACTTATAATACAAGTTGGACTGTACTACTTGAGTTAATAAATAATTAACTCTGTTTCACAGTATCGTTTCCTTACCACAATACAATAGTATATAAACATTGCATTAATAGCGTATATGAATATTGTATTAATAGTGTATATGTATTTATTGTATTAGTAGTACAGGGTGAAACAATAAAATTGTCGTCCTAAAGAAAACAACACAACAGCTTTATTTTTAAACTTTAATGAAAAAATCAATTCAAGTAACTTGATTATGTAGTAGAGCTGACATCTATTCAATGTAGCCACCTTCAGCCTCAATCACCGCCTCGATACAGATCTGGAACTGGGAGCATGCCTTTTCCACAAGTGCCAGCGGGAGCTCGGCGGATGGCGGCGATCAGGCTGGCTTTGGTGTTGTGGGAGGTCATGTTGGTGATGTTCTCGACGTATGACCAAACAAAGTAGTCCAGCGGGTTCAGGTCGGGGGAGGAGGGGGGCCAGTGAGAAAAGGGTACAAAGTCATAGCACTCCTTCTGAAACCAAGCCTGGGTCTCTTTGGACTTGTGGGCCAGTGCCGAGTCCTGCTGGCACACCCAGGGTCAGCCACCGGTCACCTGATTATACCTGGGGATCACCACACTCTTCAGCACATCGAGGTACACTTTGGTGTTGACTTTCAAGCTGACTTCGAAGATGTGAAGTGGCATGATGTGGCCCTCACTTGAAACCACACCATAGACCATAGCCGTAGCTGGAAACTTTGTTTTCATCACCCTGGGCACATCCCCGGTTATTCATGGCAATCCAGATTTGCATTTTGAGGGTGCTGTTGTCATAAGTTGGATTGGTACAGAGGATGTGTTGTACAGCGGCGCATCTCCGATCTCGCTCGTTGAACATTGTGTCCCTTTCAGACATCATAGAAGGCTCCTATTACTCTTGGGATTTGTACACAACCGGCCAACTAGTAGATGGTCTGCAACAAAAAAAGAAAACCGGTTTTCATTAAATGGAAATGGAATCATGTCGTCTTTTCTAGGGCGACAATTTTATGGTTCCACCCTGTATATATGAACTTTGTATCTTTGCAAAGATTCTCTCTTCTTTTTTTTTCTAAGGTTGATGTGAGAAGATATTAAAAACGGAAGATGCTCAGGGAGGCATAACAAATAGATAATAAAGATTTTTTCTAACGTTGACGTGAGAAGAAATCTAAAAGGGGAGGCATAAACAAATAATAAAGTAAACCAATCAAGATATGCTGGGTGAGCACTACAAGAGAAAGTAAGGACAAACTTATAAATGACATTCTCCTATGGACTCCAATACATGGACACACCAGAGTTGAAAGATCAACAAAAACTAATATTCATCATCAATATATAGACATCAATGTGCAGACACATCTAGAGTACTTCATAAGCATAAAAACCGAATTCTTACTCTGAACTTTCCAATATTATTTGAGAGAAAATTGATTTAAAAAAAAATCAAAGAGACAATTTGGAAACAGTCATTAAGCAAAAAAACAACTGGTAATATTTTGGATAATGACCTGAGTGGCAGCTCTTTCAAGTCCTTCATCAAGTTCTAGGGCTTTCAGTGCAGCTGCCCCTTGTTCTTCAGGACTGGATTCAATTCCCTAAAATAAGAATTTTGAAAATTTATTTATCAATATATCTGTAATAAAAAAAGATTATCATATATACTCACATATCATGCGACTTTCAGAGAGCTAAATTTTAGCCTAATAAGCCCTAATATTAATTACACCATATACAATACAAAGTTTGTGTGTTTAAATAGTTGGCCAACGCTTGTTGTAGGCCAATTGGTATGCTTATAATTTCTGGCATCAAAAGTTAACAAATACCCCTTTTTATATAAAATAGAGATAATGTTATTACAAATATTGTTTTACTTACTGTATGTCATTACAAATATTGTTTTATAAGGGTCCTATCTATGGATCAAATAGAACTAAATTGTGTACTTATGCTAAACTGAATTGCTTGAAATGGGGCTGTTTTTTGACATTTAAACAGTGTTCTTATGCTAAACTAAATTGTTTGAAATGGAACTGTTTTGACATTTAACTGTGTGTAAACAAAAACTATATTTATACTAATCTGGATTAGAACTGTTTGACTAAACCAAATAGCTTGAAATAAAAATGTTTTTGACAATTAGACTGTGTACTTATGCTAAATTGAATTGTTTGAAATAGAACTGTTTATTTGCATAAAAATGGATTTGGCTTTAAATAACCTACAAAGGTTGATATGCCATTAACCCAAACAACCAAACTACAATTTGTATAAGATAGGAATACTTGATATTATATAATCAAGTGTAAACAAATAGTTATTATCATTAAATAGGAATAATTACTGGAAGCAATAGAATTGAAAATTTTTGTATTAGATAGGAATACTTGAAACATTTTACAGAGTGGGAAATTTCCATGGGGAAGTGGCTAACATGCTAGACTGTGACATTGCAGTGAGTTCAAACTCCAATGTCACCATTACATTCACTTTTGAACTAATACCCTTGAGAAAACTATCTACCCCCCCATCTCCACCCCTGGCTAAGAATTCCATAGTACTATTATTGTTCTTCTATAAGGTTCCCACAAAGGTTGATATGCCTTTAAACAAAGAAACTAAAATCATGCCATACATATTCTTTGGTTTGGTTTCTTTGTTTAATGGCATATCATCCTTAGTGGGTTATTTAATGCCAAAGCCATCTTTGTAGAAGAACAGTAGCGTACTATTCAACCCATTGCTGGATCATCCCTTTCCCAATAATATTTGGGGGTGTCCTCGTGGTGTAATGGTTAAAGCGATGGACAGCGGAATCGTAGTACACGAGTTTGTACTCTAGTCGCGCTATTACGTTCACTTTCAGACAAATACCCTTGGGAAAAGGTATGAACCCCCTAATCCTCCCAGCAATGGGTTAAATAGTACCACTACTGTTCTTCTAGGAGAATAGCTTTGGCATTAAATAACCTGCAAAGGTTGATATGCCATTAAACAAAGAAACCAGAAACAAACCAATAATATATGTCAGAAATTGAATGTAAAATAGAAAATGGAGTTTGAACTAGCTTATTATGATGTCACACAGTGCAGTACATTAGCCAAAGAGACTCCCTGGTGTAGCATATAGAAGGCAATTTTCAGATTCATTTGAAAATCTTAAATAATCTCAAAGACCCCAAAGAATTGATAAATATTTTGAACAGATATTTATTTTAATTATTTTTATTATTTTAGTATTGTTTATTTTAATTATTTTCCAGACTTGGAGAGGTAGTACAATCCTAATTGTTAAGCCATGCAAGTGACCTCCCCTGATACTCTCTAGAAAAGGATTGTTTTGATAGGACCGGAAGTAAACAAACGGCCATTTTGGTTTATGTGAGAGTGTAAGAAGAAGGGTGTAATAAAGGTGTCTCCGTATGCACAGTGTTATAGTCTGAGTTCTTTTTTTTTTTAACACTAATATTTTTTAAAATTGGGTTTTTAAAGCAATCCTTTAAAGCATTTTAAAGCAATTTTTAAAGCAATTTTTTAAAGCAATTTTTTAAAGCATTTTAAAAACAATTTTTTAAGACCAGGTCAATGTTGAGATGAGGTGGATTTCCTCTTAATATGCCACCTAGCCATGACAGAAAAAGGTTTAATTGACTATAGGAAGGAAGAGAGCCATCTGTCTCTCATAATGGTTACCAAGAGAGTGGGTAATTTCTGTGATACAGACACCCTTTTACAGTGAGGAGGAGAGGACAGTAAAACATAAAGAGCAAGTGATAGATGCCACCTAAAAACCAGACTGGGCTGGATCTCTTCATTCAATTTAAAACCCTGCCAGACATAACACAAACAATTCTTGAAAATTTAGTTGAAATTGGGTAAAAATTGATGGACACTCATCTGAATGGACAGATGGATATTTTATGAATTAAAGTAAAATTTACTCCTTTTCTTTCTCAAGAAAGAAAAAAGATTCTTTAAGAAAATTCTTTTATTTTCCTTTGAGTAAAAAAAATAAAGTGATTAAATCCAAGTAGTTTCTTACCAGCCAATAGTAAATAAGATTATATATTGTGTTTTTAAAAGCATATTTATAAATGATGATATAGCAGTCACTATTGAAGAACTGGCCATATTGAGCTTTTTCTACTGGAACCATATTGAAGTTTTGCATTCGGTAAATCTGAAATTGTAATAAAAGACATTAAAAGATCATCATTTTTTTCATTTCTTTCACAAATATCCTTCTCAAATTCTCACTCTGTTTCTCAATGTTTTATATAAATTCTCATTCAATTCCTGACTAAAATTTCTCACTCAACTTCTCACTCAGCTTTTCAAATTTGTACTCATTTTCTCACTCAAAATTCTCATTTAACTTCTTACTCAAATTCTCAGTTTCTCATTCAAATTCTCACTCAATTTTTGATTCATTCTTTACTCAGTTTTCCACACAAATTTCCCACTTAAGTTTTCATTCTCCTTCTTGCTTATTTATCAACCATAGCTAAATACATCAAACCAAATCAAAAGGAATATAGCCTGAAAGATTGTGGTGCATTAATCTGCCTTCTTTGAAAAACAGTATTCAAAATCCTGCCTTTTTACTGGTTTTGAACCTGAATAAATAATGTCACAAACATATTCAATAAACACGACCAACAAGTTTTTTCTATGCTTTGTGCAAAAGTCCAAAATTATGTGATACCTAAAGAGGGATATGTAGGAACAACAGGGAATTATCTCCCTTGTTCCAGATTGTATAAATGCAGAGGCAGCTGTATTTTCCTAGAAAGATGAATGAAACTGCCACCATTGGACTGACGTAAGTTACTCAGATTTAATCCATCTTTTTCAACCACTAATATTCTACATAGTGCTGCAGACAGGATTACAGTTAGAAATTGCTGTTTTTTGATAATGGAATTTCAAAATATATCCACTCCCATACCAAGTGCACTGTTAGACCCACAGTTTCTGCCTGTAATGTCCAAGTCACATATTCCAATCCCCCAATCTCTGCCAATAAAACCACCCATGCAACATTTGGACACCCCACAAGAGGCATTTACATGTCATCATTCCATTAAGAATTCTATGAGTTTTATCCAGACTACTCCTGCATAACATTGCAGGCCCTAAAGAATTGTCTGCTGCACATAGGACCTTAAATGCACACGAAAAAGGGGGAGGGAAAATATAGGAACAAGAGGGATTTATCCCCCTTGTTTACATTGTATAAAGGCAGAGTGAGTTGCATTTTCATAGAACTACAAAATGAGACGGCAACTATTAGACTGATAATTTTACCCATGGATTTCAACCATTGATATTTTACTGGATAAACTTCTTATATACCAGTAAGGGCTTGTGGGATTAGTTAACCTATAATCAAGGATGAAACATTCTCTCCCATTATATCTTAATAGTTCTATTTAATGTAATTTAAAATTGATAATCTTAAAACATGAAAAATGATATTTTTTCCAAAATTTTCTCTCATCTTGATGGCATCAAATTGTTTAAAAGACAAAGACTTTAGGATTTATTTGTAAGATATTACTGGGCTGTTCTGGATAAGTGATAATGATACTTTGGTCCTGAGACCATGCCAGACTCCAGAGTCATTGTTATTTGATGAAGACTTTGTTGGCTACTCAGTTGTAGTTTTTTGCAGCAGTGTGTGTCAAACAAATTAAGATTTATTTGAACGATCTGTGCTTGATCAGACATTTTACTATAAGGGCTTTGGTACATGGTCTAGTTTTGGTTTATTCATTCAATAGCATATTAACCTTTATGGGTTATATAATGCCAAAGCCATCTTTGTAGAACAGTACTGATACTATTAACCCATGGCTGAAGGAGAAGAAGGAATTCATATCTTTCTCAAGAATATTATTACTAAAGTGAAAGTGAAAGTAATAGCATGACTGGAATTTAAACTTCCTTACTTTGGCCACAGTTTAGCTCTTTATCGATTATACCATGTAGACTCTCCTTGGGTACATAGAGAGTTATATCCAGGATATATATATATATATATATATATGTTTGTTGTAGGTCCAAAGAAAGAATAAAAATATATTTTAAAATAGGTAGGTCCATGAAGATATACACTCACACACACAAAGAAGAAAAACAACACTATTGCACAAACTAAAATGTGTCATTTTTGCTGTGTCATAGCAATATACACACAAAAATGAGATCATTATAACAGATAACAGCTTATAGGAAAAGCAGGTGCTGTAAATAGCCAAGAGCCTGTGCGTTAGACTATGCAAAGCACCAGTTCCTATCAGAACATCAAAGTTAAACAGCAATGAGCCTGGTCAGTTTTAATATGGATAATGACTTAGTAACAGCAGGTATTGTAAGGAACCTGATTACTGTGTGCCAGACTAAGGGAAACTTAGTAAATAATAACAGCATTCATTTAGAGATTCTCATTAAAATGTTGAATGTTGTTTTTTGCCTTGTTTTTGTTTTAAGCATATTTACCTCCACTTGCCCTTCACCATCGTCAACCATTCTCATTTCAGCAGCCAGTTTCCTATTTTGATGCAATGATTTCACATCAAAATTTGTCTGAACAGTTGTAGCTAAAACAAGACAAAAAATAAATTGAATGTAAAACTTCGTTATCTAATTTGATTATACAAAAAGACTAAAAGAAAAAATAGATTATACCAGGGACACTCCATTAAGGAATTATAAAAGGTACACTCAAATAACATTTCAGTAAATTATACATAAGACACTCCAATAAGGAATTATACATGGGACACTGCAACAACATTTCAATAAGTTATACAAAGGACACTCCAATTAAGAATTATACAAGGGGCACTCCAATAACATTCCCATAAATTATACAAAGGACACTCCAATAAGGAATTATACAAGGGACACTGCAACAACATTTCAATAAGTTATACAAAGGACACTCCAATTAAGAATTATACTTGGGGCACTCCAATAACATTCCCATAAATTATACAAAGGACACTCCAATAAGGAATTATACAAAGGACACTCCAATTAAGAATTATACTAGGGACACTCCTATAACATTCCAATAAATTATACAAAGGAAACTAGAATAATGAATTCAGAGTTTTCTTTTCCAAGATCAGTTACCATACAAAGGTTTAAGAGACCAATCTACCCTATTATTTACCCACAACTGGAGAGAGAATAATTGGATTTAGACTTTTCCCAAGAGTATTAAAACTATGTTAAATGCAAACAGTCTCACCTAGGATTTGACTTGTATCATTGAGTCCATTTCCTACAATGGTATGCATTACACTACAAATACCTCCAATAACCAAATAGTGTATGCATCAATCCAACCCTTCGACCACAGACAGGATATGACACAAAGTCAATTTTTAAGTGGAGTGCTACTGCTTTGAATTCAGAGTATTCCTTTTCTTAGACTGGTTGCTAGAAAATTTAGACTTCCCAACTAATTATGCATTGTTGGAAGAAGAGATGGATTCATGCCTTTTCCAAGGGCGGTAGTGTGGAGCGAAATGCAAACAGCTCTGTCCTGGATTTAAACTCAAGTTATTGACTCTAGTTCCTATGACAATAGCCATTACACCAAGTACACCTCCTAAAGAATATCATCACAAAGTGAAATGAGTTTCAGTCACTAACATGTCACCTTCACCATTTCATACCATGATATCAACTGAAATGGCACTGCTGCTACTGCAGCTGCTCAGAGGAGTATCTCCTTGTACCATAGCCAGATACGGATATGCAAAATGTACATAGAATGTTCATAACATATATACATAGAACATAGGAATCCCGAAACACAAAAAACACTTACGACTTCTTAGTTCAGGTACGAAACTTTTTATTACCTTTGAGTTTAAAGGTTCTTCGACATAAGGAGAGAGATACACATTCTTTCTATTCTGGCTTTTCCATCTGCCCCCCACCATCTCGTGCGGTGCCCGTAGCACGCAAATTCGTCTGGCCTCTGCGAGCCCAGAAAGTCAACCCTTCTCGTTTGGTGTCTAGTTCTCAATTCTACTGACTTTCTTCAAAATTCCCCAAATCCTCCGCACACTTCCGGTGCGTGACGTCATTTGCACTCTCTCGCCCCGTTTCTCATCTGGGCTATTGTGTGTGTGAACACCTGCGTTAATGTTGCATCTAAGTAACCCATACACTGAGCCGAAAGGCTCTCAGCCTAACTAAACCAAAGGCATAAAATGAAACCCCTCGGCTATTATATTACATCCCTCCTGCTTACAGCTACAAGTGTCGGTGACATGTGAATTTCAAAATCAAAGAGATCATTGTGCCTGTTCCATAATAGTTGCTACATTCGCATATAAATTTCATACAACTGCCTTTTAATTGGAGCTTACAATATGTTGACTGTATCCCCTGTAGAGTGGTAAGACACCCACTACCCCCCCCCCAAATGAGGGGATCCTGCTTTGACACTAAACTGTCTGATAATGAGGCTGTGATTCTAGATATGTAGGGAGTGAGGAGTACCTCTTCATTGCTATTACTCCCAGGTCTACACTGAACTAGAGTGGTAGTACCTGTTAGAGTCCTATCAATGGGTCAAAAAGATCTATTTAAAAATGATTCATATTTGATGGGACTGAGGGCAAAAAAAAACCTTTTATGATACAACTGCAAAAAAAATGTAAATATGAATGTACAAGGAATGTGATTCCCTAACCTCTAGACATAAAATAACCATAGACAGGTTGATATGCCATTAAAATCAATTTATCAATCAATCTAAATGTAATAATTAGAGTTGGTCAGAGGTAGTTGATAGTAACTTGATAATATTATTCTCCAGCGGTAAAGATAAATGTCCTTTTTAGGATTTAAAAAAAAGTAAAAAAAGCAAAAATGGTTTATGGTTCTTACCAACACGGTTCTTAGCGGAAATTCTGCAACTGTTAGGTTCGGGCCAGTTATGGAAAAGATACTTGAATTCTTCCAATTCTGCCCCTTCTACCACTCGGATGATTTTGCACAAGTCAGCATCCTTTTTCTTAGCAAAACCCTGAAAAATATTTGAATATCTGATTATTATTAATTTTCAAATCAACATTTCTCAAATATTGAAAAATAGATTAAAATATCTATCATAAAGGTGTTCAAGAAATTGTGGAATATGTAATGTGTGTCTAGAAAGTATCCCACTATTTAATATTGATAAAAGATAACCTATCTAGGGCAATGCTTGTCAAAAAAAAAAGATGACAACAAGGGTTGACACTCAATTAAACCAACCAGTTATTAGACATTGCAAACTTTTTACCAGCATTCTTTTCATTTGTCAATACTACCTAAAAAGCCATGTTTCAAGATCACTATCAGTAGCCATTCATATTCTCCTTATCTTGTACACAGGATTACAGCAATGATTGGAAAAAGTTGTTTTCTTCCTGCTTAGTCTTCAGACTTAGCTGGCAAAGAATGAACTGATTTAATTTCTAGGAAAAAGCTTCAGGGAAAACACCATTCCATTGCACAAATTAAAGTCAGAGGCAAGTCCTCATGCCTGTAGCAGAAGCCATTAAAAATGGGCATCTTTTGAACTCACTAATCCTGTATAGCGATGGGGATAACATTATTATTATTATTATTGTTATTGGGTTTTTAGTTTAAGTTGGTTTTGCGTTGGTTATGTTGGTATTACATTGGTTGCATTGGTATTTCATTGGTAGCGTTGGTATATCGTTGGTATATCGTTGGTTGCGTTGGTATTTTGTTGTTAGTTATTCCCTTGCTAATGTTGATAGAAAATAAAGGTGGTGGAGAACAACGAAGATGTCGTTAGGTTTTTGTATCAAGGTTTTAATGGCAGCATGAAGTAAAGGAGTTTACGCTGGTATGCTGCGAGGTCTCGTAGTAAGGAAAGAAGGTAGGAAGTTGTTAGAGTGTATCATCTAATTTGTTTTTAACTAGGATCCCTTGGTCTAGAAGAATAGACCCAAGGGGGTCCGTCAACTAGATGGCTCTCCTCATAGTGTATGATGCTGCTAATGCTATTCAGGAGCAGACAAATAGATGTCCGTTCCCATTGGGGATTTCTGAGTGAGAGAGAGATTCGCGGGCTTTCTTCAATTTTTAGTGCTGCTAGAAAATATGATTTGGGCTGAATAGGACAGGTCATCCTGATTGGGTGAAAATGTTCGGTGACTCTAACAGTCAATTTAAATTACACGCCAAACAAAAATTCAAGTTTCTTTCTGCTACACCTGCAAAAGTCAGTGAGTTCCTGTATTAAAAAGAACCACATAATTAGATTGAACTTTTAATTTGTTATTTATGATTTATAATCATATATTAATCATGTCTGATAAGAGGAGCATACTTTCAAGTTCATGAAAGAAATCTAAAAGGTTCTTTTATTTTTTATTTTCTTGTTAGTTTACAAAGGACCCACTAAAATTCTTGCAATGATCTGCAGTTTTTACCATGTTACAGTTACATATATACATACATGTGTATACAAGCACAGAAATGAGAATTTTAATGATATATACATCTCCTTCTCCTACTGATATTCCCTTGCCACTTTTTTTTATTGTCTTACCTCCTATTCTTCCATTTCTTTCTTTTCTCTCCCTTCCTTCTTCCTCCTTCATTCTCACTCTTTCTCTTTCTTCTTCTGATTTAAAATCTTTCTTGATAAACATATTGAACAAATAAGTTCTATAGAATATTCCTATACAGTCATATGACATATTTTTAAACACAAACGCTGTTTTACTGATAAAACGGTTACCCTCTTTCTTGATATATAACATTTCCTCCTTGTTTTTGTATTTTATATTTTATTAAACATCCATTGGTGATTTAACATCACTAGATATCATCCTTCCTAGTTCTGATGATGGTTCATTAGAACCGAAATGTTATAGTGTCAACTTTATTTCTCAATAAATCTCTCCTGCTTGGATTACCTTGTTTATCAATTTTTCTCTATACAGATAATAGTCTATTAGATGGCTCATGGACTGTCGTGTGATAATCTGAGAAAAATCATTCTTACACCTTTATTCTTTGAACTGTAAAGATGTCATCTCTTGCTCCCACTAGGGCCATTTGACTATCATTATCAAGTAAGATATTTTCTGTAAGTGCACCTCTTTCATATACTGCTTGTTCAGAGAACAGTATGTCCGTATTTTATCTGTTGGGACACGTTTGCGTATTCTTTTCAACACTACTTTTATATTATGTATAAATATGGAGGTACTCGTGATGCAATGGTTATTGTCATAGAAAATGGGCATAACAATCAGAGATCAAATCCTGAACAAGGTTGTTTTCATTTCACATAGTGCTAATACACTTGGGAAAAGTATGCATCCAACTATTCTCCCTCCAGCTGTTGAAAAATAGGAGCGTTGACTGGGTGCTTGAAATTTGGTATTTTCTGGGAGAAAGAAAACTCTGAATTGAAACCTGTTAAATTCTGTTTCAAAAATTGACCCTGTATCACATCTTGCTCATGGTAGAGGGATTGGGTCAATGCATATCATCATCATCATGTTATGCTGCTGGCACAGATTTCCAAAACTCTCTCTTGCCACTCATCTCTTTTGTCCATCATTTCCGGCAGGTCTTCTTGACTACATCCTGTGTCCATACAGAGCTGTTGTAGATAAGTTCTAGCTAGTTGTCTGACACTTGCTCGTCCATGTGAAGGGATCCATAGAAGAATGTTGCTTATGAGTTTATCCTTTTTTCTCCACTAGTGTCCCAAATGTTTTGTTCGTCTAATTTGGATGGTTTTTGAGATGGGAGATAGGTGACTGTATATATGCTGTTTTGAGGGATGTTGCTTCCTGGATTTGTTCAGTACAGCTTGTAGTATTCTTGTGCAATTGCTGTCAGGCTTTTTTTTTCTTTTTGTATGTATAAATCAGCTTGTTTTTCTTTTCATCTATTCAACATAAATGGATAACTAATGCTAATATTGGTCCTTGATGAGCTGGAACTCAACTAAATATCTTAGGTACCACCAGACAACTCAATATCTAGAGAGAGAGATCGAGACAAATTAACAACTTGAAAGATAGACAGACAGACAAACAGACAGATGGAAAATATAAAGATATAATCTTTGGATTAAATACTTACCATAGCATTATTCATTGCCTCTCTCCGTTCTTGTTTTGGTGCTAATCTACCAACCCATATCCAAATATGGTTCTGTGTGAGAAGGATGTAAACCTCCTGTAAGAAAAAATATTCAAAATTAGGAACTGTAGCTGAATTTATATAGTAAGTACATTTTTAGTTAGAAAAACCTAAAAGACCTGGTTATTGGTGTTTTGTTGACATTATGATTCAAACTTGAATTCATTTTAAGTATTTGCAAAATAAAGATTCTATATTGATTATTTATGCTTAATCAAAAAATTTAAATTCATAGATTGTTAGAAATTCTACCGAGGATTGTCAAATTGATATTGTAATTAAAATATGTATGTATTAATATAAAAAGTATATTTTGAAGAAAAAACTTGCTTACCCTTGAAGTAAGATTACTGTAAACCAATGGTCCGCTTTTAACTTCAGTGACTTTCAATGTGCCTTCTTCATCTAAACAGCTGTTATAATTAAAAGAGCAATGTTTGGATTTTTTTAATCAAGTTTAAGCATTATAATACATAAATCCACAAAAGTTGAGTAAAGCTTTTTCAATTGAAACTGTGAGAAAGAACATAAGGAAATCAAAAGGCCAATTAATAAAATGTAGAACTAGCCATTACTCCCAGGTCAACTCTGAACTGGAGTTGTCGTACCAGTGACATTCCCATCTATGGGTCAAATTTCTATAGATCTTTAAAAAAGAAAAATATGTCACATTATCCTTGCATTGTGAATCCAGCTTTTGATATATTTCTAATTTTATTGTTTACCATGAAATGCATTTCTTTGAACATTGTTAAAAAAATTCCCTACATATTAAGTATCATCATCATCATCATCAAAGCATCTCAATAGCATGGGTTCCCTTGATGCTCTCTTGCATCTATCCCTATCAATCTTGGTTAGTTCTCTAGATGACACCTAGTGTCTGCACAGAGGTGATGAATACAAGTTTGATCTGGTTGGCCAACACTGATGTGTCCATGAGTAGAAGTCCATGAGAGAACGTGGCATATGAGTTTGTCCTTACTTCTTCACCAGTGCCCACTAAGTCTTGCTTATCTTACTTGGATGGTTTGTGAGATGGGTGGTAAATGGCCATACAACTGCTGACTTGTAGAGTGCTGCTTCTAGGATTTGTTCAAAACAGCATGCAACATCTTTGTGTAGTTCCTATCTAGCTTTTTCTTCAATGATATAGAAGTGTTTCAGCTTAAAAGAGCTCCCATTTTGTTTTATCAGAGAAATAAGATTTCCATATGATCAATAACCTATTAGTAGTAGTCTATGATTTACTTATGTATTTGTTAATATTGCCTTCAGTAAATGAAATCTTGCTACCAAGTTATATGAATTGGTCTGCGAATTTCAGTGGCTTAATCTATATGAAATGAAATATTTCATAAATAAATCTATTATAAATGGCAAATTTTACAATAAGAGATAAATCCACAAAAGAGAAAAATTAACTTTATAAGATAATAAAAAAACTAATAATTGATAAATCCCTTTTCTCTTTTGTGGATTTATCTCTTATTGTAAAAATTGCCATTTATAATAGATTCATTTAAATTTTAAATTGAAAGCATAGATCATAAAGTAACAGTCCCGAAGAGAAATAAGACATGAAGACCAATTTGGTTTGTTTGTTTGTTATTTAATGGCATATCAACCTCATTGGGTTATTCAATGCCAAATCCATCCTTTTTTTTATTTAGAAGGACAGTAGTTGTGTTATCTAACCCATAGCTGGGAGGATAAGGGGGTTCATACCTTTCCCAAGGGGATTTGCTCGAAAGTGAACGTAATAGCGCGACTGGAGTTCGAACTTGCGTACTACGATTCCGCAGTCCAGTGCTTTAACAGTTACACCACAGGGACACCCCCACCAATTTGGTAGAGTATTTATATGTGCATTATGTCAACATACAATAAATGATTATCTTCCTTAAAAAATTGGAATGTCTTTTAGGGATGTCACATGACAGCCCTCAGAAACTTATTCTTGACCTCTTTTCTATCCTTTTTTCCTGACCTCTGTTTTTTGAACTGGAGAGACATTGCATCTGACCCTGCCAGGAAACAGCAAAGCCAACAGGCTATATTACCCACACTCATTAAGACAGCCTTTTTCCATTATGTACCCCCTTCTACATACTGCTTGTTCATTGAACAATATGTGTCTAAAGCTACCATGGGACACATTTGTGTTTTCTTTCCTTGTAATACCACCTGCATGTATTGTGTGCATATAAAATATTAAGTTTTCTTGTATTTGTAATTGAATTTAGGTTTGTTCTGGTTTCTTTGTTTAATGGCACATCAACCTTTGTGGGTTATTTAATATCAAAGCCATCCTTGTAGAAGAACAGTAATTAAAAGTAAAGTTGGTAACCGTAGTTGAGGCTGATGGCTCCCTTTTCATTAGCTACAACACCTAGGTGTAGGCGAGGCTGCTACTCCTTTCCTTGGATTGCTCCACGTTACCATTAATCCCTACCTTATAAGACTGAGTGTTAAGCAAGGAGGCATCAAGTACCATTTTTTGAGTCTTTGGTATGACTCGATCAGGGTGAATATACCCACAAGGCCAATGGACCAGTGAGTTCATGCCTTTCTTAAGGCTATTGATTTGAAAGTGAATGTAATAGTGTAACTGGAGTTTGAACTCACTTACTTTGAGGACACAGTCTTCCATCTCTGTGATTACGCCATGGAGACTCCCCCATAATTGAGTCTATTTTGTCATTGCTATTATCGTTTTTAATATTAGTAAAGTAAAGTAAAGTTGGCGACCATAGTCAAGGGTAATCTGAAGGCTCCCTTTTCGATAGCTACTACACCAAGGTGTAGGGGAGGGTGCTACTCCTTTCCCTGGATTGCTCCACTTTACCCTTGATCCATACCTTATAATGCTGAGTGTTAAGCAAGGAGGCATCAAGTACCATTTTTAAAGTGTTTGGTATGACTCGGCCTGGGATTGAACCCAGGTCTCCCGGGCCATTGTCGAACACTCTAACCGCTAGGCCAATGTCCGGTTTTTAATATTACTATTGAAAAAATATGAGATTTTCATGGCAATATAATTAGGAACACCAAATATTATGAAATTTTAAAAAGTGGGAAACAAAAAATGTTTGAAATTGTATTCATGGTTTTTATTTAACCCTTGAATTTAAATATTTGAAAATATTATGGTGTTGGGAAAGAAATTATATTTTACTAGAGTGATTTTAAAAACAAATGCAAGATAAGTTTATTCAAATATCATCACCAAAAATGTAATCAATTTCATTTTCAATGGCAACAGATCAGCACAAAGTCAAATCTGGGGTTTCCTCTCCAAAAAAGTTTTAAAGACCATTTTAAATTCCTCCTTTGTTTTGCTAGGTTAAGTTCTTTAGTTTAATGGCATATCAACCTTTCATGGTTATTTAAAGCTTGATCCTGTTTATACATATATATATATGATTTATAAACTAATAGTTTGTTGATAACTTTATCTTTAAACAAGTTAGAGCTTATTTGTTTGCTGGCCATTGACCTAATGAGTAGAGTGTTTGCCAATGGTCTGGGAGACCAGGGTTCAATCCCAGATCAAGTCATACCAAAGGTAAGGATCAAAGGTAAAGTGGAGCAATCCCAGGAGTGGAGTAGTGCCTTCCCCTACACCTTGGTGTAATAGCTATTGAAAAGGAAGCCTTCGGGTCACCCTTGACTATGGTCGCCCACTTTACTTTTACTTATTTGTTTGCACACCAAGTTAAATGGTTTCAAGAATTGATATTTATCATAAGTAATTCTATTTATCAAGTATTCCATTATAACTTGATATTAATCCTTTCTTTACACTCTGTTAATAATATTAATTATTTGTTTGTATGCAATTAAATGGTTTCATGTATTGCTACCTAACACTAATAATTCTATTCAATATTATTCATTTGTTTGTACTCAGTTAAACAGTTTTCAGTATTGCAATCTGCTACTAATGATTCGATTTGGTATTAATTAATTGTTTGCACACAGTTAAATGGTTTCAAGCATAATAAATGATTAAATAGTTCTATTTGACATATAGGTGGGACCCTAACAAGTGCTACCACTCTGAGCCAGAGTGGGCCTGGGAGTAGTGGTAATGCACAAGTACTCCACATTCCCCAAACCTCCAGTATTGTAGCCTCATCATTAGATGGTTCAGTGTCATACCCAGAACACTCATTGGGACAGAGGTTTCACTCTTCTGCAAATGTGCAGTCAGCAGGGTGGAAATCTGTTGCTGTTAAATCTGTTGAGTATGAAGGACACAGAAGAACTTCTCATCCAAATGATTTTATCTTTTCTTGGGTTTGTTGGGATGCAGTCATTGAAAATGAAGAGGATTACATTTTTTATAATAATATTTATATAGTTTAAACTTACATATTTTATATCTTCTCCAGTAAAATGTCATTTCTTTTTGAACACCTAAAATATTACTGTTGTATAGGAAGTGAAAGTTGTACTTAAAATTAGTGTCATTAAAATAAAGAAACCAAACCAAATCTTAAATGTAGAGTTTGAATTGGAGTAAACGACCAGCAGAAGATGGTGAATTTTCATAAGAATTTTGTTAAAAAAGTGTTTAAAAAAATTGGAATGAAATTTTATCAACAAATAAGAGATAGAACATTTTGAAAAGTCTAAATTCAAATACAAAAATTAATAAAAACTCTCAATTCTAAGAATTTCACCTGAAAGTGAATCACCATTCGTTTATGAGAAGGAGGTGGGTGCTTCAAATTTGCATCCAAAATAACATTTAAATATTTTCTGTTCATAATTTCTCTTTGGTCAAAATTTGTACAAAATGAGGATTGGAAAAGGTACAATTTAAATCTGAAAAAGATGAGCATTAATTTTGTAAACCTCAACTTGATTGGTTGAAAAATCTTTTGTTATTGAATAGACATGAGTCTTTCTTAATCCTTCTATCATCTATAAATAAGCATCTTGAATGAGATTCTCCAGCTGTGAGGAAGATAAATACAAAGAAGTCATTGTCCTGTGGAAGTCAACGCCTTCAAGATGAAACCTTGGTTAATTTGATATGTCACCAACCAAACAACTGATGTCTATCTTTTGAAAGCCACCACTTCTTAACAACTCAGAAAGATGAGCCAAATTCTTGCTACCTTTTGTCTCAACTGTTCAAATGATCTTCAACAACTTTCTTTAGAAGATATTTCTTTTGATAGCAACAGAAGAATTCAGCATTCTCCAAAAGACAATTTTGAGAAAAAACCTGCAAACCTACAGATGATTTCACTTTGAAGCTCTTTAACCAAATACCTATATGCGTTATGCCATATATCCAACAGGTTGCAGGTTCAATCCCAACTACATGTAGATAACAAGGAATATTTACTATAGCTTAACATTTGTACCTGGTTATGGTTAATGGAATCAGAGCATTTTACTCCCCTGGATTGAATAAAGGGTTTGGTTTGAAGTTCCGTATAGGCTCCTAGTTTAACATAAAAACACCAGAAGAAGGCTGAAGGACGCATTGACTAAAATGATGTGAATATAACAATAAAGATGAAGATAATAGTCCATATACACTAAATGATAAAAGAGAAGCTGCAATTTATTTATTTCATTTTTCAGCTTAATATGAACTACTCAGAATTCTATGTCTAAGTTTTAAATATCTACCATGGAATTTCTATACAATCTACTCATACTTATTAATACTTACACATATAACTTGAGATTCTTTTCAAAATTATGACTGGTACTGCTGTCTTGTAATAGGTCCTGTTTATTGAGATTTTTCATTGCTATTGGTATGTGTTTATTGAAAAGCTGCAAAAAAAAAAAAAAAAATGGGAAAACTGAATAGAAAATAAAAAAGGAAGAATTTTTTTAAAGCTCTAAAATAGTTGTGAGAAAAAGTTAACCAAGTATTAAAATCTTCTGATTTGCTTTAATTATGAAATAAACCAGATAAATATAATGACAGAAAGTAAAAATACAACACCCAGAAAGAGAATGCAGATTTTAACCTGAATATAGTATAATGTATATACAATATATACAGTATGTAAAGTATAAAGAAAAAGGAAAGAAAAATACATATAAATGGATGAGAAAAGATTTATTAATTAGTTCTATCAACACATTTACCAGACATTGGCATAACAGTTAGAGTGTTTGCCCAGGAGACTTGGGTTCAATCCCAGGTTGAGTCATACCAAAGACTCAAAAAATGGTACTTGATGCCTCCTTGCTTAACACTAAGCATTATAAGGTACAGATCAATGGTAAAGTGAGTCAATCCTGGTAAAGGAGCCACGCCCTCTCCTACACCTTAGTGTAGTAGGTATCGAAAAGGGAGCCTTCAGGTCATCCTCGACCACGATCACCAACTTTACTTGACTTATCAACACATTTTGACATGAATTATTTAAGATATGAAATTATAAAAATTTCAGGGAGAAAGTGTTTTTATCATCTTTAGGGTGGGAATTATGGATTTAAAATTTTAACCCACCCTGAAGATGACAAAATCACTGTCTACTTGAAATTTTCGTAATTTCATATCTTAAACAATCCTATCAAAACACATCAGTGGAACTAATTAATATACAATATATTCAGTACATAATGAATATATAATGTATATACATTATATGCATGCTACAGTGTAGTTGATATTTTCACCTGAATATAGTATAATGTATATACAATACATTCAGGAGATAATATATATATGATGTATATACATTATATGCATGCTATGTTGTAGTAGATATTTTGATAAAAATCGTCAATGTTTTCAGCCATCTTGTTATGGAGTAACACTTATACCAGTGTACCATATGGTTTAGTATAAGGATGATCAAAATTTTTGCAATATTTTGGTACATGCTATTTTGTGGCATGTACATTATGCAACTAAAGTAATTCAAGCCATAGAAGTTACCCACTGTGGTTGGTAGTATTGAAACACTTTGTGTATTGCTTCTCTTCGAAAACACTACAGATGAACATAGTCTAATTTGAGAATTTATGCTTTACAAGTTCAAAGTGGGCCATAATGTCATGGAAGCAACCAGAAACATTTGTTGTATGAAAGATGAAAGTGCAGTCGAACACAGTACAGTGAATGAATGGTTCAAGAAATTTCACTCAGCTAGCAAGAACCTCCACTATCAGGCAATGTCAGATAAACCTAAAAGTGTGGATTCCGAGGCTGCACTCCAAGCTATAGAGGCAAATCTGGTGAGTAGCACTCAGAGAGTATCAGGTGAGCTTCACATCTCAAATTCAAGTGTGGTTGTCATCTTCATGATCTCAGCAAAAACATCCAGAGCTGCCAAATAGTGCCTCACGTTATCAAAATATTGTATATATGGGGAGTCCCTGTGGTATCATGGCTAACATGTAGTACTGTGGCCTCAAAGTAAGCTAGTTTGGACTCTACTCAAGCTATTATGTCCAATTTCTGACAAATACCCTTTGGGAAAGGCATGAACTCTCTTATCTCTTAAATAACACTTCTGTTCTTCTACAAGGATGGCTTTGGCATTAAAAGAACCACAAAGGTTGAAATGCCATTAAACAAAGAAACCAAACCAAACCTCATATATATTTTGATAAAAATTGTCAATATTTTCAGTCATCAAGATATTGAGTAACACTGATATCTGTGCCGGGCACCTCTGGTGGTGTAATGGTTAGCAAGCTCGACTAGCAAACCTACACGAGTGAGTTTATAGCGGTTCGGGAAATTGTTAATTTCTCTAACACTATATTTTTTTAGGCAACACAAATGAATGACGAAACTTTTCTTTAACAACACAACAAAGAAAGTTTTTATTTGCAGCATGGAATATGGTTTGCTTTTGGTGCTGCAAGACTCGTGGAGTTTAGGCTTGTTAGTGTTGGAGAAATGGCGTAGCGGGATGTTGATATGGCAGCGTGTGTGGCAGGACGTGTGAGGGATTGTGTTTAGAGTCACCGTGTAGTTTTGTATCTGGTATTTGGGGGAGAGTCTGCGTTGTCTCCATGTGTGGACCAGAGGTGAAAAGGGAACTAGTGTCAAGAGCGGAGTTACGCTCAGATCGACATAGCCAATTTTGGGGTGACACAAAGTTGGGCCTGTGCGAGGCATGTTGTATGTTTCTAATTTATGTTCAACTGGGATTCCTCTTAGGAAATCCATAAATTAGATGGTTCCCTTGTTGAGTGTCCATTGTTGTTGCTGCTGCTGTTAGAGCCGCAGTGAGATGTCCACACTGGGCGGCTTGTCTAGCTAACAAGCATCACTAAGTAGGGACGGCCAGAGGAACGTCTGTTCTGGTCGCCGTCTCAAGCCAAAGAGAGTGGGTTTGGCCGCTCACCTGTTTTGCAAGCCGGAAATGAAGGTCCGGGCTGAATCGGATAAGTCATCCTGATTGGGTGAAATTAAGTGTTGAAATAAATTGAGCACCAAACCAAAATACGAGATTTTCCTCTTCTCTACAAGTTCGAGTCTCATTAGGTGCCCCTTTCATATGGCCTTGTACCACATCTAAGTAAAATGCTTAGTAAATTAAAACACTGATATCAGTGCACCATCTGCAACTCTCTGCAAAAATGTCAGCTTGTGTTAATGCCCAAGAAGAATATATGAGGCATGTTCAAAAAAGTATGTTGACTGAAGTCGTACTTACACCTAAACAGGAATGAGCTATGAATGAAACGTTAAAAGGACTAGTGCACATAAGGACCTGTTTATTAAGATATACAAACAGAGATTATGTCTATAATCCTTTTAGATCATTAATATTCAAAGAATTATTCAGACATTTGAACTCCTTGTTTTTCTTTTTCAACTGACATTTACTAGGCCATTGGCCTAATGAGTAGAGTGTTCACCAATGGTCCTGGAGACCAGGGTTCAATCCCAAGTCAAGTCATACCAAAGACTCAAAAAATGGTACTTGATGCTGCCTTGCTAAGTACTCAACACTATAAGATGAGGATCAAGAGTAAAGTGGAGCAATCCTGAGAATGTAGTAGTGCTCTCTCTTACACCTTCGTGTAGTAGCAATTGAAAAGAGAGCCTATGGGTCACTCTCGACTAAGGTCGCCAACTTTACTTTATTTATCTTCATAAGGAAAGCCATTTTAAAAAAAATGATTATAAAACAGAATCCACTTCACATGTCATTTACTTTGCTTAACTTAGTTTAATACAGGGTCTGAAATATGGGGCATCCAGTGAGAATTGAACACACTATCAATGGTCTGTAAGTTTATCTCTCTAACCATTATACCACATTAGGCATTTATGTATTACACAGCATCTTAACATCAACACTTTATAATATATGTATTTACCCAACCCCTCTGCCATGAGCAGGATGTGATCAGAGGTTAATTTTTTATGCAGAGTTTAACAGGTTTGAATTCAGGGCTTTCTTTCTCCTAGACTGGTTGCCATTAAAATGTTAAAAAGCCAAGTCTGCCATACTATGTACAATAGTTTGAGAGAGAATAATTGGATGCATACCTTTCCTAATATTATCAGTGCTATGCGAAATGCAAACAGCCTCATCCAGGATTTGAACTTTGGTTGCTGTGTCCATTTCTAACAATTATAACCATTATATCACAAGTGCCTTTACATTGCTTTTATAATATAAGTTGCTCACTTGTGTATATATTTCAATCAAAATTTTAAATTTTAAAATTAAGAAAATTTAAAGCTTTAGTCTCAATACTTTTTTATCACACCTTGTATTGTATATCAATATGGTGTCTGTAATATTGTTAATTCACCCTTTATTTTAGAACCTGTACAACTATAGAACAATATATGTGATCATTTATTGTAATCCAGCTATATCAACTGTACCCTTTAATCTGGAATAAATTTGTTGAGGTGGACTTGTCCACCTTTAATATAAAGTGGAAAGTTACCATATTCGTGGCACGGCTTTAAGTCAGCCTGGCACAACCCGGAATTGAGCAATAGTGTTCAACAATTTACCATGTCATATTGTTGTTCCTTCCTCTACCACAAAGAAAGCATTACCACAAAATTGAAACGCATATTCAACATGTTATAATATCATTTTCCATCTGCACAAAGAAAAAAGTCTATCAGACAGAAAAACAAAAACATTGAAATGTTAACAGCAACATGGAGAAAGAAAAAAAAAGAGAAAAAACTGTCATGAAACTGGATGTACTTCCTACCCCATTTACTAAGCTTAGCTTAGTTTAGCACATGGCCAGAAATATAAGGCACCCAATGAGAATCAAACTCACTAATCTAATGGCCAAGCTTGCTGACCTTTATACCATTCAAGATTTCCATGTATTCATATTAAATATTAAAGGTTTATAGGGAGTTCTTCAAGCTGAAGATGCTCAGTGAAACAGAAAATCTGGACAAAAAAAACAAATTGCTTAAGCTAATAAATCTTCTATATGTTATTAACCTAGAATAAAAATATTTCTCTCTAAAACTATGAAACTTTTTACCAAAAAATATTCACTTTATAAAATAATATAAAAAATATAAATGGTAAATCAGTTTTCTGTAATGTGGATTTATCTTTGACAATCTTGTAATGGTTTCATGTAAGTTTTGAATTAAAAAAAAAAAGATTGTAAAATAACAATCTGAGATCAAAGGCTTGATCTCTTCAAGAGATAGGCACTTCAGGTAGTAGTTGTATAATGTATAAATATATGAGGTTCATTGAATAAATAAGGGAAATTTTTTTGATAAAAGCAAAATACAAATTTTTTCAGAATTTTCTTCCATAAATGTAAACTATACATTGTTTGGAATTGGTTTATATAAAAAATTATTTTAATCTTGCAAAAATGTTTTAAGGCTATTCAAAATGCCAGTGAGTCAAACAGGTGCTACAGGCTTGAACAGAGTTCTTTCATTAAATTTTTGCTGGCTGAGAAGAGCAAACAATGTGAAATTTACAGAACAATGTGTGATGTGTACAGAGAAGCATATTTTAATTTTTTAAAAATGTATACAAATGAGCCAAAGATGGGTTTTCCATTAGAAGCCTGAGTGAAAAAGATAGTCCACAGAATGGAAATCTATTGACTCTCCAGTTAAAAGTTGTTAGTGCTGCGGCCAGTAAAGAAAATCATGCTGACAGTCTTTAGGCCCCTGAAAGGACCTCTCACAATTAATTTCCTTGAAAATGGTGCAAATGTGCTTTCCACTGCTAATTCCTTTGGAAATATTCCACCAAATTTCTTGAATGACCCTCAAATAAATAACTTAATAAAACAATGAATTTAAAGTGGTATAACAAATTACCATTTTTCTATAAACAAACAGGTGTGAGATATTACTTACCTGTGATTCTTCTTTTGTTAAAATCCTCTCTTCACCATCATTGATTACAATTATTTGCACCTTACCAACTCGTTCTGTATTTAAGTCTTGAGCAACACGAGCAGCCTGTAAATATTTATATCGCTGGTAATGACACAGAACAAATCAAAGATTGTAATGTAAGAGAATGGACTGAAAAGTTTATAGTCTGTAAAGTTCATAGCCTGTAAAGTTCATATGATGATATTAGATTTGCTGACGATGACTTTTTTTACCAATAGGACCCAAGCACTGCAACACTGATGAAAGAAGTGTGTCAGCCACAAGGTGGACTATGTTGAAAAATAAACCTCATTTTGTCACATTCTATGAGAGTATCTTGATTAGCTGTAGGATTTGGTTTGGTTTGTTGGGTTTTATGGCATATCAACCTTTGTAGGGTATGTAACGCCAAATCCATTTTTATGTAAATAATCTGTTCTATTTAAAACAATTTGGTTTAGCATGAGTACAGTTTGTCAAAAACATTTCTATTTCAAACTATTCAAGCAGTTGTATGTAACAATTCGGTTAAATGTAAATACAGTTTTAATGTCAAAAAACAGTTCTATTTGAAATAATTCAGTTAAGCATAAGCACGCAGTTTAAATGTAAGTACGGTTTAATTGTAAAAGTCATTTCTATTTCAAACTATTCAGTTTTACTCAAACAATTCATTTTAGCATAAGTATACTGTTAATTCTATTTAACCCATAGATAGGGCCCTATCAGGTGCTACCACTCCGGGCCAGAGTGGACCTGGGAGCAATGACAATGAAGGGGTACTCCGCATTCCCCAAAGCTCCAGCATTGCTGGAACCTCACCATCAGATTGTTTAGTGTCATATCCAGGACACTCGTTAGGGGGTAGGGTCTTACCCCTCTGCAGAGGTGCAGTCAGTGTATTCTACAGCCCCAGCTGACTGGGCAATACACAAAGTTAAATGTCAAACAGTTTTATTTTAGATAATTCAGTTCAGCATAAGTACACAGTTTAGACGTCAAAAACAGTTCTATTTCGAGCAATTCAGTTCAGCACTAGTACGCAGTTCCAATGTCAAAACAGTTCTATTTTAAACAATTCAGTTAAGCATAAATACGCAGTTTAAATGCAAAAATCAGTATCGTGAAAGAAGCACAGTTTTGTTCTATTTAACCCATAGATAGGACCCTTATCAGGTGCTACCACTCCGGGCCAGAGTGGACCTGGGAGCGATGGCAATAAAGGGGTACTCCGCATTCCCCAAAGCTCCAGCATTGCTGGAACCTCACCATCAGACTGTTTAGTGTCATATCCAGGATACTCGTTGGGGGGGGGTCTTACCCTTCTGCAGAGAAGCAGTCGGTGTATTCTACAGCCCCAGCCGACTGGGCAAAGCTGTAGGATTTGTCAGGTTGCATAGGGCAATTAGTTGCAATAGCTGAGAGTAATTAATCACGTGAGCTGAGAGCAATCAGTCATGAAGACAGGAAACTCAATTACCGATTGAGGAACGGGAGCTATTTATGGTGCCTTGGGGCACCTCATTGTGCACAAGTAGGCTATTCCATTGCATAGACCATGATTAGCTGCTTGTAAGTAAGTGAAGGTATTTTATTATATAAACCAGCTTCAGTTTAGCATTGTAAGAAGGACTGCACTGAGCAATGACCTGCTTTATTTTTATCTACCAGCTGGACGCTTTACGGAGGTATGTGTTATTGTTATTCTACATTAGCCCATGAACTTTTCAGCCAACCATTGTATTTGGGCAAATTTTGCTGGAACAACTATTTTTGGTGTTTTTATAACTTCAATTTATTTGTCCATAGAGGGCTGATTATTGTGGTTAATGACTGGGGTTGGGGGGGGGAATTATAGGAAGGTGGTCAGGAGAAGCAAATCAACAATAATTTCTTAAGCACAGAACCTTTATCGTTTATTCTCTTAGAAATGTTGTTAAGGTGCGATTTTGAGAGTTTATTTCCGAACCCCTCTACCAATGCAATGCAAGGTCAAATTTTGGGTGGAAGCCTTCATGCGCATGCATGCTCAGCTGAAGGTGGTGCCAAACATAGCTCAACAACAAGCTGTGGGGACCCAGATGTAACTGTTACCATTTACTAAGTTTAGCTTCGCTTCACATAGGGCCAGAAGTATGGTGCACTCAGTGAGAATCAAACTCACTAAAAATGGTCTGCTAGTCTTGCTCACTAACCATTACACTCTTGGAGGCAGCTGTTGTCATTTACTTAGCTTAGCTTACTTTAGAACAAGGCCAGAAATATGAAGCACCCAGTGAGAATTGAACTTACCAACAATGCTTTGCTAACCTTGTTCACTAAACGTAACACCATGCAAGTCACCTTTTGGGTTATCCATACTTTTGGCACAATGTCAAAAATATGAACACCCCAGTGAGAATCAAACCCTCTCAAATTAGCCTGCAAACCATTACACCATTTGAGGCACCCTATTGTCACTTACTATGCTTAGCTTAGTTCAGCACAAGCTCAGTATTATAGGACACCCAGTGAGAATAAGATGAGCTAATAGGAGTTGGATTGACTGATTCTCTGTTATACTACAAGACATGCTCAAATGTAATAGTTGTATAACTTTCAGGTTTAGTAAATTGACAAATATAAAGATATACTCACAAAAAAATTACTTAAATTTATTATAGAGATACAAGAAAAATAACAGCACTCTGATTTAACAACATTTCATATTCCAAGGGGATGGGGGAATATTACATCTCTAAATGGGTGATTTAGTTTGGTGTGGTTTATGGCATATCAACCTATCATAATTTATCTAATGCCAAAATTTGTAACAAATAATTTGCCTACAGTCATATGGTTTAAAGTATTGCTATAAAATACAAATAATTTTCAAACTGATCTGTTTGATTGATAAATGGGTTCCTATCCAGCACTATTATTTCAGCTATGAGTGGATGGGAAAATAATGGCAATAAAGAGGTACTCCACTCACTCGAGAGCTCCAGATGTAGTCTAGAGTCATATCAAGGAGGTCCATTTTTTGAAGAGGTTGGTTTTTACCTCTTTACAGGGAGGATAGAAAATTGGGTTTGCATATATATATATATATATATATATACAACAAAAATTAAAACAAAACTGAATGCAATAAAAACAATCTAAAAATTAATTCAAAAGCAGATTTATAATATAAACGTATAATTTTCTGTTGGTTTCATGCTAATAAATCACCAAGCAATTATACACGCACACACACACACACACACACACACATACACACACACACACACAAATACACATATACATATATATATATATATATATATATATAATAAAATATATATGTATATATATTATGTATATATCATTAAGCAATTGTATATATATATATATATATATATATGTGTGTGTGTATATGATTGCCTGATGATTATGCCAGTATGAACCTGACAGACAGTAGTAATACATGTTTGTGTTTTGAATAAGTTTTTGAATTAATTTTTAAAATCATTTTTGAACTTAGGCTTTTTATTTAGCAGTAAATAAACTAATAAGAGATAAGATGCAAAACATTTTTCTTTAGCAGCTAAACATACTGGCTTCATAGAATATTCCTCAAACAAACTAGAT
>OY757910.1:84585063-84808883 GCA_963585895.1 Sepioteuthis lessoniana
GCTAACTAAACGGCTGGAGAAGAAGCTAGATGGCAATTACACAAGAATGTTGCGAGCAATATTGAACAAGTCCTGGCAGCAACACCCCACAAGGCACCAACTATACGGCCACCTGCCTTCCATCACGAAAACTATCCAAGCTAGACAAACCAGACATGCAGGACACTGCTGGAGAAGCAAGGACGAGCTCATAAGTGATGTACTCCTATGGACCCCTGCATATGGCCAAGCAAAAGCAGGATGACCAGCTCGAACATACATACAGCAGCTATGTGAGGATATGGGATGTAGCCCTGAAGACATGCCAGAGGAGATGAACAATAGGGAGAAGTGGCGAGAGAGGGTCAGAGATATCTGTGCTAGCGGCACGACATGGTGATGATGATGATGTATATATTCTTTCTTTGATCAACTGAGTTTCAAGAATGAATGACCTTTATGCATATAGTTACAAAATACAAAGGTTATTGACATTAAAATAATGATCCTTAATCCAGTTTATTTATAGAAGTTGTAAAACTCTCATAGAAAATTATGTAACATGAACAAATAGTGTAAAACAAGGAAGAATAATTTTTCTTTGCATTTAGTTAATTTTCTATTCTTTTTTTTTTAAATATTCATTCAAAAAATGACAACTCACCTTAATTTTTTCAAACTCATTTGCCGATTTTCCAATCCACAAGAACATACATTGGGAAATATCCAAAATAAAAACTTCCTTGGAGCTCATGCTACTCCAGCTCATTGGTTTCTGAACAAAGAGAAAAAAATGTTGTAAATGGTTGAGTAGAAAACAGCTTTTTAGTTTTGGTGTTGGTTTGTTTTATGGCATATCAATCTTTATTAGTTTATTTACAGTTAAAGTTAGTCTCTTTTTTTTTTCAATTTATTAAATGATTTCAATTGACTAACAATAATAATCATTTGTAAATAAAGCTTCAGATAACTATTCCGAATATAAATAATTTGTATATGATTAAATGATTTGAAGTAAGTGTTCCTATTAAATGATAATCCTTTCTATGTTTTGGATATGACATTCAACAATCTGATGGCCAGGCTCCAGGCTTGGAGAATAGGGGGAATGTGGAGTACCCCTTCATTGCCATTGCTTCAAGGTCCACTCTGACCTGAAGTAGTAGCACCTGATAGGGTCCTATTTATGGGTTAAATAGAACAAACTGTGTTCAAACAAATGACTGATGTTAAATTGTGACTTATATAGCAATACTTGAAACCATTTAACTGTGTGCAAAAAAAAGCTCAGGCTCATTTAGGAATTTTATCTACAAAATGCGTTTACTAATCATATATATATTTAATATATATGTATAAACAGGACTTCGCATTAAATAACCTTCTATGGTTGATATGCCAGAAAACCAAACCAAATCAAACTAACCAAAAAAATCATTTATTTGCATACATTTATAAGTTTCATGTGTTCCCAAGATTATTTTTATGATAGTATGAGCCAAGGGTCATGGTAGTTAGGTTGGTTGGTTGGTTAGTTGGTTGGTTGGTTGGTTGGTTGGTTTTATACCAAGTATTATCTAATGCTGAAGTCAGTCTTTGTTTTTCGTTGTTTCAAGCAAGTATATGGTCTTCAAGTATTTCTATCTAATGCTAATTGGTTTGGTTTGGTTTTATGGCATATCAACCATTGTTGGTTATTCAATGCCAAATCCTGTAATTACATATATATCAAATATGTGATTTGTAAACACATTTTGTAGATATACACAGTTGAATGATCAAACAGTTCTATTTAAGTCAAAGTTAAATGATTCCAAGTATTGCTATGTATAATTAATAATTCAATCAAACATCAGTCATTTGTTTTCACAGTTTAAATGTCTGTTCTATTTGACTCACAGATAGGACTTTTTTAGGGGCTACCACTCTAGGCCAGAATGGACCTGGGAGCAATGGCAATGAAGAGGTACTCTGCATTCCCTAAAGCTCTAGCATTACTGGAGCATCGCCATCAGATTTTTTTAATGTCATATCCAGGACACTCATTGGGGAGGGAGGTTACCTCTCTGCTGACTAGGCCATTTAATACTAATGATTTGCACATAATAAGGTTTGTCATATTTTCAGTTAACTATTTATAAAAATCAATAATAGATTCAAATAACTATTCATAGTACGAATAATTTGTACATAATCATATGCTTTCAGGTATTCTTATCTAATACAAATAATTTTGAAATAGATAAATTTGACCTTAACATGTACTATTCCTCCAGTTCAGATTGAACCGGCGAGTAATTGCAATGAAAGGGTACTCAAAACTCCCCAGAGCTTTACTACTGGAACCTCACCACTATATGCAATTTAGTGTTAGATCCAGAGCACCAATTTTATAGTATTTGTATATTGTAAGTTCAAAGCCTAACCCTGAAAGAATGACTTTAGATGAACATACTATTACTTTTTATAAAACATGTGGAAACATAAAAGTAAAGTAATGTTGGCAACCATAGTCGAGGGTGACCATAAGGCTCCCTTTCCAATAGCTACTATACCTAGGTGTAGGGGAGGATGCAACTCCTTTCCCTAGATTGCTCCACTTTACCCTTGATACATACCTTATATTGCTGAGTGTTAAGCAAGGATGTATCAAGTACCATTTTTAAAGTCTTTGGTATGATGCGACTAGAGACCATTAGCGAACACTCTACCCACTAGGCCAATGAGCCGGTGGAAACATACTTTTACATTTTATTATACAAGAAAAACAAATACAGATTTCTGTCTTTATTTCTGTGCAGATCGGGCTTGTACAAAAATGAGAGGTGCGTTACAAATCTAAAAATGGACAAAACAGAGGCTTGAGCAGTCATAAAGTATCCACAAAAGAAAGGTATAATACACAACAAAATCCATGCGGACAAGGTACCAACACTTGCTGGAGATTCCTCTTCTTATGGAGTTGTGAAGAAGTGAGCAGTGAAATTCAAGCACTGTAGGGACAGCACAGAAGATGATCTTGAGTCAGGTTGTCCAAAAACCTCAATCATGGATGAACAATGATAATCATATATATATATATATATATATATATATATATATATATATATATATGTTTGTTGTTGATCCAAAGAAAGAATAAAAATATATTTCAAAATAGGTAGGTCCATAAAGAGGTTTGTATTTTTTTTATTTTTTTGAATTTATAAAATAAATTCAAAAACATACAAATCTCTTCATGGACCAACCAATTTTAAAATATATATATACATATACATATATATATATATATATATATATATATATATATATATATATATTATACCGCATTTGGTCTTCCACAAACCCACCAAGTGAGATAGTAACAATCATACACTGTTATAATATATATACAATCATTTCAGACATAATGTGATGTATTTGATTTAGTTTTTAATTACTGTTATCTTTAATCCCACATGTAAGATTATGACAGTGTTATTTCCTTACCCTAGCATACTTTTCAGGACATGTCACTGGTCTCATTATTATGCATATGATCAAAAAGTGTCAAGACATAAGCTTTGAATTTTATTGATTTTATAATCTAAAATTTAAAATTTAAATGATGACATGTACACAGCTGAGTAGCTTAAAAAATTAAAGTGATGATATCTAGATGTACATACTGGTGTCTAGACAATGGTCAAGATTACTCATGGATAAACTGCAACCTGCGGACCACATGTGGCCTTTAGCACTTTCTAAATTGCCCACCTAAGACTTCAATCATTTTATTGAAAAGGTCTTCTCATGTTAGAGAAAGAAAATTCTATTTCTAAGGGAGATGCTTATGCCTATGATTTTCTATGGTGAAAATGGTTGAAGTATCTTCAATATAAAATTACCTTGATTTTTTTTTAGTATTGTAGCCAAACGGATGTCTCATGTGGCTGCTTCTCAGAAAAGGTTGCTTATACCTAGTTTAGATGTTATTACTTAAACAGTTAAATTCTTTAGACAACTAGCAGCTATGTAAATTGCAGCATCTTGATAGATTCTGGTCACAAGTAAGAATCTTTTTTCTCAAGATTTTTTTTCACTTCTTCTCTTTCTTTTGTAAAGAGGAAAAAATAAAGAGGATGTATAACTATATTTTTTTATTTTTATTTTCTTTCTCAACCTTTTTTTTTTAATTAAAAAATGCTCCAGTTATGAAAGTTGGCTGAAAAGTTCACAGACTGACCAAGATACTCTCATAGAATGTGACCAATTAAGTTTTATTTTCTAACTCAGGTCTCCTTGCGGCCACATACTTCTTCCATTGGTGTTGCTGTGCTTGGATCCCACAGGTCAAAAAAGTCATCCACAGTAGATATGACATCATCATATAAACTTTTCAGCCAAACTTCATGTGTTACAAATGAATGAAAAGTCAAACAACCCCCTCAGAGTAGTGTTATCCATCTGACAATTTTGTAGTACATTGGGAGTGGAACTTAGAGTCATGGGCAGTACTTAACTTTAAGACATTTTGATATTTTAGATTTTAAATCTGCCCTGCTTAATAATATCAAGCATTTAAAAAATTCTGATATATTTTGAGCAATCACTTGCCCAAAACTTTTATACTACTACTACTACTACTTATAATTATAATGATAGAAAGATAGATAGATAGATAGTAGAAAACTAGCAAAAGTTAAGTATTATGTTAACTTGGTTGCTTTTAATTTTTTTTTAAATTCCTGAGCATCTGGAATTAGGTAGACTCATGTTTCTGCATTTACTGTTTTTTTCTGTAGAAAACTTACTGTATACTAAATAATGGTATACATAAGTAAAGAGTGTTCTCAGTATGACACTAAACTTCATCTGATGTTGAAGTTCTGGAACTCAGCAGAATGTGAAATTACCCCTTCATTGCTATTACTCCCAGGTCAACTTTGATCGAGAATGGTTGTACCTGTGAGGATCCCATCTATAAGCTAAATAGATCTATTTTGGATAATGCTTAAAATGATTTTGAAATACTCTGACTCTAAAAAGCATTGATTTGTTGTTAAGTCTGAAGTGTTTACATGTTTAAAATAATTGAATTTTATAAATTACATTGGCTCTTAAAATATTGATATTGCAGTTTGATAGGAATAGTTGATTGAAAATATATAATTATTAGCAAGGTATTATTATCATTATCCTTACATAGGAACAGTTTCTTGAAACAAGGGTTGACATGCGGTAAAACCAAAAAGGCAAATCAGTATTAGTTGCTTAGTTGTGGTACAAGGCCAGTAGTATAGAGCCCCCAGTGAGAATTGAACTCCCTGACCATGTCCAGCTAATCTAACTTACTCACATTATACCATGTAAAGTGCATAAGGTGTTCATTTTTCAATTATTTACTAAGCTGGGCTTTGTTGTGGCACAAGACCAGATGTAAGGAGCACCCTGAGAAAATTGAACTCACTAATAATGGTCTCCCAATCTAGCTTGAAAACCATTATATCGAGTGAGGTGCCAATAGTCTTTTTGTGCTAATTATTAACTAAGCTGAGCTTAGTTATGACACAAGGTGTGAAGTATGGTGCACCCATTGAGAATTGAACTTAATCGTAATGGTCTACCAGTCTAGCTTGCTAACCATTACACCACATGAAATGCAATGGTCTTTTCAAATTCATCACCACCCACATAGAAAGCAGCCAATTGATATAGCAACGAGGTTAGCCCTAATTAGCCAACTACCCATTGCCACAACTCCAATATAAATCAGCTGCTGTCTGTACCACCTGCTCTGACAAGCTCCAAACAGTCTCCCACTCAACATCAATATATATTAACAGTTTATTTTTTATAGATATTTGCTTGAACTAAAAAGAAAAAAAAAAGGTTACTTACTTGATTGAGTGTTATGTTTCTTTTACCTTTCACGTGCCACAACTTATCATCGTAAGTTTGCTTAATGGAGTTGAATGAAAAAATGTAACCACCAGATTCGTACCTGGAGAAATGAAAATAAACACAGATATAAGAGTGTGATACTATGAATTTTTCTGTCCCTGGCGGCGCATATATTTAAGTGCAATAATGCATATGCATGTAGGAGGAGTCCTCATGGTGTAGTTGATAATGTGCTGAACAGCAACGTTATAATAAATGAGCTCAAACTCCAATCTTGCTATTATACTCCCTTTCAGACTAATACTCTTCGGAAAGGTATGAACCCATTTATCCCCCTTGCTTTGGGTTAAATAATACCACTGTTGTCCTTCTACAAATTTGGCTTCGGCTTTAACCCATAAAAGTTGATACACCATTAAAAAATAGAAACCAAAATTATATGTTTTTACACCATGACACAGGGTCAATTTCTAAATGAAGTTTAATAGGTCTGAATTAGAAATTTTTGTCCCCAAGACTGGTCCCCATACCAAGTTTAAATATCCCAGCCTGCCCTACTATCAACAGAATAGATGGATGAAAACCTTTCACAAGGGTATTGGTGTTAGGGGGAATGCAAACTGCTTCATCTATGATTTGGACTTGGGTCACCAGGTCCATTTCCCATGAAGATAATCATTACACCACAAAAGCCTCCACTGATAACTATTACACTACAAATGCCTCCAATGATAACTATTACACCATAAAAGCCTCCACTGATAACTATTACACCACAAAAGCCTCCAATGATAACTATTATACCACAAATGCCTCCACTGATAACTATTACACCATGAATGAAAACAAAACCATATGTATATATTCATCCAATAACCTCTGCCTCAAGCAGGATATGACACAAGGTCAATTTTTGAGTTGGTTTGGTTTGATTTGGTTTGGTTTTATGGTATATCAACCATTATAGGTTATTCAAGCCATATCCATTTTTATTCATATAGTTTTATTTCAACCAATTCAGCTTAACATAAGTACACAGTTTATTGTCAAAACAGTTCTATTTTAAACAATTCAGTTTAGCATAAGCACACTGTTTAGTTCTATTTGACCCATAAATAGGACCCTATATGGTGCTACCACACTGGGCTAGAGTGGACCTGGGAGCAATGGCAGTGAAGGAGTATTCTGCATTCTCCAAATCTCTAGCATCATTGGAACCTTCCTATCAGATTGCTTATTGTCATATCCAGAACACTCGTTGGGGGGAGTCTTACTCCTCTGCAGAGATGCAGTTGATGTATTCTCTCGTTCCAGCCAACTGGGCCCAATTTTTAAGTGGAGTGCAACTGGTTTGAATTCAGAATTCCAAGACTAATTGTCATACCAGTGTTAAAGAGTCTGTCTACTCTACTATTCATCAATAGCTGGGGTTAAAATAGCTGGATTCATGCATTTCTCTAAGGTATAAGCAGGAATTGGAATGGAAACAGCCTTGTCCAGAATTTATGTGCCAGCATGTCAATATAAATATGTGTGCATATGGGCGTAGCATGTGTGCATGTAGGAGTAAGTGTATCTGTAGGGTGTGTGGGCATGACTGTGGGGACAAAAACTATACTTATACTAAACTGAATTGTTTGAATTAGAACTGTTTGATTAAACTGAATAGCTTGAAGTAGAAATCTTTTTGACAATTAAACTGTGTACCCATGCTAAACTAAATTGTTTGAAATAGAACTGATTATTTGTATAAAAATGGACTTGGAATTAAATAACCTACAATGGTTGATATGCCATAAAACCTAACCAACCAACCAACTTAGATCAATTGCCATACTGAGGTTGAAGAGCCAGACTGCCCTCCTATTTACTCACAGTGGGAGGGACAATAATTTGCTTCATACCTTTCCCAAGGGTATTAGCACTATGTGAAATGCAAACAGCCTCCATATCCATTTCCTCCAACAGTAACCACTACACTAAAAAAACCTCCCAGCATATATGTGTAGCAGAAAGAACTTCGTATTTTTGTTTGGCGCATAAATTAATTTGACCGTTATGGTCGTCACATATTTTCACCCAATGAGGATGATTTATCCAATTCAGCCCGAACCATTTTTCCTGACAACATAAAAATGGTGAAAACCCGCCAAACACTCTCTTCCTCAGAATCTTTCTAACAGGACAGACACACTTTCTGTCCTCTCCCAGCAGAAGCACAACACCATGTGGAAAGCCGTCTAATTTATGGACCTCTTGAATCTATTCTCTTAGACCAAGGGTTCCCAGTTGAACACAAATTAGATGCAGGGAATCAGCCACACATAGGAACACCTTTATGCCGCCTCTAACTTTTGCTATGTTGACAGCGACGCACAATTCCACTCAGACATCCAGTTACCTCAATCCTGGGAAACATTATCAGGAGACTTTCATGCCTCTCCCCTACAACAACCAGGACCACACATTCATGGGTGACTACATCTTTCCTGTCCTTAAACAGCAAACCCAAAACTTGCTACACCTATGGCGATGCATAATTCCGCTCAGCATTTAGCTGCTAAAATTCCTTCTTAACTCCATAACAATTGCCTTCCTTCCTTCCTACAAGACTTGCAGCATAGAGGTACCCTTTATTCTCGCTGCCATTAAAACCTTCACAAAAACTTTTCGATATCTTGGTTCTTCTTCCCTTTATTTGTCACAACATAGCGAGGAACTAACGTAACAATGTAAACCCTTTTTCTCGCTAAAAAAATAACAACTCTACACAAAAACTCATGTTACATATGTATGTGTTTACCAACCCCTCCGCATGAGCAGGATGTGACACAAGGTCAATTTTTTAAGCAGGTTTAACAGGTTTGAATTCAGTTTTCCTTCTCCTTGACCAGTTGCCTTACCAAGGCTAAAGGAGTTAGTCTGCCCTACAATTTACCCATTGCTGAAGGGAAAATAATTGGATTCATATCTTTCCCAAGATTATTAGTACTATGTGAAATGAAATCAGCCTTGTCCAGGGTTTGAACTCACCTTGCTGTGTCCATTTCCTACCAGCATATATGTATGGATGGATGGATTTTTTGAAAACCTCTCTCACTCTACTCTCTCTCTCTCTCTCTCTCTCTCCCCCCTACTCTTTCTTGCCACCATGCTGTGATGACTGAGGTGAGGACGTTTTTTTCACTCTCAGACTCACCTCCAACCTAATGAGTTGGGATAATGACTTTAGATGGTATATAAAACAGTACTTTGTTTTAATCATTTAGTTTATAGATGGTATATAAAACAGTACTTTGTTTTAATCTTTTAGTATATTGATGGTATATAAAACAGTAGTTTGTTTAATCATTTAGTTTATTGATGGTATATAAAACAGTACTTTGTTTAAACCATTTAGTTTATTGATGGCGTATAAAACAGTACTTTGTTTTGTGGCGATTTAGGAATTACCAAAGAACTCCCAACCGGATGTTGACTCGTCGGCTGCCTGATACAAAATGTATAAATGCGTCGCCACGCATAAGGCTCCACGCATCCATCCGGTTAAAATCAGAAAAAAGAAAAATAATAAAATGTAAAGTAGCCAATGAGAAGCGGTCGCACCAAAATTAGAAGGATTTTGGCGTGGCGAATTTGGAGCCGGTGAAAAGAAATAAATACTCAGGTTTTCTGTGAATCGACCTCTTTTCGGGTAGTGACGTCGAACCGACAACACCGTTTTTACTATCTGGTGTTTTGGGCACCACGCTATGTCTTCAGACGTAGCGTTGGTTAGTCCATTCACCAGGTAAATAAAAGAAAGTCTGAAAGAAAAGTTTTTCGTCTTTTGTCTGTTTCTATCTTTCCCTTTGTATATTTCTTGTGGACCTTCTTTGGGCAAGGCATTGCGCCAGCCACGTCAACGTGGGGTAAAGCAAAATAACCAAAATATGGAGTCAGATATCTTACGGCAACACAGCCTTACCCTTAGCCACTGACCTTCATAAAAATTTTAAACCCCACAGTTTTAATCATTTAGTTTATAGATGATATATAAACATGAACTTCTTTACTGACCATAGCATATACAGTTTCTTTCCACACTGTGTACCGTCTTTTCAACGTAATGATAAACCCATGTTTAGCTCAATTGTAAACAATTTTTTGACTAAAACATGCTTCTCCCACATGTATCACACATTCTTCTGTAAATTTCACATGGTTTGCTCTTCTCAGCCAACAAGAATTTAATTACAGATCTCTGTTCAAGTCTGTAGCAATCTGTTTTGATTTGCTATTAGTTTACATTTATGGAAAATATTCTTTAAAAAATTTTGTTTTTTTTTTCCAAAAAATTCTCTATATTGATAGAATATGTATATATTCACACACACACACACACACACACACACACACACACACACATATATATATATATATATATATATTTGTGCATTTGATTTTGTTCTGTAACATAATCAAAAATGCCTTACGTGATTCTTGGGAAATAACTTAGAAATATTTTAGATTCATATCCTTCAATCTCTCTGAATTGTACAGCCTGCCCTTCAAAGTAGTCATCAAGTTCAACAGCTTTCATGGCAGCTATAGCGGCCTCATCCTGCAATTAAGAAAAAAAAATGCGATCTGAATTCCAGTTTCCTAAAACAGCATCTTCAAAAGAAATATGAATTTAACGACAGAATGCATTTTAAAAGTCTTTCATTTAATGAAAAATTTTATTTTCAGTATTAACAATGAACTTAGAGTTAATAATGATAGATATAAATAGAAGTATTCAGACTGAGGAAGAGAGAGATATAAACATAGATAGATAGATATATAGATAGATATGATCAGACTTTGAAAGATAATTAGTAAACTCTCTTTTATATATATACATATATGGAAGAGAGAGGGAGAGAGAGAGAGAGAGAGAGAGAGAGAGAGAGAGAGAGAGAGGTGTTGTGATAGATAGATAGATAGATTGTAATAGAGTTAATAACTTTATTTATAAATGAATTATGATAACAATAACAGGCAGACCGATAAATAGATTGCTATAAATAAAATGAAATTGATAAATAAATGGATATAAATAGACTAAGTAAGATAGATAGATAGATAGATAGATAGATATAAATAGAATGTAACTGATTGATAAATGGATAAATAGATATGAATAGACTGAGATAGATAGATAGATAGATAGATAGATAGATAGATAGCACTGGCTAATCAAATTTAAATTGTTTTTCGGTTAACAAATTTCAGTTTGTTTATTTAATGATCATATGAAAATCTGATCTTACTGATAAAGATGTAACTGTATCAATATTATTGTATAGTTGCACCACTTCCACTTTAACATAATGCCAAGAGAAAAAGCTATAAAGGAACTACGCGAGAATGCTGAATGCTTTTTGAACCAATTCTGGAAGCAGCAGCCTACAAATCAGCAGCTGTATGGCCATTTACCTCCTGTCGCACAAACCATGCAAATAAGACAAGCAACACATGCTGGGCACTGCTGCAGAAAAAAAAGGACCAACTCATGATTGATGTTTTCCAAATGACACTTGCACATGAGCATACCAGTGTTGGCCATGCATCAAAAACTGATATTCATCAGCTCTGCGCGGATACTGGATGCTCTCCAGTGGAGTTACCAAGAGCGATGATTAGAGAGAGTTAAGGCAATCTGAACTGTTGGCTTGCCTTATTGATGGTGATGAAAATTGAAAACATGGCATCTGTTCTTCTATAACACACAGTTAGAATTTTAATCATACTAATTTTTCAAGAGGTGGGAGTCTGAAAGGTGAAGTGGCTAATGTGCTGAGCTGCAACATCATAGTTTGTGAGTTCAAACTCCAGTACTGTCATTATGTTCACTTTTGGACAAATATCCTTGGAAAGGTATAAACCTTCTTATCTCCCCATCTATGGGTTAGATAGTACCACTGCCATTCTTCTACTGGGTGAAACGATAAAATTGTTGTCCTAAAGAAAACAACGCTACAGTTTTATTTTAAAACTTTTATTGAAAAAATCAATTCAGGTAACTTGATTATGTAGTAGAGCTGACATCTATTCAATGTAGCCACCTTCAGCCTCAATCTCGCTCGTTGAACATTGTGTCACTTTCAGACATAATAGAAGGCTCCTATCGCTCTTGGGATTTGTACACAACTGGTCAACTAGTAGATGGTCTGCAACAAAAAAAGAAAACCAGTTTCCATTAAATGGAAATGGAATCATGTCGTCTTTTCTTGCGCGACAATTTTATCGTTCCACTCTGTTCAAGGATGGCTTAACATTAGATAACCCACAAGGTTGGAGATGCCATTAAACAAAAGAAATCAAAGAAACCAAATTTTTCAATTTGCAAACACTCCATAGTAATGAAGATACACTGGCAGTTATATCATACATTCTAATACCAACTAAAATTCTACTGCATTACTATGACAACTGTGAATCCACACTTCCAAAAAACAACATTCATGGTTGTGGTGAAAGTAAGTTTACCATTTTTTTTTTGTCTACTTATTTTCTTATGAGATCACTTGAGTCTGATTTCATGTCTCCACACACACGCACACACATTCAATCAGTAGTCAAACATATACTCTGCTCATATGTGCTTTCACTCACACTCGCACATACACATACTTTCTTACCAAGAACTTTTGGTTTCTTCCGATCGCAACACATCACAGTGCAAAAAAACATAAACAGAATTGTGAATTGAAAAAAAAAGAAGAAAAAAAAAGAAAATGTACATAGACAGAATTGTTGATATTATAGCGGAAGGTATATTTGTATTTTGGTTTGGCGCACAACTTAATTCGACGCATAATTTCACCCAATCAGGATGACTTATCCTATTCAACCAGGACCTCCTTTCCGGGCAGCAAAAATTGGATAAGCTGCCAAACACAGTTTTTTTGGCTGAACAACTCCGTCCAGTGCAGATGCCTCACTGGCGCTTCTTCAATAGCAGCAGCAGCAGCAGCAGCATGGACACATGAGGGAACCTATCTAATTTAGGATCCCTTGCATCTATTTTTTTTTAGACCAAGGGATCCCAGTTGAATATGAATTAGATAAATTCAATACGCCACACACAGGAACAACTTTATTTCACCCCCAAAATTGGCTACGTCATTTGCAATGTCTAATCCCACTCCAGCACCTAGCCCTTATTTCACCTCTGGGCCACATTTTCACGAGACCACATGCTTCTCCCCGAAATAACCAGAAACACAAACTCATGGTGATTCCAAAATTTATTTCCTCCAACGGCAAACATGACTTTCGTTACATACTACGAACATACTTCCCTTGCACGTCCAACAACACACACTGCTATCTCAACTCTCTCATAATTCCATTTCGTCTCTTTACTTATTTCCTCTCCTACGAGGCTTGCAGCACAAACACAAACTACATTTTCCATGCTGCAAATAAAAACTATTCCTAAAAACACATTTCGACTTCGACATCTTGGAACTTCTCTCCTTTACATACCTTTGTATACCTAACAACAATTAGCGAGGGAATTACACACTTAGCGAGGAAACAACTCAACGTAAACACACGCATGTTACAACTTTTCCTCACCTAAAAATAACAAACATCATAATGCTAAAATATGTACAAATATTTAAATAATTCAATCTAGTTTTCTTCTTATTGTTTCTTCTTGTTGGTTTATAACTTTGTGTTTTATTTATGGGCAGGATACTCGGATATAATTTTTACTTTTTAATCCAGGTAGACTGACCCGACAGAAGACAGACAAATAAACTTTTTACAATCATTTATATAGATACCAACCTGTGTTGTTTCTGATCCAATCCAGAAATGGATGTGTCGGTGCATATGTCTCCCTTCTGCTTTGATCTGCAATAAATCAGCAATAGATAAATAAATATATATATAAGCACAAAAGAAAACTAACAGCACATATTTCAGGATTGAACAGAGATTTAGACATTCTAAACAAATAAACTTTTTATAAATACTGATCAGGTCAGCTTGACGTTCTTTCCCTCGACATACAATGACAATGTTTTGTTCCTTAGTTATAATCACCTACACATAGAGAAATGAATACAGAATCCAGATCAAGCATAAACTCATACCAGCTGATATGGAAAAACGTTTAGTGATGTGCTAGTGGTTTGAGAATAAGATTGAAGAGAATCCTGACTTCTTTGATGATGTTTGGTTCAGCAACGAAGCACACTTCTGGCTCTGTGGACCTGTCAATACAATAAGTGTGTATTGGGGCACAGAAGCCTCAGACGAGGTGCTTCAGAAGCCCATGCACTATGTGAAATGCATGGTTTGGGGGGCTATCTCAAAATATGGAATAATTGGACTGTTTTGGTTTGAAAATGCAGATGAGGAGGCTGTTACTGTCACAAAAGAGCATTACATTGATGTGTTGAACAAGTTTTTGATGCCACTTGGAACATGTTGTGGTGTGAATCAAGGTGTGCAATGGTCCCAACAAAATGCAGCAACTCCACATACACCCCATATCACAATGGAGTGGCTCGACCATCAATTTCCTAATCAGCTGATCAGCAGGCACCACAATCCCAAATTGTCTTCACATTCACCTAATCTGAACCCCCTCAGATTTTTATCTCTGAGGGTCCTTGAAGGACAATATATATGATAACAGTCCACTATCCATTGCTGTATTCAAAGTGGTCATCAGTCAGAAGATTCATGCCATATCGAAAAAAGAGTTTATCAGGCTGATTGACAACATAGTTCGATGAATTCAAGTGTGTCTTCAGCTCAACGGCGGACATTTGAAACACATCCTGTAAAAAAATGCATCCTTTGAGCAAGAGAAATCAAGTAAACTTTTTTTAAAATTGTTATTATACCAGTTTCCAGGACATGCAATCTTTTTTTGAATTTCTTGTCTTAGTAATAAATAATTTTCATATTAATGAGTTGCATCTATTTTGAGCCACTCCATAATAGGGGAGTCTAGGAGAAGAAAAACCAACTGTACTCCACTTAAAAATTGACCCAGTGTCACATTTTGCCCAAAATGGAGGGTTTTAGTAAATACATGAAATACTTAAAACTAAATGTATCTAATATTGATTAATGACAAAAAAACAAAATTAACTTTTTGACCAATTAGAAAACAAAGCTAAATTGTTTATGAAGATCTTGTTGCACTAATCTTTCAAATTTGAAGGGCCTCCCTGTAAGCATTTGAAATCCTGGCTTTTACAAAGTTTTGAGCCAGGAACACTGGCAATATAGCAATCTCAGCTGTAATACAGGATGAAATTGTCAGATTGTATTGAATTGCAAAAAAATTGTAATTAATAATATAGAGTGAGAGAAGACTTTATGTGGGTTGAGAGAGAAAGAACTATCCAAAAATTCGAGAAGAATTGATTAATTATTGAACAAACAAACACTCTCAAATTATTACCCGATCATCCAGTGTTTGTTACCCATTTCTATGTATGTCAGTAACTGAACAAAAATATAGAGAATAAACAATGAAAGGTCCCATCATTTTTAGGCGTGTTGTGTTTTTCGCTTTCTAATGCTTTAACTATTAACCTATCATGTTGGTATACATCAGTCCTTGCTATTGAACCAATTGCTCAAGGTCAAACTAAACATGAATCTGTCTCACTTGTACAGAATGACTTTGATATAGAATAAAGAGGATTAACTATCATTAACTGATTTACTTACAGACCATTTGATGTCAAGTGAAAAATCAGATTCACAAAGCTTCTATGTCAATGGGTTTTTATATGCTACAACTACAATTCAACTGAAGTTGTTTACAATATAACTAAATTCATATTACTTCATTGTTTATTACTCTGCATAATACAGGGTCCAACAGAATTATTACTCAGATTTAGAGTATAAAGAAAAAAGGCAACATCCAATTAAAAATTTAATTTTACCATAAGAAAGAACCATATTTACCATTTTGTTTTGTTATTGTCGTCAGATTGTTTTAAAGATTTTATCATCCAGATGTTTGCCCTCATGAATTATACACTCTTGAAATCTCACCCAGAAGTTAATACAAGGTCCAACAGAATGTTTTGGATTTTTAATGGAAATAAAATGTCCAATATGGATTCAATTCAAAATTTAACTTTAATATAAAAAAATGATATATGCCATTTTGTTTTGTTATTGTCATCACATTGTTTTAAAGATTTTATCATCCAAATGTTTGTCCTCATGAGTAATATAGATTTACCCAACCCCTCTGCACAAGCAGGATGTGACACAAGAAAAATTTTTAAGTGGAGTTTAACAAGTTTGATTTTTGAATTTTCCTTCTTTCAAATAGGTTGCCATACTATTGTAACTCATATATTTGAGTTAACAGAGAAAAGAATAAAAATACATTCAGTAATTTGATAAGAAAATTGGTTTTACAACACAAGATACAGTAAACGAACAATTAGTATTTGACAGGTGGCATTTACAAGTCTCATTCTCTTTTCTTATTCAAGGGTTGATATTCATGGGAAAAAAGGAATTCCATTATCTTGCCTTTAGGTAATATATAACATTAAGGAGTCCAATATTTAAGTGGAATTTAGCTGGTTTGAATTCAATGTTTTAATTCACCTAGACTTGTTGCCATACAAGATTAAAAAGCCCAGTTTGCACTACTATTTTCCCATAGCTGAAGGGAGAATAGTTGGATGCATACCTTATCCAAGGGTATTAGTGTTATGTGAAATGCAAGCAGCCTTATCTAAGATTTGAACTCAAGTCACCATGCTCATTTCAAATACTTAGTCATTACCTTTACTATTGCTGCTGTCAAATGATGAATAAAAAGGGATGAATCTTTCAGTTTATTTATTGTCTGCAGCTTATGTTTAAAGACTTTAGCTTTCAGGGATTCCCAGGGGAAGTAATCACATGGAAATAGATGTGGTGAGTGAGCCAGCCATGGGATGTCACCATTTTTTAAATAAGCTTCTTTAACAAATGTTCACCATTCTATGCCATGATGGTAACTGAAATGGTATGGCTGTTGCTCAAAGACATACCTTATAGAATACACATTATTTTAGCCTTAAAATAATCAACCCCAAAAACATAGATCAGAACATTCTAGAAATTTCGGATCAAAATCGTTTTAACATTAAAGTTACACTTTTATATTTTTCAACCCATCGACCAAAAACCCAAAATAAGAACATTCTAGAAAATTCGGCTCAGAAACTAATTAACAGAAAAATATTTAGGTTCCCAAATAAATACATAATTATATGAATCTGATTGGTCAAGAAATGTTTGTGTGCTTGAATTTTAGGACCTGCAATAAAACTTAACAAAATCCTATTTTTGATCCACTTTAGCTCCTCAAAAAAGTATAAATAACAAAGAATTTAATTAACTAAGGCATTCCACTACCAGACAGAGAGAGGCGAGGACTACAGGTGACAGAAACCATCACACACCAGACACAGAATGAAGAAGCATGCAACGTTCTTTTGCCAACTACTGGAACATGACACATTATCGCCAAAGATCATAAACTGTGAGAAAAAAACGCACATGTTGACTTAAGAAAATAAAAGGCCCATACTTACGGTCACACACTTATATATACACACGCATACACATCTATGTAAGTAAAGTCAATTTTTTATTCCTTTTACTTCGGCCAATTATGGACACATTGATTCAATAGACTTTGTATGTACACACACACACACACACACACACACAGAGGCAAACAAATCATTTTTATTGAAATGGCCATAGCTGTGTTTTCTACATACACACACGCACATAAAATGAAAATGGTATTTTAATTGTTTTTATCATGTTATAATGATTATTAAATTGCTTGTTTCTTAATATTTGTTGTTGTCACATTCCATTTGTTTATGTGCTTGTAAAATTTGTGTTGTATTTGTGGAAACGAAACCTGAAAGTAATTTCCATAAATTACAAAAGATACTTAGTCCTCCACAACTACCAGCCACTCACTGCTTATGGCAGCAATTTTTAATCAAGAATGATCATTCTGCTGGACCCTGTACAACTAACACATCGCATACAAGGATATATCAGAAGTGGAGAATTTAGAAAACCAACATATCAGAAATTGGTAATTACCAAGGATCAGGTTTACTGCACAAGAGTAAAAAAAACAAGGCTAAGGTAGATAAACAAATTCTACACTTTAATCCCAGCCTACTTGTGTTCTGGATATGACACTAAATTGCATCCAGTTGTGAGGCTTCCATTTTGGAGCTCTGGAAAGTGTGAAGTACCCCTTCATTACCACTCCCAAGTCCACTCTGATTCAGCATGGTAGTAAATTTTTGGTTTAAAAATTATTTGTATTAGATAGGAATACTTTAAAGCATATTAATGTATGTAAACAAATGATTACATTATTAGATCGGAAACCATATAATTATGTATTAATTATTAGTATTAGGAATACTTGTAAACCTATAACTGTGTGTAAATTACTTGTATTAGATTGGATGCGAGCAATATTGAACAGGTCCTGGCAGCAACACCCCACAAGGCGCCAACTGTACGGCCACCTACCACCTATCACGAAAACTAAAGAAGCTAGACGAACCAGACATGCCGGACACTGCTGGAGAAGCAAGGACGAAATCATAAGTGATGTACTCCTGTGGCCAATCAAAAGCAGGATGACCAGCTTTAACATTCATTCAGCAGCTATGTGATGATACGGGATGTAATCCTGAAGACCTGCTGGAGGCGATGAATGATAGGGAGACGTGGAGAGAGAGGGTCAGGGATATCAGTGCTAGCCGCATGACATGATGATGTAAACCTATAACTGTGTGTAAATTACTTGTATTAGATAGGAATACTGATTACATTATTAGATAGGAAACCATATAATTGTGTATAAGTATATAAATCATTAGTATCAGATAGGAATACTCAAAACCACATAACTGGATGTAATATATTTGAATTAGATAGGAATAACAATTGCTTTATTAAATAGGAAACCATATAATTGTGTATAAATTATAAGTATTAGATAGTGTTATGGTACCTACCTTACGGACTATAATGAACTCTTCCTATTACTATGAATACCAGGAGAATATTCATCTTGGTGTTGAGTTAACTCCAGCCTAATACTTTGGCAGTCAGACTGACGTTCAACACTCTTTTACCTATATTGTATTTATACTTTCATTCAATATACTTCTTTCATGTAATCCTGAGTTCGTTTCTTTCTTCTGGACCTTTTACTGGTCCATAACAGATAGCAATACTTGAAACCATACAACTGTGTGTAAATTATTTGAATTAGATAGAAATAATGATTGCATTATTAAATAGGAAACCATATCATTGTGTATAGATTACTAGTATTATATAGGAATACTTGATACATAGCTGTGTGCAAACAAAGGGATCTAGACAAATAAAAAGTTCAATTTTTTTTAAAAGTACTAAAAATATAGTTATTATTACAAAGAAACTTTTATTAATGAATCAAATGTTAGTATTAAATAACCCATATGGAGATGATACACCATTAGCAACCTGGTCTGGTCACATGGTGTTTAAAATTGTGCGCTATTGTTTATACAAGTCACCATGGTACCTTTAGGTGTTTGAAAATTGGAGATCCATAATTTTTTTCTATCAGGTTTTAGTGGATTTTCAAAAAACTTCTAATATTCATCAAAAAGGTGCAGTCGGTGTATTCTGCTGCCTTAGCTAACAGGGCAGCTTTTTTTTAGGTGTCATCTTAACCCTCAACTGAAGATATAGCTGACATATTCTAAATTGAGGGTAAGGCTAAAAAATACATCCATAGATGCAGCTCCAGTTGACTTACATGTTGTCAGTTAACCTATCATGAAGCTACTGAAGTGATGATATAATTCTCTGGAATATTCCAAGTTGTTTGAAGGGACTGTCATTTTAGTGAATATGAACTTCTGAGCCATTGGGAATATGGTGAAGAAAATAAAAGCTGAAATGAATTATAATTAATGTACTATTATTCTGATACTTCACATTCTTAAAAAAAAGTAGTTATCCTAACAAGCCAAAGACAAAATAAACTCATCCTAAAAAATTCTTATCAAGAATAATTGCTCACCCAAACAATCAAGTAAGAATCGCCTTTGTGAAATTTTCCTTTCTTTGCCCATGTGACAAGATTGTAATCCTGCAAGAAAATGATTTAGGAATTAAAAACAAAAATGGCAGAATCAGAATTAAAAATATCAACTTAAAACTTTTTAAGCACAAGTTAAATTCAATTCTCAGTGCAAATTTTTCTTTAATCCAATCATTGCTCTACACAAAGGAGAAAAGGTCATATAACCAATGAAATATTTTTGGAAAAAATTAGTATAAAATATATAGTTATGTAATTTTATTAGAATATGTACACTACTGAAAAGAAAATTATATAGAAAATAAATACATTTTTAAAAGAAAATTACATTGGAAACATTTTTAGAATGGAAATTATATTGAAAATTTGTGCATTTTTATCCAGAAAATTATATTAAAAATGTACATCTTTAAAAAGAAAATGATATAGAAAATATCTCAAAAATATAATTTTATAGAAATCTCAATATGTTTGGAAAGAAAACTACACAGAAAATAAAAACATTTTTGAGAGAAAATTACAAAGAAAACATTAGAATGAAAAATATAGAAAAAATTTATGCATTTTTAGAAAGAAAATATTATCAAAATGTCTACATTTTTTAAAAGAAAATAATATAGCAAGCATATATATTATTAAAAAGAAAATTATGTTGAAAATATTTTAGAAAAGTAATTTTATAGAAATGTATATATTTTTGGAAATAAAATTCTATACAAAAGGTTTACATTTTTAAAAAGGAAATTATATATAAAATAAATATGTTTTAGAATTAAAATTATTAAAAATAATTTTTAAATGAAGTTGTATAGAAAATCTATGCCTTTTTAAAAAGGAAATTATATTGAAAAGTATACATTTTTTGAAAAGAAATGAAATAAAAAGTATGTAAATTTTTAAATGGAAATTATAGAGAAATATATCTATTTTACAAATGGAAATATACAGAATTATATATATATATATATATATATATATATATAGAGAGAGAGAGAGATATGTATATATATATATATATATATGTGTGTGTGTGTGTGTGTGTGTGTGTGTGTGTGTGTGTGTGTGTGTGTGTGTGTGTGTGTGTGTGTGTAATTTTGTATATTTTCATTTCTAAAAAAATATCTTGAAAAAATACTTTAAAAAAAACATTGAACAATAACACATTGATACTAGAAACACACAGAGATAAATAAAACTTCTCAAAACACTGACTCCAAATGGCTTTAACATCAAACTAAACCATTCAAAACCCTGGAAATAGGATTGACATATACGGGTTAAAACATAAACACCTAAATAAAAAAATGTTAAAGTTTAATATCTGACAAAAACCATTATAGATAATTTGAAACACACTCTACCCATGCTTAACAAATATCTTACAAGTGGAGAGCTCACAGCCGGGTATCTATAGTAGCAGAGATAATATAATGGTCAGTTGAAGACACTTTGAATAATAAATAATTTTCATTCCATGAATCGATAAACCACATTACCAGTCCATTTTTGGTTACTTCTTTTGAGACATATCAACTCTTTTTAAAATCTATTTGAAGAATTTTTAAAAAATTTTCTTTGGAAAACTTTTTCTCCTGATGATGACAAAAGGTCAAAACTTGTTGAGAACAATTAAAAAAAATAAGCATCTACAAAAAAATATTCCTATTTGGTTTATCACTTTGTTCATCTCTCTCTCTGTCTCTCTGTCTCTCTCTCTCTCTCTCTATCTATCTCTGTATATATATATATATATATATATATATATATATATATATACACAAAAATATGTAATTTTTTTTGTTGTTCGTCCAACAAGAGAAAAATGAATGTTATAAAATGAATAGGTTTGCAAGTGAATTTCATATTTTCAATTTTTATTTTTCTAAATTTGCCCTGCATGTATTTTTAACTTCATTGTCTGTCTTCAGAATTAGCCTCCTGAAGAAACATGAAGAGCAAAATATTAAGAAATAAAAATTTAAAATACCAAATTCACTTGAAGACCTATTCATTTTATAATATATATATATATATATATATATATATATATATATATATATATATATATATATATGGAAGTAAATTAAAGTAAATTATTATAATAAAAACAAAGAGGATTGATTATTTTAATAAAAATTTCCTATAAAAATATCCATCATGGTTCAAGTAATAATTTTTTCTGCATCATAAATTCCTAATGGGGGTTTAATGAAACTAAAATGTTTCAATGTTGACTTTACCATCATAAATAGATTCATCTCTTTTGGAATACTTTGTTTTCCAGTTTTTTTTTTCATATATATATATATATATATATATATATATATATATATATATATATATACAAATGAAGCCCTCTCATTGCACATAACATATGTGTTCAGTTAAAAATGTGAACCACCAGGGGATTTATCTCTTGTAGTTTTTGCTGGATGAGTCACACTTTTGGGGATGAGCTGATAACAGATGAATGAGGAAAGGCTGTGCTGCAGATTTTCCAAAAAGCACTGTCAGGTTTTGAATTCAGAGTTTTCTTTTTCCTTGACCAGTTGGCTTATCAAGACTAAAGAGCCTAGGCTGCCCGACTATTTATCTATAACTGAGCAGCAGGATGGGAAGGAGGCATGCCTTTTATAAAGGTAAGCATGTGATTGAGAAATGAACTCCTTCAACTAGCACCCAATGATATAGGGGATCATTTCCAGCTCATCACATTACACACTTATATATATAAGAGTATTTTAAAATTGAAAGAGGCATATGTGGCATATTGTTGTAGGAAATGGACTCAGTGAACCAAGTTCAAATCCTGTACAAGGCGATTTGCATTTCACTTCACATAAGGGTCATTAAATAGATAAGATAAAATATTGCCTAAGGAGCTGAAAATGGGGAGTGGAGTACTGTTAATAATTACACCTTTTTCAAGGAATTCAATTGTGATGGGTCCTACGATGTCCCAAAAATATTGTTAGCACAACCTTCTTTACTGACTTCTGTGTCCATAACTTTTTCATTACAAGACAATCAGTGTGTTTCTAATCTACAAACTGTCTTTTCAACTCAGGTTTGGAGTTGCAGACCCATGTTTAGCCCATTTGTAAACTTTATTTTGATTAAAACATTCTTCTTCATATACATCACTCAGCCTTCTGTAAATTTCACATAGTATGCACTTCTCAGCCAGCAAAAATTTGATGATAGACCTCTGTCAAAGCCCATAGCACTTTGTTTGATTCACTGCCATTTTGAATAGCCTCAAAACAAATATTTTTACGAGATTAAAATAAGTGTTGCTATGAACTAATCCCAAACAATGCAGAGTATACATCTATGGAAAAAATTCTTAAGAAAAATGAATTTTCGAAAAAATTCCCCTTTTTTATTTATTGATCGTCATCTCTCTCTCTCTCTCTCTCTCTCTGTATATATATATATATATATATATTTATAAAACATAGTATTTTTTTACTTTAGAAACGAAATTTATATATATATATATATATATATATATATATATATATATATATTTTAATGATAAATATTATTTTAGAAAGTGAATATATATACATATATGTATCATTAATATTAATAATAAATATCATTTTTCAAAGTAAATATATATATATATAGAATTAGTAATATGTATCATTTTAGAAAGTATATATATATATATATATATATATATATATATATATATATATATATATATATGTACTGTGTGTGTAAATTGTTGATAATATCAGTCATATTTGAAGGTAAATTTATGTATATAGTATCAATTATATATAAAATTTTAGAAAGTAAATTTATATGTATAGTATTAGTAATATGTATCATTTTAGAAAGTATATATATATATATATATATATATATATATATATATATATATATATATATATGTGGTGCCTTCGATAAGTTTCCAGACTTTTTTGTACATGCATTTAAAATTGTCGTAGACTCTGGAAAATTCAATTTGTTATTGCTATACATCTTATGAGATGACTGACCAATTTTTATGATTTCAGCTTCAAATCAACAGCTACAGCAGGAATTGGAATACACCCTACTAAAGCCTGATTGTCACAGCTGATGAATTGCAAAAATGCAATCTGGATGTGAGGACACTTTAGAAGAACAATATGCAATAAAGTTCTGTTTTAAACTTGGAAAAATGCCACAGAAACGTATGGAATGCTTCAAACTGCTTTTCGACCATCTTGCATGAATTGAGCATCAGTTTTTGAGTGGCATAAGAGATTCAAGGAAGCCAGGGAGTCTGTGAGGGATGATGAGTGGTGTGGGAGGAGTAACAGAGTCAACAGACCAGAGTTGATTGGCCAAAGGGTTAGGGTTAGGATTACTATGTTGAGGTTTTAAGGGAGTTCAGGAAGAGATCCGTCAGAAGAGGCCAGCACTCTTCAAATCGGGTCTGTGGCATTTCCACCAGGACAATGCACTAGTCCATAACTCCATCCTTGTCACAGACTATTTGAGCAAGATGGGCATCAAGACAGCTCCTCAGCCTCCCTATAGTCCAGACATTGGTCCCTGTGACTTTTGGTTATTCCCTGAGCTCAGAGGCTGTCGTTATGAGACAATTGAGGAGATGAAAGAGGCTGTGATGAAGGTCATTGACACACTCACACAAGTGGACTTCCATGGGGCCTTCCAGAAGTTGTTGGAACGGTACAAGAAGTGCATTGCAGACAGAGGAGATTACATTGGAGGGGACTAGAGTTTCATGTGTGTACCAACCATAAAAGTGCCCATACGAAAAAAGTCTGGAAACTTATTTAATGATCCTCGTATATATTTATATATATATATATATATATATATATATATATATATATATATATATATATATATATGGTCAGCAACTTTTAATTAATGCAAATTTGGTTATTTAGAATTGACAAGAAAGAATGTAAAACCCAGTCTCAATAAGATATTCTAGGTTAAGTACAGGAAGTTCTAAATGTATTTAACAATTAGAATTCCATTTTTTTTATTGCAGTTTTGTGATGTCAATTTGACACTTTAATGGTCAACACAACTATCAATATAACCAAGGCTGTTGTACTATGTCAAGCAATGCTCCAACAGCCAATGCCAACTTCATTTAAATTGTACAAAAACAAATACATAAAAAAGTCGATTGACATCTTTTTTTAAAATGGCTTGAATTGTTATGAAAAGTAATCCTGTTTAAATCTTATAAAAAACTAATTGTACTATTCTTGAAATTGATGTGAAACAGCTGAAAGTGCTTAAAATTGAATTTTTCAGACAATTTCTACTCTTATTCAATCCAGATTTAACTTCCCTTGTTCATAAATAAGAAAAACTTTTTTTTAAATTCATACATTCTTCCTTGTCTGTTCTCTTTAATAAAATATGCACACACACACACACACACACACACACATATATATATATATATATATATATATATATATATATATATATATATATATATATATATATGATGAAAAAATATATATACCAAAAATTATAATACTCCTATTAACAATAAGTTAACAACTTATTTTAAGAAGGATAGGAAAAGAGCTGTATGCTATGATGGCCGTTATATATATATATATATATATATATATATATATATATATATATATATATATGTGCGCGTGTGTGTGTGTGTGTATTATCATGAAGCTTATAGTTTTGCTTGACATTTTTGCTGATTTAAAAAAATTACAATAACATGATCTTTAATATTTTCTAACAAATTGTTTGTTGATTATTCAATAAATATTTCCTTTTATTCCATTAATTTGAATTAAATTTTGCATTTTTATGTAGATAGATAGATAGATAGATAGATAGATAGATAGATAGATAGAAGCTTATTGTTATATAAAATAAACAAAAAATATTATTTTACAAAGTTTAGTTATATGTGAGTAAAATAAAATTATTCAATTTTGTCATTTTTTTAAAGTCTGTTTTATGTTAAATTATTATTAAATACCTTTTATGTTTTTACAATAATGATACATTTACTGATATCAGTTTTTCTTACTGAAAAAACTTGCAAAAAAAGTACCCAGCCTTAATAACATGTTTTTCTCTCTAAAGATAAAAAGAAAAAAAATCTATACCCTGGGACATTTTACTTACTGTAAAAATCTGTTGTTAATCCTGAAAACCAGATACACATTAGTGTCTAAACTAACAGAGACAGAATTATATACTGTGAGAATTTTAACACTTTGTTAAACCAATATCAATACATCAAGTTTTTATTATAGATTAAACCTTTTCCTTTTGTCAGTAAACAGAAATCTTATTGAAGTGTTGAAAGAAAGACAAATTGAAAATGCAGAAGAAGGTTTGCAGCCATCTGGTGCCAGGATGGTCAATAGAAACATAGCAACTAAGCCCATGTGGCTAACTGCATCTCTGCAGAGGAGTAAGATCCCACTCCCCAACAAGTGGCCGAGATATGATATTAAACAATCTGATGGCGAGCTTTGGAGAAATTGGAGTTCCCCTTCATTGCTATTGTTTCCAGGTCCACTCTGGCCTGGAGTGGTAGCATCTGATAGGGTCCTATCTATTGGTCAAATAGAATTGTTTGACATTTAAACTATATGCAAACAAATTGATTTGTTTAAAATGGAACTGTTTGATCATTTAACTGTGTATAAAAAAATGACTGATGTTTAATTGAATTGTTAGAGATACATAGCAATACTTAGAACAATTTAATTGTGTGCAAATAAATAAATAGTGTGTAATCAAATAATTATTATTGAATAGCAATACTTGCTTGAAACTACTTAACTGTGTGCAAAAACAAAAAAATGTTATCAACAAAATGTATTTACAAATCATATCTATTTAATATATATGTATAAAGAGAATTTGGCATTAAATAACCTTCAATGGTTGATATGCTATAAAACACAACCAACCAACCAACCATAGCAACAATCGACTGATGACAATGCATTTTATAATTCTACTGTTGTAACTTCAAAGATAAGCTTTATTGACAGGCAGTAAGCTCAGATAAACAAAACCATCAATGTATTTATTTGAATAACTTTTCATAGTCACAGATATAAACTTGCATCTGAGCTCATTATTTCACATTGGTCGGTAAATAGATTTTTTTCCTACATTTTACATACTTCCATATTACCTATGACAGAAAGCCTGCCATATGGCCAGTATACCTGAAACTTTGTTTTTTTTCCATTTCTTCATTGTAGTGCTTTTGGCTGATCAATGAACAAGGTATGATAAAAAGAAATCCTTAAGACTGAAGACTTTAAGTATTTAATCCAAAAATTTAAACAATAAAGGTAACAAAGATTCTATTCAAAATTTAATTCATAAGAAAGAATGAATTTGCTATTTTGTTTCCTTATTAACATCACTTTGTTTTAAAGCGATACACTCTTGAAGCCTCAACCAGAAATTAATACAGGGTCTGGCAGAATGATTTCTTGGGTTCGGAACATAGATAAAAATAAAGCAACAACGATTCTATTCAAAATGTCAATTTGCTATAAGATAGAACTTATGTAATAAAATGATGGTGTCAAGACAAAAGTTTAGACATCTAAATAAAATTTTGACAAGCTAGTGCCTATTTTTTAAAAATCATGAAGTATGAGGATCATTAAATAAGTTTCCAGACTTTTTTCGTGTGGGCACTTTTATTGATAGTACACACATGAAACTCTAGTCCCCGCCAATGTAATCTCCTCCGGCTGCAATGCACTTCTTGCACCATTCCAACAACTTCTGGAATGCCCCGTGGAAGTCCTCTTGTGTGAGTGTATCAATGACCTTCATCACAGCCTCTTTCATCTCCTCAATTGTCTCATAATGACAGCCTCTGAGCTTAGGGAATAACCAAAAGTCACAGGGACCAATGTCTGGACTATAGGGAGGCTGAGGAACTGTCTTGATGCCCATCTTGCTCAAATAGTCTGTGACAAGGATGGATTTGTTGACTGGTGCATTATCCTAGTGGAAGGAAATGCCACTAACCCAATTTGAAGAGTGCTGGCCTCTTCCGACGGAATCTCTTCCTGAACTCCCTTAAAACCTCAACATAGTAATCCTAACCCTAACCCTTTGGCCAATCAACTCTGGTCTATTGACTCTGTTACTCCTCCCACACCTCTCATCATCCCTCACAGACTCCCTGGCTTCCTTGAATCTCTTATGCCACTCAAAAACTGATGCTCAATTCATGCAAGATGGTCGAAAAGCAGTTTGAAGCATTCCATACGTTTCTGTGGCATTTTTCCAAGTTTAAAACAGAACTTTATTGCATATTGTTCTTCTAAAGTGTCCTCATGTCTAGAGTGCATTTTTGAAATTCAACAACTGTAACAATCAGGCTTTAGTAGGGTGTATTCCAATTGCTGCTGTAGCTGTTGATTTGAAGCTGAAATCCTAAAAATTGGTCATTCATCTCATAAGATGTATAGCAATAACATACTGAATTTCCAAGAGCCTATGACAATTTTAAATGCCTGTACAAAAAAAGTCCGGAAACCTATTGAATGCACCACATATGTATTGGAATTCTTGATGGTTGGAAAGATGATTATTTGAGTTCCCACACTCCAAGGAACAATATTAGCATTAGTATATCTGTGATATACTAACACTGAACACAATGGAAGAAAAGACAAATAAAATCGTTTACACATACAGGAAATTTGATATATACACGATATATACAAGTGGTATTAAAAGAAAGAACACTCACTCATGTCCCAATTACTAGAATTAAACACATTCTGTTCCATAAAGAAGCAGTTTAGAAGGGGTACAAAAAGAATAAAAGCTTACTTAATGAGTGTATGCAATATAGCCATAGGGCTTTACCATTCCCCGGCAGGGGTTAGAGATAATGTTTCAGTGGTTGTCGAGCACCTCACATATGCATGAGTATGGCACCAGGCCTTTTTTATTGTGAGAAACCGGCGCAGGGCTGTAGCCTACACACACCTGGTGGTTCCAAAAATGCCTTGAGCCCCATCAGCATTCCCCTAAAAAAAGGGAGCCTCCAAAGAGAGTTAGAGCCTGGGAGGATGGCCTCCTGAGGCTCAAGGATTGCTGGTCCCAGCTACGAAACACATTTGCTTGGCTTCTCTGGCACCCATGTCAGACAGCCTCGACCAACTGCCACAAAAGCCAGGACACACCTGACCTGATTTGTGTACCAAGTAACATGGCTGGCTGAAGTGTGTCCCAGCCCAGTGGGCTAGAACTGTAAGTTAAAAAAATGCAGACAGAGAACTTATTTCTACTATTTAAAGAACAATACACTAAGTAAATTGCACTCAATGACATCTCACCAAAAAATAGAGTCAAGCTATATCATTAAATGTGATTGAAGCTGCAGATTTAGCATAAGTGTGTCTTCTAGATAAATGTTTTAAATCTCACTGTTGACTGGGCTTAGAATATACTGATTGTATTCCCTGCAGAGGGGTAAGACTTCTTCCACTACCATCCCACTCCAAAAAAGAGTGTTCTGGGTATGACATTAAACTGTACCCTTTTATTGCCATTACTCCCAGGTTCATTCTGACCTAAAGTGGTAGTTCTTGTTAGGATCCCGTCTATTGGTTAAATAGATCTGTTTAAAAATTATTTACTTTCAATAGGAACATGTGCAAAAAAAGCCTCTTAAGAAACAACTATGCAAAAAATGTTGATATGAACATAAAATGAATGCAATTCCCTCACCTCTTGGCATAAAATAAACCTAGTCAAGTTAACATACCATTAAACCCAATTAATCAATCATTCAATCAATCAAATGCTATTAAAGAAAAGCTTGGAGTTAACACTTTCATTGAAGACAATCTCATTGAAAGGGGAAAATAAAAATAGATAGATAGATAGATAGATTGATAGAAACTAAGATAGATAGATAGATAGATAGATAAAAATAAAATTCAAAATCAATCAATCAATCAATCAAATGCTTTTAAGAAAACCTTGAGTTCAACACTTTCATTGAAGACAATCTCATTGAAAAAGGAAAATATAAAAAATAAAAGCTAGCTAGATAGATAGATAGATAGATAGTAATAAAGTTCAAAGTCCAATCTAGGGTAAGTTAGGGAGTGGATAGGTTAAGGGAAAGTTATGAGAAGAGTTCTTTCCCTTTATCTGTACAAATTTAAGCATTAGGCTCACTTGATTGACATTAATGCAGAAAATAATTGACATGTTTTGATGATTGTGACAAATGTCAAGAAAGCTATACAGTGAGAGGTAGATGTGTAGATTAGTAGACAGGTTGGGCAGACAAGAAACAGTCAAGGAAGAAAATTAGATAAAATTATCTATATTGTTGGAAAATGGCGTGCAATTGTTGCTGAAAATAGATCACTAAAATAAATGAAATAGTTAATAAGTAATTTTGATTGGTTGGTTGGTTGTTTGGTTCGTTGGTGTTTTATGGTATATCAACCCTTGTGGATTATTTAATGCCTAACCCTGTTCACACACACACACACACACACACACACACACACACACACACACACACACACACACACATATACATATATTTGATTTTTAAGTAAATATTTGAAGGTAACTTTATTCTTAAATGAGTTGGAGTGCATTTGTTTGTTTGTTTGTTTGCACAAATTTAAAAAATTTCAAGCATTGCTATCAAACATTAATAATTTTATCTAATATTAATCATTTCTTTGCATATAATCTAAATGCTTTCAGATATTGCTATTTAACACTAATAAGTCTATTTAATATTAATCATTTGTTTGTATACTGTAAAGCACTTTAAAGTATTGCAATTTAAAAATTGTTACCTACAAACTATCCGTTTACAAATCATATATATTTAATATATATATATATTTATCTATATATATAAACAGGATTTGACATTAGATACTCCACAAGAGTTAATAAGCCAACCAACCAACCAACCAACCAACCAACACACACACACACACATATTCAAACACATATATATAACTTTTAATACATAAATATATTGATAAATAATATAATCTAATAATAAAAGCAAAGCAAATAAGGAAAGTTCATAAAAGGTGCTTAATGCTACAATGGGAGAGCAAGTCTAAAACCTAAAAATATTCAAATTATGAACACTTAAAGTCTGTTACATAAAGTTTTATATAGATAATAATCATCAGGCAGAAATTTGTTGTTTTTTTTTATGATTGTGTAATCTGTACGAAACTTCCAGTAACAAACTGTAAGAGTCATTATTTTGGTTTGGTTTGGTTTCTTTGTTTAATGGCATATCAACCTTCATAGGTTATTTAATGCCAAAGCCATCCTTGTAAAAGGACAGTAGTGGTACTATTTAAAACAAGGATAAGGGAGTTCCTCCTTTTTCAATTGGTGTTAGTTTGAAAATGAATGTAAAAGCATGATTGGAGTTTGAACTCATTTACTATGATATCATAGTCCTGCACATTAGCCACAACACCATGCAAACTCCCCCAATATATATATATATATATATATATATGTATATAAATGATCAAAACTCATATCCAAATGTAGGCTTGTAAACAAAATCCTATTTAGCCAGCAGCAAACTAATGACTTCAAAAATTTCTCAAAATAAGTAAGCACATAATAAGTGAATGTAGAAAATCAGTGCAAAAAATATAAGACTAGACATGACTAGGTGAGGAAGCTGATCCACTGGGAATTGTGCAAAAAATTGAAATTTCACCACATGAACAAGTGGCATCTGGAATCCCTTCAGGAAAATGAGATACACAAAATTCTCAGGGATTTTGAGATACAAACTGATCACCTAATCTCGGCCAGACAACCAGACCTAGTAACAGTCAATGAAATAAAAGAGAACCTGCCAAATAGTGGACTTTGCCGTCTCAGCAGACCATAGAGTAAAATTTTTGGAAAAAGCTAAAAAAGAGATAAATATCTAGACCTTGGTAGAGAACTAAAAAACTATGGAACATGAAAGTAACGGTGAGACCAATTGTAATTGGTACTCTTGGAACAGTCTCCAAAGATGGGTAAAGGGACTGGAAGACTTAGAAATAAGAAGACAAGTGGAGACTATCATAAGATAGGCCAGAATACTGAGAAGAGTGCTGGAAACTTGAAGAGACTTGCTGTCACTCAAAACTCCAGTGAAAAACCATCAACTAATCCTGGTGGCAAAAAAATTTGCAAAATGTAATAATAGAAAATTGAAAATAGTAAATGTAATAGAGTAAATGATTTAAGAAATCACAAAATTAAGATAATATAGCCAGGTAAATAGGCACACAGTATAAACTAGACCGTCCTTCCCAGAATGCAACAAAAACTGGATGCGCCTTTCTTATCTTGCCATACATAACTATATAAAAAACATACCCACCTTGTGGGAACTTCTTGGTCAGATGATCTTATAGAAGAGAAACAGACAGTTACCAAGCACCTCTGATTCTATGTCTACATTATCCTAGCTTAGATCTATATATATATATATATATATATATATATAAGTAAAGTTGGCGACCTTAGTCAAGGGTGACCTGAAGGCTCCCTTTTCAATAGCTACTACACAATTATTAGGTATTATAATATCTATTTATCTATCTATCTCATTGCCTATGAATAAGGGACCATGTGCCAGACTCAGCATCAGAAAGTTAAATTTTCTTCTAAACCAGTGATATCACTGATTTACTATTTCTCGTTGAACATTATACCATCAAAAGAGATTTTATTATATATTGTTTACAATGAAACTCTTCAGCATTGAATATTTTACAGAAAATGTGAATATAAAGCAGTTCAAAAATAAGTAAACAGTTTATATAATATTTGTACAATTTTATTTTTTATTACAGAGTTTCAATGCTGTTGAGTTTGACAATAAACAAGGTTTCCTTTTCAATAACTATGACACTGAGGTGTAGGGGAAAGTTCTACTCCTTTCCCTGGATTGCTCCACTTTACCCTTGATCCTTACCTTATAATACTGAGTGTTAAGCAAGGAGGCATCAAGTACCATTTTTTGAGTCGTTGGTATGACTCAACCAGAGATTGAACCCCGGTCTCCCGGGCTATAGGCGAACACTCTAACCGCTAGGCCAATATACTGAACATTGGTATTATGGTTAAAGTGTTCACCAATGACCCTGGAGACCTAGGTTCAATCCCAGGTCGAGTCTTACTAAAGACTAAAAAATGGTACTTGATGCCTCCTTGCTTAACACTCTGCATTATAAGGTATGGATCAAGGGTAAAGTGGAGCAATCCAGGGAATGAAGTAGCACTCTCCCCAATACCTTAGTGTTGTAGCTATTGAAAAGGGAGCCTTTGGTTTGCCCTTGACTATGGTCGTCAACTTTACTTTTATAGTCAATATCCTGTCAATAGTAGTCCATGCCTCTTCTATGCATATGTTGATATCGCTTTCAGTAGATGAGATATCGCAACTGAGGTATGTCAATAAGACAAAATTCTCACTGAATTTACAGTTATCAGAATAAAAGGTTTGGTTTCAAGTTTGGTTTCTTTGTTTAATGCATATCAACCTTCATGGGTTATTTAATAGCAAACCAATTCTTATAAAAGAACAGCAGTGATACTATTTAACCCATTTCTGGGGGGGGGGGATAAAGAGTTTCTTATCTTTCCTAAGGATGTTAGTCCAAAAGCAAACATAATAGTGTGACTGGAGTTTAAACATGCTTACTTTGCAATCCATTACTTTTGCCATTACACCTTGGAGATTTCCCCCATAACAAAAGGTAAAATTCTGTTTTTGGACATTCACTGCATATATTTCATTTTTGTTTTTACCTAAAGATATCAAATAGTATTGAGAGTAAGTAATCGAAGTATACTAAGTCTAATGACACAAAGAATTGCAGAAAATCGATGTTTAACAGAAAATATTGTGTACACAAAAAGGCAAGAAAACTTTTATTGCAACTTAAATTTTTCTGTCTATAGAATTGGCAGTCAACTATTTAGTAAAATTCATGATAGCTATTAATTAGCAAAATTAGCTGATATTTTCGAGAAAAAAATGAAGCTAAAGTGAAATATGTAACATGAGTATAGAAAAATTACATTTTCCTTTTGTTCTAATAATGTTGCAATGAATGTTAAGAAAGAGCAAAATGATATATTTTACTATGGATTCATTTTTTCTATCAAAAAATATCAAGCTATATTAAAAGTAGTCATTATTTTGGATGTAGCATAAAATTAAGTAAAGTTGGCAATTATAGTCAAGGGTGACCCAAAGACTCCCTTTTCGATAGCTACTATACCAAGGTGTAGGGAAGGGCGCAACTCCTTTCCCTGGATTGATCCACTTTACCCTTGATCCATACCTTATAATGCTGAGTGTTAAGCAAGGAGGCATTGAGTAATATTTTTTGAGTCTTAGACATGACTTGACCAGGGATTGAACGCAGGTCTCCAAGGCCATTGACGAATACTCTAACCATTATGCCAAATGCTGAAAATAGATGCTTTACAGAAAATATTTTACATGAGAGTCCTTTAAAAAGTTCTAAGCCTCACCTAGAAAGAAGAGTCATAACTGAATATTTTTGATATGGAAACACACATTTCTTCTTATAAAACTAGAAAAACTAATTCAGATTCCTGTCACAATTTCTGTACTATTGAGGCCCATACAAAAGTGAGTGGTGTGTGGCAAATCAAAAAGTAGACAAAACAAAGCAGTTATAAAGTATCTGTAAAAGAAAGCTTCGACACCTAATGAAATCCATGAGGAGACGGTAGAGATACTTGCTGAAGACTCCCTTTCAGATGTGGGCTGTGGAATTCAAGTGAGGCTGAGACAACCCAGATGTTGATTCTCTGTCAGGTTGTCCAAAAACCTCAATCACTCATGAACCTTATGGTTTTAGATCAGATATTTTATTGTCTAGCTGATAGCTAAGTTCATAGTTCTGGTTCAGTTTACAACATTGAAACTGAAATCTTCAGGATGAACCAGCTGTCTGCAAAATGGGTCCCAAGAATGCAGACCTACAGAGCACAAACAGAAAAGGGTTAACATTTTCTGGACAATTCTGACTTACTTTCAAGCTAACCCTAAAAATTTCCACTGCAGATTTAGTGACCCAAGATAAAATCTGGGTTCACCATTTTGAACCTGAATCAAACATTCAAAGCTAACAGCTGAAAAAGATCAAGTAGGCAGTATCTGTTAGCAAGGTGATGGTTTTTTTTTTTATTCCGAAGGCATAATCATAATAGACTATCTGGAAAAGGAAAAAAACTATTAATGGACAGTACTTTACATCAGACATAAGACAACTGAAGGAAGTAATCTAGTTGAAACACAGAGGAAGGCTGAGAACAGGTGTACTTAAGCTCCAGGATATTATGCCTATTCAAACTGCTCAGGTTGCAGTAACTGATAGTCAATTGTGACTTTGCATTGCTACACTATCCACCTTACTCACCAGACTTAGCTCCCTCTGACTTCTTTGTGCTTCCTAAACTCAAATCCCATAGGTGTGTTCATCATTTTGGAAACATAGATGAGACCATGTGCTGTAGGAGGATTTTTTTGAGGACCTGGATGTCATCTTTTTCTGTGATCAGATTGCAATGCTTGAGCATTGTTGGATCAAGTACGCTGATGTCAAGGGGGACTATATTGAAAAGTAATGAAAAACTGTCTTTTTTCTCTGACTCCTTCTGGATGAGGCTTTGAACTTTTTGAACGACCCTCATACAGATAAATCTTATAGAGGTGAGAGACCTTTTATTAAAATATAATTTTCTCTGTTCATAGGATGTATATTCAGCTGGTAGAATAAATCAGCCACTACTAAAATCAAGTTTGCAGATAATCAATATTCATGGAAAATGTAAATAAACTTTGAAACATTATCAAGTCTAAGAAAAGTTTTGTTTCTTTAAATTGATTATATCAAAGCAGTTTTCCATTTTTATTTATCTATCTATTCTTTAATAGATGTAAATAATCTAGCAGACATGATATGCATCCAATACTGAATGTCAACAAGAGTGAATATAGTCAGTTACCTTATTTACTCAGTTACCCTATTCACTCGGACAAACTTATACAAAATAAATCTAAAAAGCATCAAGACTAAACCTGTATCTATCAAGACAGAAATGAACAATGAACAAAATTAATTTTCTTCAAAATAGCTCACTTAGCATTTGACCCACTTGTTCCTGCAAGTTTTCCATTGGTCAAAGCACCTTTTAAACTACTGTACTTTTACATCTTACTCTTGAGATAAACTTTCTGCTTTGGAAACAAGAAAAAATTATACAGAGCTGAAGGTCTGGTGAATATGTATTTATCCAAACCTCTACCATGGACAGGATGTGACAAAAGATCAATTTTTAAGCAAAGTAAAGCTGCTTTGAAATCAGAGTTCTAAACGAATTTGGTTTTATTTTCTGGCATATCAACCATTCTTGGTTATTTGATGCCATTTAGCATAAACCAACAAAGTTAAATGGTTCCAAATATTGGTATGTATCACTAACAATTCAATTAAACATCGGTCATTTATTTACACACAGTTAAATGTAAAAGCAATTCCATTTCAAACAATTCAATGTTGCATAAGTCATTTGTTTGCACTCAGTTTAGATGTCAAACAGTTCTATTTGACTCATTCACAGGACCCTATCAGATAGTACCACTCCAGGCCACAGTGGACCTGGGAGCAATGGTAATGAAGAGGTACTCCACATTTCTCAAAGCTCCAGCATTACAGGAGCCTCACCATCAGATTGTTTAATGTCATATTCAGGACATTCGTTAGAGGGGATCTTATCTCTCTGTAGGGATGCAGTCAGTGTATTTTACAACCCCAGCCAACTGGGCTTCTCAACAGGTTGCAGTAACAAGGATAAAGAGTCTAGTCTGCCCTACTATGTACCCATAGTGGGAGAAGAAATCAATTAACACTTTACCCCAGAGCAGAGTAAAATGCAAACAGCCTTGTCCAGGATTTGAACTCAGATCATCAATTTCATTTCTGAAGACAGTAAGTCATGTTAACATCATTAGGTCTACTTAATATGAAGAGTTTTACACTTGTACAATCCTGTGTTTCACCAAAAACAACTGACTCATCTAGATGAAATCTAGACAACATCACTTAATTAGATAAGTAACTCAGCTGTATATGTTTTCATTTAAGTCTTTAATTTCGGAATTTAAAAAAGATTGAAAATTTCATCTCAATATTTCAAATACCAATTGGTTCACTGGCTTGAAGATGAAATAGAAACCAATGTAGTCAAACTTATGACAACTAGATTGGTGCATATTCCTATCAGGAAAGTTAATTTAAAATCAAAATAAAATTCAGATGAGTTTAATTTTATAATCAAAATTAATTAATTTATTACTAAAATGATAACAATAAAAACCTGGCAAAGTACAGTACCTGGCAAAGTACAGTACCAGATAAAGACTGTGAAAAAAAATGAACTATTTTTTATTATTGCCACAAATTTTAATTAAACTTCAATGGTTTAGACACATATAGGAAGTGATTATTTTCCTTGATTATTGTAGTCAAAGTTCCTTTAGTGGTGGCTAAAAGCCATAATTTTTTAAAAAGTAAATTCTCAGAAATATGAAAAAATAAGAAATTTCAGGAAATTTTCTTGTGGGAAAATTTTGACTTTTCACTCTAACTAAAGAACTATGACAACAATAAAGTAAAGTTGGCGACCTAAGTCGAGGGGGACCCAAAGGTTCCCTTTTCAATAGCTACAACACCGAGGTGTCGGGGAGGGCACTACTTCATTCCCAGGATTAATCCACTTTTGCCCTTGATCTTCACCTTATCTTGCTGAGTTCTAAGCAAGGCAGCATCAAGTACCATTTTTAGAGTCTTTGGTATGACTCAACCTGGGAATGAACCCCGGTCTCCCAGATCATTGGCGAACACTCTACTCATTAAACCAATGGCCTAGTATCATATTCACATCCTATGTGTGTCTAAGTTATTGAAGTTTCATTAAAATTTTGGCAATAATAAAAAATGGTTCTGTTTTTTCATTATCTGTTATTTTTATCTGATACTGTATAAAAAATGAAAATGTCATTTTTTTTTTTTCTACAACCTGCATTTTTTCTTGAAAGTTTACATCTTCTTAACATTCACCAAAAGATTTAAAGAAAATAATTTTTATATGACTACAGATATATATATATATATATATATATATACATATATATATATATATATACATTGAAAGCTAGATTTGTAGTGAATCTGACAGTATGATAGAAATATGTGGAAACTGAGTTAAATGTTTGATTTATCCAACTTTCCACATATTTCTATCATATATATATATATTGGCATAATGGTTAGAATGTTCACCTATAAACAGGGTGACTGGGGTTCAATCCCAAGTCGAGTCATACCAAAGACTCAAAATATTATACTTGATGCCTCCTTGCTTAACATTCAACATTACAAAGTATGGATCAAGAGTAAGTGGAGTAATCCTGGGAAAGGAGTAGTGCTCTCCCCTACACCTCAGTGTAGTAGTTATTGAAAAGGGAGCCTTTGGGTCACTCTTGACTATGGTTGGCCAACTTATTTACTTATATATATGTATGTATATTGTCACGTGATGGCTCACGGAGACGAGGAGGTGGGAATGATACTCCCTCCCCCCGTTGAACTAAAATTATCTAGCAGTCAAAAAGTGACCGTTATGAGAGAATGTGGGTCACACAGATGTTCGTACCTAAGTGACCTTGGGTCGCCGGACATCGGAAGGGGAAGGAGAAAATGAAGCCAAATGATTGGTGGGGGGGGACCCCAAACGGAAGTGGGGTTCCCTTCCCCTAAACGGAAGTAAATACAAAAAAAGGTAGTTTTTGGGCAACACTCGTGGCAGACGGACGATTTTACTCCGGGCTAAAGACAAAAAGACTGAGACATGAGAGACCTGAGTCTCTCAAGCCAGCATTAAAAACAGTACAAAGTCTATTAGCCCGTGAAAGAAGAGAAATTCTCCAGTGGAACCCCGTCAAAAGATAAGTAACTTTGGGACATTTTTCCGTTACACCCAAATTTTGTTTACCACTCTCTCTCAATTTGAAAAAGGATAAAAGCCAAGAAAAGACATTTATATTCATGGACTATCCTATTATATATTTTTGACACTTTGAACATATATATGTATATAACCGTAGTAAAGAACCTATGTATTTTCATTTTACCATGTGGTCTATGTTATTATTCCATGCTTTCCTTTCAGCTTCTATTCGCCTTATATTATCTTGCTTAGAACTGTCCTATTAATTCCTAAAGTATCACACGGGAAACCGGAGTTACCGACTACCACTATAGCAGTATTAATATTATTACAACTAAGACCTATAGGCCCGTATTCTTCTATTATCGGAAGGGGAAGAAGTTTAGCGGCCTGGTGGGTGTGTGATAGTGTGAAATTTTGGACCCCTTTGCCAGCGGTGGCCAGTCTGGCCCTAAATTATTCCCTCACGTAATATGCCAGTTCTTATCTGCCTGAGAAAAGAACTCTGAACAGGACTTATTTCTGTAGGGGATCAAGTGCCAACCTGCCCCGTCTTCACACGTGCGAAAATAAAGTCCCGTTTAGGGATTTTAGTTCATTTTGCCGTCACAATATGAATAATATTGCCCATTAAGTACATTTCTAAGAAATTTTTATATAACGTTAATCTTTTTCAAAACATAAGAGATCAAACTTTTTATTATGTTTAGTGGAATATCATACAATCAAAAAAGATATTATTAAGTATTATTTTTATCAAACTCTACAGTATTAAAACTCTCTTACCAAAAAATATATGTAACAGAGTTTCAATGACGTAGAGTCTTGTATTAAACAATACCTAATAATATCTGTTTTGATTAAATAATATCCTGGAAGAAATTATAAAAACCTGATTTCTTTGGTTTAGAAGAAAATTCATCTTTTAATAATATGTTGTTAGGAAATGTTTCATCAAAAATGAGTCTGGGACATGGTCACTTACTTATGGGCGATGTTGTATATAGATAAATTCACAATGCTTTAAAAGGAACTGAAGTTCAGTTTGCCCAGGGTGTCAGGAAGCTACTTATTCCTTGGGGATACTGTATGTAAAATATTTCATGTGCACATAGTAATATTCATGTTTTCATTTTGCTCATATATATATATATATATATATATATAACATTAATTATATATGTGCATAATCAGCCCAAATTATGGTCATGAGGCAATCATACTTATATTCATATCAGAAAAAAAACAATACCTGACAAATGTTCAACAATCAGAATTCAAGTAATACTGAGAATTAAAAAAAATTAAAAATTGTAACATATGAATTACTTGAAGAAAAATGGCATAGTTACTATTTATTGCGGTGACAACATTTCAATATTAATTCAGATTTTGTTTAATTTGTTTAACAATCCACCTGTGACTTACAAAATGTGCAACTTTGTTTTGTTTTAAAGATATAAAGCACTCTTTTAGATTATCATTGTTAGTGTGGTTTTAACCCACATATATTTTTCCTTCATAATATATATATATATATATATATATATATATATATATATATATGTATATATTATATACATATATATATATATGTATATATTATATATTTAATTAATATAATATCAATTCCTCTATTTATATATATATATATATATATGTATATATTATATACATATATATATATATATATATATATATATATATATGTATGTATATATAATATATTTAATTAATATAATATCAATTCCTCTATTTATATATATATATATATATATATATAGATAGATAGATAGATATATAGATAGATAGATAGATAGATAGATAGATAGATTGCTGGAGATAATGTGAAATGCTAGGGAAAGTAATACACAATTAAGTTAAGTAAGTTGTGAGTAAGTTGGCATAATAGAGGGTAATCCGAGGGCTCCCTTTTCAATAGCTACAACACTGAGGTGTTAGGGGAGGGTGCTACTCCTTTCCCTGGATTGCTCCACTTTACCCTAGATCCATAGCTTATAATGCCGAGTGTTAGGCAAGTTGGCATCAAGTACTATTTTTTGAGCTTTAGGTATGACTTGACCTGGACTGAACCTCGGTCTCCCGGGCCATTGGCGATCACTCTACCCATTAGACCAAAATAAATTGATGGAGAATAGCTGAAAAGCTGGGGAAAGTAATACACAATTAAGATAGATAGATGGATAGATTGATAGATAGATAGTACAAAGCTATATTGAAATGCTGTGAAAAGTAATAAAAAGTACAATAAAAAATTTAAGATATATATATATATATATATATATATATATATATATATATATATAGCCACACTTAAGAGTTGTGATACAATGAAACAGTCTGTCTGTGGATGACAATATATATATATATATATATATATATATACAGAGAGAGAGAGGGAGAGAAAGAGATATATATGGTACAAACCTGAAAAAAAATAAAATTGAATTAAATATCGTTCTCTAAGTAATGATTACAATAATGATGCTTATTTATGAAATAAAATGAATATTATAAAGAGAATTATATCTTGGAAATTCTGCTGCTTTTACTAATTAAGTTAAAAAAAATTGAATTGTACAAAAGCACTAAATTATTTACTTGTATTTTCTTTCTTTCATCTTGATTTTTTGGTTGCTTTGTGGTAGACTAACAGTGGTAGAATGAATTGGGGTGAAAAAAAGAGCAATTAGACTGAAAGAAAAATCATGTTTGACAATGCTTCCTCTAGAAATAAAAATTGATAAAAGTACTTACTTCAATTCTCCAAATATTGGTATAAGGTGGGCCCTCTTTGATTATCTTTGGTACAGGCCGGAATGCGAATTCCACTGGACTGTTCAAGGCTTAAAGTAAGAAGATGAAAAATTGTAAGAATTTTTACTTTATGGCATGAAATTATATATATATATGGAAGAAAATAATGGATAGTAATCCAACAATTTGTGAAGAAAAATTGACAACAAGTAATCCAAATAGAAAGTAGGGATTTATAGAGAAACAAAGTCAGTTGACACTATAGCATTTCGGTTCTGCTGAACCATCATCAGGGCTGTGAGGGGTGTTATTAGTGATGTTAAGAGTAGATGGATGTATAAAAAGTGTAAAAATATATAAAAATGTGGAAAAGTTGTACAACAAGGAAAGTTGGCTGTTTATGACAAGAAAAATAGGCCGTTTGATCAATGAATCAGCGTTCGTTTCTTTAAAATACGTCACCTGATATGAGAAACATTGTGCATAATCCATGTTCCGTTAGTTCATCGAGAGATTTCGAACCATTCCTCGTTTTCGACGAAATTCAAATCATATAAATCCCTACTTTCTATTCGGATTACTTGTTGTCAATATTATATATATATATATATATATATATATATATATATATATATATATATAATTTCTCGTAAGAAAAAAACTGATGGTATCCACAATTTTAATTTAAAAAATTTTCTTAAAAGAAAGTAGATGAAACATTTCAATTCTATAAAACTTTTGCTGTTTATATTTTTCATCTACATTTTGTGATCTAGAAAAATTATAACCAAGAAACTACTACCCAACATTTTCTTGAGTCGGCAGATGTGGAACTATTTCACACCCAACAATAAATCTAGTGGCTCATATTACTGAAGAAGTGAATTTTGAATTTATAAGTGACAGGGTGTCCTAGCTCTTTCAATTTGGATATTGTATTTCTGCACTGCTCATGCATTTAAGAAATTTTTTTCACAAATGATGCAACTGTGATTTTTCAAGCAAATAAAACAGCCATATTTGTTTCAATTGCTTGCAAATTTACTGTTACATCATTAACATTTTTTAACCCTTTTTCGGGCAGATTGGCATTTTTGTCATTTCAGTAGTTACTCAATGTAAGGCATTTTCCTATACGCTGCTTGTTATCTAATTCAATGTTAATGTATAGAAATAATACTAGAAGGCTCCATCGTAGTGTAGGATTGTAAAGGTTGTTTTGCGAAATATCATAATCAAAAGTTTGGTTTCTTTTTGTTTAATGGCATATCAACATTCGATGGGTTATCTAATGCCAAATCCATCCTTCAAGAATAACAGTAATGGTACTATTTAATGCTAAATTCATCCTTCTAGAAGAACAGTAGTGGTACTATTCAATGCTAAATACATCCCCGTAGAAAGACGGTAGCGTTACAATTTAACTCAGAGCTGGTGGTGGTGGGGGGGCTAAGTGTGTTTGTACCTTTCTCAAGTTTATTCATATTTACCAACCCCTCCACTCAAGCAGGATATGACACAAGGTCAATTTTTTTAAGCGGAGTTTAACAGGTTTGAATTCAGAGTTTTCCTTCTCCAAGACTAGCTGCCTCACCAAGTCAAAAGAAATCAGTCTGCCCTACTATTTACTCATAGCTGGAGGGAGAATAATTGGATTCATACCTTTCCCAAGGGTATTAATGCTATGTGAAATGCAGTCAGTCTCGTCCAGGATTTGAACTCGTGTCGGCGGGTCCATTTCCTACAAGTTTATTAGTCTGAAAGAGAATGTAATAGCGCTACTAGAGTTTGAACTCATTTACTACAATATTGTATTCCAACACATTAGCCACTATGCCTTGGAGAAGGGCTTTCTTAATAATGAAAAAATGAATGCTTTATTGGTTTCATGTATTTCTACTATGACACAAAATTGCTGATCAAATTATGTTTTATTTCTTCTTTATATATGATTAATTGACTTGTTTGAACACACCCTCTATTTTTGCAAATTTTCTCAACAAGGACTAAAAAATTATCTTCCTGTGGAAAAGTTAACATACTTTTCTTAATAAAAAAAGAAAAATATTCGGTTGAATATAAATATTTTTAATCAAATTTTTCTCTATAAATTTTATAATGTTTTAATTTAAAGGATGAAGCAATTTTTATCCATGAAAGCAGCTCCAACACAAGCTTGCATCAGCCTGGTCAAGTAATTTGCCAACAGAGAAAAACTCACCCAAAAAAGGGTTGTCCTGGGTTTGACTGTATCTGATAGTACACCTTCATCATTATTACTCCCAGGTCCACTCAGACCTGGAGGAGTAATACCTGTCAGCATCCCATCTATATGCCTAATAGATCTGTTTAAAAATGTTTCATATTCAACCGGACCATATGCAAAAAAAAAAATCTTAAGAAAAAATTACTCAAAAAATGTAAGTATAAACATGCAAGGAATGCTATTCCCTAACCTCTCAGCATGAAATAACCTTTGATGAATTGACATGCCATATAAATTGATAAACCACTGCAACTTTGCACTTGGTACAATCACAGAAAATGTGATTTACCAGGCTAAAGCTAAAACTAACAATGGACAAGAAAAGATATGTGTAGGATTTACTGAAAAACCTTGGAAGGAGTATTATAATGATTACAAAGTTTTTTTAGAAATGAGTGACCAGCTGCCAATGGTCATAAGTAATATTTGTGCAGAGATTCTTTCAGGATGATTGCCCAGTCAGCTGGAGCTATAGAATACACTGACTGCATCTCTGCAGAGGGGTAGGACCCACCCCAACAAGTGTCCTGGATATGACACTAAACAATCTGATGGTGAGGTCCCAGGAATGCTGGAGCTTTGGGGAATGCGGAGGACCCCTACATTACCATTGCTCCCAGTTCCACTCTGGCCTTGAGTAGTTGCACCTGATAGGGTCCTATCTATGGGTTAAATAGATCTAGTCTGCATACTTATGCTAAACTGAATAACTTGAAATAGAACTGTTTTGACATGTAAATTGCATACTTTTGACATTGAAACTGTACTTACATTAAACTGAATTGTTTGAAATAGAACTGTTTTAACATTTAACTGTGTATGGACAAAAAACTATACTTATACTAAACTGAATTGTTTGAATTAGAACTGTTTGACGAAACTTAATAGCTTGAAATAGAAATAACAATGTACTTATATTTAAATAGCTTGAGGTAGAAATGTTTTTGATAAGTAAACTGTGTATTTATGCTGAATTGAATTGTTCGAAATAGAACTGATTATTTGTATAAAAATGGGTTTGGCATTAAATAACCTACAAAGGTTGATATCTCATAAAACCCAAACAACTTTCACGATGGAAATATAAGTGATATCAGATTTTGAAAGTGATGTGTATGTTAGGCATATGAGAAAGATTTTAACACATGAACATCTATGGCCATTTAAAAATCTATATGTAATATATTACTGCTTGTAACAATGGTCAGCTTTTTTTCTACAGATATCATTTGAAAATGAATTTTCTGAATTTGATTTCTTCTAATAATATCTGTGGTATAACAGATGGGGCAAATCAAGTTTCTTTTCCAACCCTTATGAAGACTTAAGCTGACACTGAATGAAGTGCTCTGTGAGCAATTAATTTGTTACTTGTATAAGGTAGCTTTTGGAATGAAATGTAATAAAGAAATTCAACTAACAAGAAATAACATCATCATTATCATCATCATGTCTCACTATCAGCACAGATATCCCTGACCCTCTCTTGCCACCCCTCCCTATCGTCCATTGCTTCCAGCATGCCCTCAGGGCTACATCCCATATTAGCACAGAGCTGCTGTATATAGGTTCAAACTGGTCGTCCTGCCTTTGCTCGTCCATGTGAAGGGGTCCACAGGAGTACATCACTTATGAGCTCGTCCCTACTTCTCCAGCAGAGTCCTACATGTCTGGTTCGTCTAATTTTGATAGGTGGTTGGTGGCCGTACAGATGCTGCTGCTTTGTTAGGTGCTGCCTCCTGGATTTTTTCAATATTGTTCGCAGCATTCTTGTGTAGTTGCTATCAAGCTTTTTCTCCATATGTTTAGTTAGTGTCCATGTAGTGCATCTATATTGCCGTATTAACATGACCGCTGCTTGGAAGAAACTGCGCTTTATTCTAATGGTCAGGTCTGACTTCCACATGATCAAGAGCCTATTGATAGCTGTCCATGCGTTTGCTAGTCACGTGATGATGTCTGTCTCGGTTGATGAGACATTGCTTCCTAGGTAGGTGAACTTGTCAACTAGTTTCAGAGAGCTACCGTTTGATTAAAGCACATATATTCCGTCTTGAGTGCATTGACATGGAGGCTGATGCCTACAGCAGCTCGTTCCAGACTATGTAGCAAGGTTTTGGCTTGGGTGGGTGTAGTTGCCAGAAGCGCTATATCATCGGCATAGTCAGTGTCAGTAATTGTTTTTGCTGGGTAACAGAAACACAGAAATACTAGAAACAAATAATAACAGACTTTTGTTCTTAATTATGTTTGTTATGATAGAGAAAGTACTTAGTTTGCATTTTGGTATCAGAAGCAAATTTTCTGTAGCCATATTTACCCAACCCCTCTGCTCAAGCAGGATATGACACAAAGTCAATTTTTAAGTGGAGTTTAACAGGTTTGAATTCAGAGTTTTCCTTCTCCTAGACTAGTTGCCTCACCAAGGCTGAAGAACTCAGTCTGCCCTACTATTTACCCATAGCTGGAGGGAGAATAATTGGATTCATACCTTTCCCAAGGGTATTAGTGCTATGTGAAATGCAATCAGTCTAGTCCAGGATTTGAACTCATGTCGCCATGTCCATTTTCTATGACAATAACTATTACACCACGGGCACCTCCAATAAATTTTCTGTAACAGTTCTTTGAATGTATAAGTGCTTGTTAGTGAAGAAAAGGAAATTACTCGCTTAAATATTTTGGTTTGGTTTTGCTTTGTTAGGTTTTATGGCACATCAAGCATTGTGGATTATTTAATGCCAAATCCTTTTTTTACTTATATATTAAATATATAGTTTGCTAACTCATTTTGTAGATACACACTTTTAAATGATCAAACAGTTCTATTCCAAACAATTCAATTTAGCATAAGTCATTTGTTTTCACTCAATTTAAATGTAAAATAGTTCTATTTGACTCATTGATAGGACCCTATCAGGTGGCACCACTCTAGGCCAGAGTGGACCTATGAGCAATGGCAATGAAGGGGTACTCCACAAAAGCTCTAGCATTACTGGAGCCTCACCATCAGATTGTTTAATGTTATATTTCATTGGTAGGCGGTTACCCCCTCTGTAGAGATGCAGTTTATTTCACAGCCCCAACCAACTGGGCAATCAAATATTTTGTCTTTCTCTTTTGGTAGAGCTGGTTTCTTACACTTTTAAATACTTTGGGATCTATTAGTCAGATGAGTTCTTTTTACTAACTATGCTTTTCTCTTCTCTCTCTTTCTTCTGACTCCCTTCAAGCTATCGGTTCTCTTGTATATATCCCTAGAATTCTATGTTGTTGCTGAAGTTAGATTTTGTTTTCTCTAATTCTATTGGTTAATTCCTATACCGAAGGAATCTGATGGTGTGACAAAAAAACTCTGAATTGAAAATCAGTTGTGCGGGTTGGATCAGGCATTTTTTCCTTATTACTTATCCCTTGTAACCTCAGATAATCTACTGCATGTTACTTAAAACAGAGATGCATACAGACTACAAAGCCTCCTGTTGCCCTGAGAGATGCCATGAAGAGGAATTACTCTGCATGGCTCCCAAACAACACAATAAATTATGTAACAATCATAGAAGCAACATCTATATCTATATATATAACTGCAACCCCCCAAATAAATAGCATATAAACTCATAAATAAGAACCTGCAATTCATTGCTGTATGATCAGGATTCTTTTTTTAACTTTTTTTTTGCATTTGACTTATCCATACTTAACCAAACTGATGCAAGTCTAAAATACAGAATTTGGAAACAAAAGGAACAGTATTTACATTTTGTCACAAAGGTATTCCTTTGTACTGAATAAACTACTTTCTTTCTAGAAAGCAGTAAAAGATTCTGGGAGAAAGAAGGAAGTAATTCTTTTCTCTTAAATTAGTCAAAGAAATGATCAAACATTTTAAGATATATGTCACCAAATCAAGATCATGTGATCAATAAGCATGAAGAATTTCTGTGTACATGTGCTCAGTTTTTTTTTGGCGGGGGGGTGCAGACGTCATTTATGAAGGGGAATTACTATTCATAACACCCCAATGACCTAATAAGTTATGGGACAACAACAGCAATAACATTCATATTTATTCAACTGCAACCCAGAAAAAATGACACATCGTAGCAAGATTTTTATTAGAGCAATATACTCATTAATTATATCCTGAAATTCATTACTCAGTGATTGGCCAACGTTTTTCTTTCTTTTTTTTTTGCATTTGACCAAAGCTTTGATTAATCAAACTGACACTAGTACTTGAAAACTAAAAGATTTGAAGATGAAATCTCTGAATTCAAAACCAGCTTCATTGCTCTGGTCAATCATTGTTCTTTGCTACTGGTTCGATGTAACTTTGGACAATCTTGTTACTTGGAGAGGAGAAGGGCACTGACAAGTAATCCTCTGTTGCCCCAAGAAATGCCATGAAAAGGAGTTACTCTGAATGGAACCCTAATGATGTAATAAGTTATGCAACAAGAGCAACAATGTCTATATTTATATATATACCTGCAACCCAGCAAAAATGGCACATCATAACAAGAGTCTTATTAGAGCAATACACTCATTAGTAATAACCTCATTGCTCTATTGTTGGCATACTTTTTTCTCTTTTTTTTTTTTCGCCTTTGACCAAAGCAGGATTAACCAAATAAATGCTAGCCCAAAAGACGAAATTTGGAAACAATTCTGTTAGAAACAAAAGGAGTGGTACTTACATTTTGTAGCAAATTTATTCCTTTGTATTGAATAAACTACAGCCATTCTACAGAGCAATAAACAATTCTGGGGAAATGAAAGGAAACAAGTTCTTTGCTCTTTATTTAGCTAGAGAATTCATCAAACATTTTAACACATCTGTTACCAGATCAAAATCACATGATCCATAAGTATGGAGAAGTTTATGTGACCATGCAAATTTATATGCAAAGATACTTGCATGTATATTAATAAATATCAGCATGTCTGTCTGTATGTCTATCAATTCTCCTTATATTTCTGTGTATATATGTGCTGGGTTTTTTCATCACCTATGTAACATATATAGGAACAAAATAAAAACATGCATGACACTATGTGTAAGTGTGTTAGATTACATACAGCATTCCTCATTAATAACTAGATTCTTGGCACTCTTAACAAAATGAAATTCAGTGCTCTTTAAAGTATTGTATTATTTATCTATCTATTCATATAATCGCCTATGAATAAGTGGCCATGTGCCAGACTCAGTATTATATTATATAAAGTTAAATTTTCTTCTAAACCAGTGATATCACTGATTTATTATTTCTGGTTGAACATTATACAATCAAAAGAGATATTATTAGGTATTATAATATCTATTTATCTATTTATATAATATCTATTTATCTATTTATAATATCTATTTATCTCATTGCCCATGAATAAGGGACCATGTGCCAGACTCAGCATCAGAAAGTTAAATTTTCTTCTAAACCAGTGATATCACTGATTTACCATTTCTCATTGAACATTATACCATCAAAAGAGATATTATTAGGTATTGTTTACAATGAAACTCTTCAGCATTGAATATTTAACTGAAAATGTGAATATAAAGCAGCTCAAAAATAAGTAAACAGTTTATATATATTTGTACAATTTTATTTTTTATTACAGAGTTTCAATGCTGTTGAGTTTGACAATAAACAAGGTTTCCTTTTCAATAACTACGACACTGAGGTGTAGGGGAGAGTGCTACTCCTTTCCCTGGATTGCTCCACTTTACCCTTGATACATACCTTATAATGCTGAGTGTTAAACAAAGAGGCATCAAGTACCATTTTTTGAGACTTTGGTATGACTCAATCTGGGATTGAACCCTGATTTCCCAGGCCGTTGGTAAACACTTTAATAATAAATAATACCTAATAACATCTGTTTTGATTGTATAATGTTCCACTAGAAATAACAGAATTCTCATATTTTTGGATTTGAAAGAATTTTATAAAGAAAATGTTAGTTGTACTTTTTACCCTGATATCCAGTTGGCTGGGGTGATAGAATATACTAACCACACCTCTGCAGAGGAATAAAACACCTACATCCCCACCAACTAGTGTCCTGGGTGTAATATTTTGGGTGAAAATCAGGACAAAGAAGATGCTGTTTAGTTCTTGACTTTATTGGGACTGATATTATACATATGGTTGTAGACTGTCAGATATATGATAGAATGGTATAGAAAAGATTTTTTACTTCTTGATGTCATGTTACTGAAGAGTTCTAGTACGAGGGAGATAACTTATTTCTGACTCGTACACTGAGTATGACACAAAACCATATCTGATGTTGAAGCTCCAATCCTGGAGCTTAGGAGAATATGGAGTACCCTTTCATTACCATAACTCCCTGGTCCACTTTGATCTGGATTGGTAGTACTTGTAATGGTCCCATCTATGGCAAATCCTGTTAATATATATATATATATATAAATTGATAACAAGGTAATCCAAGTAGCAGGAGAGATTTATTGAGAAGCAAAGCTGATACTATGGCATTTCAGTTCTAAGAAATCATCATTAGGACTATGAGGGATGATATCAGTGATGTTAAATCAACGATGGATATTTAAAAGTATAAAATACAAAAACCTAGGGAAAATTTTCCCTAGGTTTTTTGTATTTTTGTATTTTGCACTTGGATTACCTTGTTATCAATTTTTCTTTATATATATTGTTGGATTACACTCCATTTAGAATCCGGCTCATTGGCCTAGTGAGTAGAGTGTTTGCCAATGTTCCAATCCCAGGTCGGGTCATACCAAAGACTTTAAAAATGCTACTTGATACCTCCTTGCTTAACACTCAGCATTATAAGGTGTGTATCAAGGGTAAACTGGAGCAATCCAGGGAATGGAGTTGCGTCCTCCCTTACATCTTGGTGTAATAGCTATTGAAAAGGGAGCCTTCAGGTCACCCTCGATTACAGTCATCAACTTTACTTGTTTACTTCCATATATATATATATATATAGTATTTGGTATTAAATTACCCACAAGGGTTGATATTCCATGAAAAACAAACCAACTAACTATCATTCTGAAATCAAACGTAAAATTGTGTAAATATATATGTAAGGGGTGTATTTATTTTGGGATAGATAGATATTTATATTTTTTATTGCATTATCTTATGGTTGTAGAGTTTGGTAATAGATAATATCTAATAATACCATTTTTGATTAATTTTCTTCTCAACCAAAATTTTATAATTTCTTATGAGACATTATAAAATCAAAATGGTTTTTATTAGATATTATTTTCACTATAACCAAAAATATACAGCAGTCTGAAAATTTTTTATATGCTATAGCTTTTAGCTGAAAAAGAATTTTGTATGACATCTTCGTGATTCTTGGTTTGATTTGGTTTGGTTTGCTTTGCTTTTTATGGCATATCAACCATTGAAGGTTATTTCATGCTAAATCCTCTTTATACATATATATCAAATGTATATAATTTGGTTAGGTTGGCTTTTATGGCATATCAACCATTTTAGGTTATCTAATGCCAAATCCATTTTATACATTAAACAGTTCTATTCCAAACAATTCAGTTTCGCATAGGTACACAGTTTAAATGACAAAAACATTTCAATTTCAAGCTATTCAGTTTATTCAACAAAATTAAATGGTTCCCAGTATTGCTATGTATCACTAACAATTCAATTAAACATCAGTTATTTATTTACACACAGTTAATTGTAAAAAAAAGTTCTATTTCAAGCAATGCAGTTTAGCCTAAGTACACAGTTTCAGTGTAATAAAACAGTTCTTTTTCAAACGATTCAGTTGAGTGTAATTAAACAGTTTATTTCTGTTTGACCCATAGATAGGAACCCCATCAGGTGCTACCATTCAAGGTCAGAGTGGAACTGGGAGCGACAGCAGTAAAGGGGTTGTCTGCATTCCCCAAAGCTCCAGCATTACTGGGGCCTCATCATCAGATTGTTTAGTGTCATATCCAGGACATTTGTTGGGGGAGTTTTACCCTTCTGCTGAGATGCAGTCAGTGTATTCTACAGCCCCAGACAACGGGGCATAGAGATTCTAACATACATTAAACACATATATCATAAATGTATCATCCCACTCTGGGTCATAGTGAAACTGGGAGTGATGGCAATAAAGGGGTGCTTTGCATTCCCCAAAGCTCCAGCATTACTGGAGCCTCAACATCAGATTGTTTAGTGTCATATCAGGATACTCATTAGGGGGCTCTTACCCACTCTGCAGAGATGCAGTCGGTATATTCTACAACCCCAGACAACTGAGCCCTAGTAGAACAAAAATAATACCATTGATGAGTATTGCTCATAAACAAATACACCCCTAAGAGTTTTTTCTATTTAAAAAAATTAATTTTCTTACGATCCAAAGATTCCTAGATTCTATAAATTCTAATGAAAAACGAATATCATTAGGTACTCGTTATCACCAAACTCTCTCAAATTGAAATTCTGTAACCAATATATACATTATATACACCTTATATACATTTATGCAATTTTATTTTTATTTACTGGTGTCACAATTTTGTTTTGGGTTTCAGATGTTTATAATAAATATCTTCCTGTTTGTCTGTGTCTATTGGTTACATTTCTATGTATATGTGCAATTTCTTCTTAACTAAAGATCATCATCATCATTATCATCCTCAAGGTGCACCAACAGCATGGATTCTTTCGACTCTCTTTTACCATCTGTCTCTATCAATCATCGCACTTTGTTAGTCCTCTTGACAGCATCCAGTGTCTGCACAAACCTTAAGGATGTAAGTTTTTACTGGCGGCCTAAACTGGTGTGTCCATGTGTAGGAGTCCATTGGAAAAAGTTGCTTATGAGTTTGTCCTAACTTCCCCAGCAGTGCACAGCATGTCTTGCTTGTCTAACTTGGACCATTTGTGAGATGGGAGATAAGTGATCATACAGCTGCTGTTGTGTGGGATGCTGCTTCCAGAATTTGTTCAAAATAGCATGCAGCATCCTTGTGTAGTTCCCATCTAGATTTTTCCTCCGGACATTTCGTTTAAGTCTTGGTGGTGCTAACAAACAGTAGTACTGAAATGCCTTCAGCTTGGAAAAATTCCTATTTTATTTTATCTGAGAGATCAGATTTCCATGTGGTTGATAACCTGTCAATAATAGTTCATGCCTTACCTATGTTTATGTTGATATCACTTTCAGCAGATGAGATATTGCTACTGTGGTAGCAATATCTCATCTACTAAGTTTATAAGACCATATAAAAGTAGTAATGATGCATCTCTTGTAATCAAATTTAATTAGTATTTCTGCTGATTAGTTGTGTAAATACAAACCACAACTCTGGTATAGTGGTTAATAATAATCCGTTAATAATAATCTGTTAATGTGCTGGACTCTGGCATTGTAGTTAGTGATTTTGAACTCCTCTCTTACTGGATAGTACTGTATTGGAAGAATTCACATTTTGTTTTATCTGAGAGATCAGATTTCCATATGGTCATTTTCTGATGGATGATTATACAAAGTGGATATTATTAGGTATTATTTATTGCCAAACTCTACAGCCCTGAAAAAATATTGCTTCAACTCTCTAATAAAAAAATGCAAATTCTCACTAGGAATTTTAGCCATGTGCCAAACCAAATACAATCTCTGTAACCAAAAATAAACTGCATAAATATACATATATTTGGATTGCTATATTTCATATTTGCATGTACATTTTCTTTTTTAAGTTGAGAAATTATATTGTGAATTGATTTACCATGACCAGAAAATCTGGCGAACACCTTCGTGAGACATACGAAAACACTGGCCACACAATTACCATGACTAGTTGATTTGGCGACACATATATGCAATGTGGATTGAGGGTTCAATTGTAGAGTTTTGGCTCTGCATTCTGTGGTTGCTGGTTTGATCACCAGTGGGAGAGATCACAGTATACTCTGCTGATGAGACTTGATAAGGTTGAAACAGCTGTGCAGTGTTTCTGTATGTCACATGCAGGTGTTCTCCAGATTTTCTGGTCAAGGTAATTCAATTCACAATTCATATTTGCAGTTACAGTTTCAGTGCGGTAGAGTTTGGTAATAGATAATACCTAATAATATCCTTTCTGTCTGTATAATATTCCACTAAAAATAATAAAATAGTACAAGCAGTGACCATTAGAGTGTCATAAATATTAAATCTCAATGACATATACAAACTTAATCACACAAACATCTCAATGACATATAAATCTCAATGACATATATAAACTTAAACACACAAACATAGTGGGGGGGGGAGTCCCTATGGTTAATATTTGGACTGTGACATAATAAGTTTGAACTGTTGCTATTACGTCCACTTTTGAACTCATGGGAAAAATTTGAACTCCTTGTCCCCTCAGCTATGGGCTAAATAATACCACTGCTGTCCTTCTACAAGGATGATTTTGACATTAAATAACCCATGAAAGTTGATATTTCATTAAGCAAAGAAACCAAATCAAACCATAGTTTGGGGCTACTGTTTAAGATCCTGATCATAGAACAGGTTTTCTGCTAGTAATGATAGTCTATCATCATGGAATTTCAGATTAAAATGTGTGCATCTATATGAGAGTTCTGGTTTGGTTTTATGGCATATCAACCATTTTAGGTTATTTAATGCCAAATCCATTTTTATACATATAAACAGTTCGATTTCAAACAGAACAGTCTAGCATATTTTATTTGTTTGTTTGGGTTTTATGGCATATCAACCTTTGTAGGTTATTTAATACTTAATCCATTTTTATACAAATAAACAGTTTTATTTCAGTCAATTAAATTTTGTATAAATACACAGTTTAATTGTCAAAAACATTTCTATTTCAAGCTATTCAGTTTAGTATAAATATGGATTTTGTTTACAAACAGTTAAATGTCAAAACAGTTCTATTTCAAACTATTCAGTTTAGCATCCAATAACTGTTCCATTTCAAACAATTCAGTAAAGCATAAGTACATAGTTTAAATGTCAAAACAGTACAATTTCAAGCAATTTAGTTTAGCATAAGAACACAGTTTAGTTTTATTTAACTCATAGATAGGACATTATCAGGTGCTACCACTTGGTGTCAGAGCGGACCTGAGAACAATAGCAATGAAGGGGTACCCTGCAAAGGTCCAGCATTACTGGAGCCTCACCATCAGGTTGTTTAGTGTCTTATCTAGGACACTAATTGGTGGTGGGGTCTTACCCCTCTGCAGAAAAGCAGTCAGTGTATTCTACAGCCCAATTAAACTGGGCAAAAAGTTTCCAGAGTTGTCCATAAAAAAAGGTTTTTTACTATGCACTCAGTATATATTTTTCAAGAAATGAAAATGATTCCATGTAAATGTCATTCATATTCATTATTGTCACAGTCAGAGGTTCGGCTATTGTCATAGGTAATACATATAACAAACCAAATTTAAATCCTGGGCAAGACTGTTTACATTTTACTTTGCAGTGATGCCCTTAGGAAAGGTATAAATCCATCTCTTTTCCTGCAGCTATGGGTAAATAGTAGGGTTGACTAAGGTCTTCAGTTTTGGAAAGGTAACCAATATAGGAAAAGGAAACATTCTGAATTCAAAACCTGAACAGTGCTGTTTGGAGAATCTGTAACACACTGTTGCATCTTTCTTCTGTTATCAGTTCATCTAAAAGACTTCACTACTATAAACAAATCACCAATGTATATATTTACCTACCCCTACACACAAGCAGGATGTGATACAAGATCAATTTTTTAAGTTGAGTTTAAAAGGTCTTAATTCAGAGTTTTCCTTCTTCTAGACCTGTTGGCATACCAAGGTTAAAGAGCCCAGTCTGCCCAACTATTTACCCATACCTAGAAGGAGAATAGTTGGCTGCATACCTTTACCAAAAGTATTAATGCTATGTGAAATACAAACAACCTTGATCAGTATTTGAACTCGAGTCGCTGTGTCCATTTCTAACAATGATAACCAGTACACCGCTGACACCTCCTATGTTGGTCATTAACTAAACTTTTTCTTAGTTAATGGTCATCAACAAATTGATAAATGAACATTATTTTTTTCATTAATATCACAAATATGAATATTCAGTTTAACAAACTAAAGTGATAAAAACATTGTGATTGACTTTGAGTTGATATCAGTTATCACCAGCTGAATAAGTCTGATATCGCCACATGGCCAGATGGTACATGGAAAAAATGTAAAAAAGAGTAAAGGAAAAGTTAAAAAGAGAAATAGTCAAATTACCAAAAAATATAAATATGATATTGTTGTTGAATAATATGAGTTGAATTAGGGCAGTCAATGGTTTGAGTGTTCGCCAATGGCCGAGGAGACCTGGGTTCAATCACAGGTCGAGTCATACCAAAGACTCAAAAAATTGGTATTTGATGCCTCCTTGCTTAATGCTCAGAATTATTAAGTATGGAACAAGGGTAAAGTGGAGCAATCCAGGGATAGGAATAGCACCCTCCCCTACACCTTGGTGTAGTAGGTATCGAAAAGGGAGTCTTTGGGTTACCCAACTTTACTTACTTATTTCATCTAGTAGCTACTTTCCAAAACAGGTGATATTTTACTAAGTGATAATGTATATCACCACATTTGCATAACCAAAATATTGTCGGGAGTCCCCAAAGCATAATGGCTAACATGCTGGACAGCAACTTAATAGTAAGCAAGTTTTAAGTCCTGTGAAGGAATGGAAGAATACGAGTTGGGACATCTGACTACAAAGTACCGTCAGCTACATTTGCATGAGGGATGCAATAGGTCTCAATGGTGGATGTGTGAGACACATATAAGTTGTCCAAATTGATCTGCTGCTATTGGGATGTATTGCAGATACAACCAACTTTACAAGTCCCTTTGTGCTATTATGTTTGCATTTGGACTAATACTCTCGGGAAGGGTGTGAGCCCCCTTATCCTCCCAATTATGGGTTAAATAGTATTCCTATTGTTCTTCTACAAGAATGGTTTTGGCATTAAATAACCAATGAAAGTTAATATGCCATTAAACAAAGAAACAAAAAAATAAAAAAAAATAAAAACATAGATTAAGGAAATAGTCAAATTAGCAAAAAATATGGGAATCAAGTTTTCGAGCAACAAGATGAGATTGATTGGTGCTGTTTGTCTCAACTGGTAGTAACTTTCCAGAGCTGGTGAAATATCAAATCAAGAAAAAGTATAAATCACAAAACTCATCTAATAACAACAACATCATATTTTTTAATGCTGCGATAGCTGATATTATATTTTCAGTGGGACAGCCCTACATTTTGATAATAATTGTATGCTATGATTCATGCTCATTCATGTCAGCACATATACATAAATTTCTTGCAAAATTTGCCGTTTTTTAAATGGCTGATCAAACTTGCATATCTATTTCTGTTGTTATAATGAGACAGTATAGAATTGTTTTATTTAGTGTTGCATTTTTTCAGAAATATATCTATAATGCTGACCAATGTTATATACAAGTGTGTGGTTGCAAGAAAAATAAGACTGACGAGAAGATTTAGTTTATTTTGTTTATTGAATAAATAAAATAAAGAAGTGGATGAAATATTTGGCCGGCTGGCAGCGGGGATGCTGTCTATTTGGCAACAAACGGTTGGTTGCTTTGATCTGGTCGGACGGTGTTGTCGGGTGACGTTCTTGGGACGGCCGGTGATTCAACTGGTGTGTGACCTCTGTTTGGCCTATTTATATGTTCCCGATTTCAAACACCAACTCCAGAAAATACTACTTGTGGAAAAAATATGATTGGTTGAAAAATAGACTTTTTTTTATAACTGAGAATTTTCTGGGGATTTTGGATAGACTATGCGCGGAGCCTATGCACAGAAGCCATGATTTTCTCAGTTTGACACTGGCCGTTGTTGGGTCAACATCCAGTAGCTGTTATTTTCTTCTACAGTGTCGATGTCTGTAGTTCTGTGTTTTGTGTGTTTTAGAAGTTAGGTGTGTGAAGAGTTAAGTGGATGAATCAGAAGAAATTTGATGTATTTTACTATAACACCAAGGTACTTCTGCTCTTTCAGAAACTCATTACTATATTAAAAGAATTTCCATAAAATTAATTTCAAATATCTTTACTATAATTCCAATGTAACAATTTAATGTTTAGCACAACTGATCAGTCCTCACTGGGTACTCTACTGATAACCCTTCAGCCTCAGAGACATTTTTTTATTAATCTAATATTTCTTTACTCACACTGTTATTGCCATTTCAAATAGAATTATTGTATAGATCAATACTTCTGCTTAGGATCAGAGTGTAATATCAGTGCATTCTTAAAAAGATTAGTGCTAAGAATTAAAGTGTCATTTGATTGCAAGAAAAGAAAGGGGAAAAAATTACATGTAACCTGTCAAAGAAAGAAAGAAAGAAATAGAGAGAGAAAGAAATGAAAGCAAGAGAGAGAGAGAGAGAGAGAGAGAGAGAAAGAGAAAGAGAGAAAGAGAAATGAAAGCAAGAGAGAGACACAGAAAGAAAGAGAGAGAGAGAAAGAAATGAAAGCAAGAGAGAGACATAGAGCGAGAAAAAGAGATAGAAAAAGAGAGAGAGAGAAATGAGTAAAATAAAGAAATGAAGAACGCTTATTTTGAAAACTTATTTTGGTTTTGGTTTGTTTTTTTTGTTTAATGGCATATAAATCTTTGTAGGATATTCAATGCCAAAGTCATCTTTGCAGAAATACAATACTTGTATTATTCAAATAATGAGTGGGTGGATATGAGGGTTCATACCTTTTTCAAGAGTACTCATCCAAAAGCAAATACAATTGTGTGACTGGAGTTCAAATTCACTTACTATGTCGCAGTCCAGCATGTTAGCTACTATACCATGGGAACTCCCCCTACTTATTTTGAATGTTTATTTATAAAGAAAAAATGATGTGCTATTTTATAAATTAAATGATAAAATCTTCCAATAATCAAATAACAATTCAATTTTGATAAAATCCACAGTACTTATTAACAAATGAAAATAAACTTAACATTAACTCCTAGATGGTCTAATTACTCTTATTTACTTATTTATCTATTCATGTGCAAGGAAAAATAATTTCCACTGATACTTCCAGTACATATAAATTCCCTTTGTATTTTATATATCATTAGATTGTTTTGATACATTTCACTAAAATTCATTGCCATAGACGGAATTGTTGATCTTATACAGTTTGGCTTGTTAAAAATATTGATTTGTTTTAAACAAAATATATTTTTCTGCATACTCCAATATACTCTAGCTAACCATAGCAACAGGAGTTCTTTCCTTGTGAAAAATACTGACATAATCTATATTTTAATTTAAAATGCATCAACAAAGTTCCTTGTTTTGAAATAAAGGTTTAAAAACTAGTCTTTCAAGCCATTACAATTGTAGTAAATGCTCGCCTTCTGACCTTGTGGCATACTCAAAACTAGCAGTAATGTACCTGACACTTTGAACAAATTGAACTTCAATGATTTTTAGTTGATAGTTTAATTCATTTATTTGCAGGACAGTCCATGAATAAGTACACTCTTAACAAATTTTACAAAAAGTTCTTTTTTTCTAAACCAAAAATACCTGAGGTGTGGGGGTGGGGAGTCCCCATAGTGTGATGGTTAAAGTACTGGACTGCAAGATTGTAGAATGTGAGTTCAAACTCTAGTCAGGCTATTGTGTTCACTTTTGGAGTAACAACCTTAAGAAAGGCATGAACTCCTTCCAACTATGGATTAAATGTTCTTCTACAAGGATGGCTTTGGCATTAAATAACCCATAAGGATTGATGTATTATTAAAAATAAAGAAACCAAAACCATAGATACCAAGATTTTATCATTTCCAGTGGAAACTTGAACAATCAAAACGAATATTATTAGGTATTGTTTATTACCAAACTCTGCAACACTTACAAGTTTAGAACACTAATTTTCCAATATTTCCCACTATCCATTTATGAATGTCATTCATGGAACATTTTCTATCATTTCTAGTCATCTAAGTCACTCATGGATCAGTATAGATCTTTCTAAAAATATTTAGACACCCCCCCAAATAGAAGAAATCCCTTTGGGTCCTGTCTTGGGTAATTTGTTGAGCAATGTCAAAATGCTATGTTTCTAGCATCTTATACCATTTCCCGTCATATTAGTTACTCATGGAGTTCTACAACCTTTCTAAAAATTTCAAATGACAAAAAAAAAAAGAAAAAAATCATCTTGGTTTACGTCTTTAGTAATTTGTTGACTGATGTTAAAAATACTCTGTTTCCAGCCTTTCATATCATTTCTACTCATACAAGTTAGTTCTGGAGCTCTACAACTGTTCTCAATAATTGTGGTTCAGTAATTTTACTAGCAAAGAGATGAGAACTCTTTTCAGCTTTAAAGGACACACTGAAACTCATTATCTATTAATGAAGCTGCATTCGATAAGATTTTAGTATATTTACAACAAAATCTACAGTTTAAACTTTTAGTTAATAATTTAGTCAAAATTTACTTTATATACACTATTTTGAAAAAAATGAAAAACTTTTACTAACTTTTTAATAAAGCAAGAGAGTCTTTAGCAGTGGACTAAAAATTCCATTTGTGGGCCACAATTCAATTGAAGGAATGCCTCAAAAGAACAAGAAAACTTCTCAAAAACAAACTCTACAGCAAAAATCAAATCAAAGAAATAAACAGCTCGATAGTCTCCCTTGTAATATACTCTGGACCATTCCTAAAATGGACAAGGGAAGAACTCAGACAGATTGACCATAAAACAAAGATATTGATGGCTATGCACAAAACCTTACATTTGAGACATTGACTCTATGTGTCAAGATATTAAGGAAAAGGACTTACCAACATTGAGGTTTACATTGATGCTACTTTTAAGTGACCTTTTGTATGAAAGCATTGACTTATTAGGTTCAAAGTGAAAATATACAATTGTATTTGATCTTTAAATAAAACCATAGAAAGCTGCTTATGATGGCTTTGAAGGTCATCTAGAGATATATTAAATAGTTATCTCCCTTAGAGAATTGGCATGCTCATTAGGGATGTTGTATAATAGCCCAGAAACCCATTCTTGATCTCTTTTTGCCTCTGTTCTTTGAACAGTGGAGACATTGCCTCTGACCCTGCGAAGGAACAATAAAGCCACATGGCTATATTTTACTTACACCCATCAAGTAAGCCTTTTCTATTTTGTACTTCTTTTACCTACTACTTGTTCATAGAACAATATGTATGTAGGTTTAGCTGTTGGGATATTATTTCTTTCAATACCACTGGTATGTAAATTGTATATATTAAATGTCCTTATATGTGTAAGTAAATTAAGTTAGCCTACCATAGTTGAGGCTGACCCAAAGGCTCCTGTTTCAATAGCTACAACACCAAGGTGTAGAGAAGGGTGCTATTCCTTTTCCTGGATTGCTCCATTCATCGTTAATCCATACCTTATAATGCTGAGTGTTCAGTAAGGAGGCATCAAGTATCATTTTTTGAGTCTTTGGTATGACACGACCTGAGATTGAACCCTGGTCACCCAGATCATTGGCGAACACAGTTTTGTATGTGTAATTGAGTCTATTTTTGTCTTTCCTTCATTTTGTTCCGTGTTAGTCTTTCATGGATATTGGCCCAGTGGGTAGAGTGTTTGCCAGTGGCCCGAGAGACCAGGGTTCAATCCCAGGTCGAGTCATACCAAAGACTTAAAAAATGGTACTTGATACACGTACTTCCTTGTTTAACACTTAGCATTTTAAGGTACACATCAAGGGTAAAGTGGAGAAATCCAATGGAAGGAGTAATGCTCTCCCCTACACCTTGGTGTAGTAGATATTGAAAAGGGTGCCTTCTGGTCACCCTCAACTACAGTCGCCATCTTTACTTACTTATATCATGGATATACTAATGCTAATACACATCCTTAGTGGGAGGGGACTCGACTAAATATCTTCCCTGTCCCCAAGCATTTCAGTAGCTATATGAATCCTTAAAACCAAAGGTTTCTCATCCTTATTTGAGTAATTCACACATACACACACACACACACACATACACGTAAGACTAAAAAATAAAAAGTACTCGATAGCAAAGGATTTCTTATTTTTCCTACCTAATTAAAAATGAGATATGAAAGGTAAGAACAAAATGTATTAAAACTGAAGTTTTAAGTTTTTTCAATTTTGACATTTAGAATTCACATTGATATGTATATCCATCTGTAAAAGAATAAGAGATTGCATATGGGTACCAAATTTTCCAATTGAACTGGCCAAAAGACAAATGTGTATTTACTTAACCTCCTCTTGATGGGTCGGATGTGACTCAACATCAGTTTTAAAACAGAGAACATCTGGTTTGATTTCAGACTTTTCCTTCTCCTTAATCAGCTGCTAAAAAGATCTGTCTGCCTTATTAGCTACCTATAGCAGGGGCAAGTGAGATGGATTCATGCCTTTTCTAAAGGCATTAGTGAAAAGGGAAATAAATGCAAACAGCCTCATCCAGGTCTTGGACGGGGATCGCCAAGTCTATTTCCCATGATGATGACCATGACACTTTGGGTACATCCACAAACTGCACAGACAGAAAATAAAACATTTGAAGAATGTTGCTGATTTTGACCTGAGTACAGTATCTGCTTGCTAAGAGGTAGTAGATATGTAGATAGAATTTTCAATGTCTTTGACCATCTTGTAATGTAGTAACAACTATACCAGCATGCTCTCTATGTATGCTTGAAAGGTTAAAGACTTGTGTTAATGTCAAGAACAGCAGTGGACTAAAAAAAAAATGAAAAACTTTTATTAACTTTTTCATAAAGCAAGAGAGTCTTTAGCAGTGGACTAAAAATTCCATTTGTGGGCCACATTTCAATTGAAGGAATGCCTCAAAAGAACAAGAAAACTTCTCAAAAACAAACTCTACAGCAAAAATCAAATCAAAGAAATAAACAGCTCGATAGTTTCCCTTGTAATATACTCTGGGCCATTCCTAAAATGGACAAGGGAAGAACTCAGACAGATTGACCATAAAACAAAGATATTGATGGCTATGCACAAAACCTTACATTTGAGACATTGACTCTATGTGTCAAGATAATAAGGAAGAAGAGGACTTGCCAACATTGAGGATTATATTGATGCAATAATTCAGGGTTTTCAAGAATTTACAAAAAAGAAAGACTGATTACAGCAGTCAACAGCAACAATGTCAACAGAATTAACTCAAGGTCAAATGAGAAAACAACAAATCTACAAAAAAATCAACACAACAAAAATGGGAAGAAAAACAGCTCGATGGATACTTCAAGCAAGAAACTAAGGAAATTGCTTGTGAGATGACCTGGATATAGCTAAGAAGGGTAACCTCATGAGAGAAACTGAATCTCTACTAATAACAGCACAAAATAATGCTAGAAGAATAAGTTATACCGAAGAAAAAATTGATAATATACAACAGGATAACATGGATAGGTTGTGTGGTGACAGGAATTAAATAGTTTATCATATAATGAGCAAATGCAGAAAATTGACTCAAAAGAGAAGAAATGATTGGGTAGGAAAAGTGGTCAACTGAGAATTCTGCAAGAGATTAAAATTTGACAATGCTGAAAAATGGTAAATGCATAAACCAGAATGTGTTATAGAAAATGAGACCAGTGAAATTCTCTTTGAAATCATTCAATCCTGGCCGGAAGACTTGACCTAGTGTTTATTAATAAGAAGAAAAGAACTTGGCATCTCATGGATTTTGCCATTCCAGCAGACCATAAATGAAAGAAAGCAACAAGATAGACAGGTACCTGGATCTTGCCAGAGAGAAGTGGAACATGAAAGTGATAGTGATATAAATTGTAGTTGGTGCTCTTGGAATGATTCAGAATGGCCTTTAAAAGAGACTGGGAGAACTGGTGATCCGAAGAAGAATTGAGACCATCCGGAACAAAGCATTGTTAAAATCAGTTAGAATAGAAAAGTCCTGAAGACTTGAGAAGACTTGCTGTCACTTGGACCTCCTTGAAAAATCATCAGTTTAAACTGATGTGAAAACTCGCTAGGAATAAAACAATAAGTTGGACTTTGCCAAAGTACTGAGAAAATTGTGTGAGAAGATGGCTTAGATTGGTTGATTTCTTTAATGGCATATCAACCTTCATGGGTTATATAATCCCAGAGCCATCCTTGTTGAAGAACAGTAGTGGTACTATTTAACCCATTGCTGGAGGGGGAGAAAAGGGAGTTCATACCTTTCCCATGGCTATTAGTTTAAAAGTAAATGTAATAAGGTGACTGGAGTTTGAACTTTCTTCCTATGATATTGCAGTTCAGCACATCAGCCATTGCACCATGAGGTCTCGCAGGTACAAGAAGAAAATATGCTCACTGTACTCATGCAGGTGCATCCTTAAATATGGTTGCAACATATTCATTACATGCCACCTAATACGATGATTAATATAGCTTTAAACTCCAAGAAAAGACAAAACAGATTGATTGATTGAGTTTAATAGCGTGTCAACTCATCTAAAGATATTTAATACTTGGAGGTTAGGTAATTGCATTCACTATACATTCATATTTGTGTATTTGTTTCTGTAGTTTGAAAAACTTGACTAAGTTACAGAAACACGCAACACACCTTCCGTTTCAAAAACTCTCTCCGTTTCTTCGAGTTCTCTTTTATCAAACCCAACTATCTCATTTGCATGAGATACCCGAGAGTCTGCGTTACTTTAAGTGAGACTAAACAAGTACAAAAGTGACTGTGCATCGCCATTTTGGCTTTTTTGTTTTTCCTTTTCAGCCACACGCAAATCCGGCAAGTCAAAGTCATGATTTTTCCCCACAGTTTCCAAAGAGTTTTTTGTGTGTAGTAATATGATATCAAGTATTCCTGTCTAATACTAATAATTATATAATTTCAAGTAATTATTTCTACTTAATAATTGTCAGTGATAGTGGGACTTAAATTTAGTTAGAACTTAAGAGAGAAAAATGGGGAAGGGTCTCTCTTTTTTCCTTTTTTTTTGTAACCTGTTAAAGTGTCTTCTTCATGGAAAGAGTACCAGGTCACATCTGTAACAGGAACACAGAGAGCAATCAGCCAACCTCATGTAATATAATTAAGAATTGTAATCATTTTATCTAATTATTTTATTTTAGTGATAAATTGTGTATTAGTTAAATACTATGAATTTGACTTCTTAGTCGCAAGGTTCCGTGGGAAAGTCAGGCAGATGAAACTTGGGTGCATTCGATGCCAGCTCCTGTCAAAATATGTAATTGACAGATTTGTTTTGAAATTGGCTGTGGACAAGATTTTAAAGATAAACATTTTGAATGGTTGTCAGCTAATTTTAGGATGATGTAATAGTGGAAAGTTTTATATCTATGCACTAATATCAAATGGATTAAGAGAATAATTAGCAAAATATATATAAAGAGATACAGTTGGAGCTAGGGTTAGTCAGTCAAGCAGTTGGTGAGTTAGCTGGGCCGACAGTTCCAGTTCGAGTCAAGAAACAGTTGTGCAGAGGGGTCTCTTTGGGGATAGGGCTTGATCGGGGTGAAGAAGAAATGAAGTCTGTGGTTGTCATCTCGCTTGCCATAGATTAAACTTTCTACTTTATGGATAAGTAATTTTTCTCATTCTATCTCTCTCATTTCACAGAGTCGAGTGCTTGCCAATAGTCTGGGAGACCAGGGTTCAATCTCAGGTCAAGTTATACCAAAGAATCAAAAAATGGTACTTGATGCTGCCTTTGTTAACACTCAGCATTATAACTCTCAGGTCTATTCTGAGTTCAAATCCTGGATGAGACTGATTGCATTTCACATAGCACTAATACTCTTGGGAAAGGTATGAACCCAATTATTCTCCCTCCAGCAATGGGTAAATAGTAGGGCAGACTAGGTTCTTCAGCCTCGGTGAAGCAACTAGTCTAGGAGAAGGAGAACTCTGAATTCAAACCCGTTAAACTCCGCTTAAAAATTGACCTTGTGTCCTATCCTGCCCGAGCAGAGGGGTTGATAAATATGTATACAAAATAGAATTATTTGTGTTAGAATTTTTTGGAACCATTCAACTGTGTGCGAATAAATTAGCTCTGATTCTCTTAAAAGAAAATCACCCAGAAGTTATTGACTTACAAATCATATGTATAATCATTTAACTGAATGCAAACAAATGAGCCCTGAATCATTTAAAAATGTTACGTACAAACTGTGCATTTACAAATCATATATATGTATAAAGAGGATTTAGCATTAAATAACCATCAAGGGTTGATAGGCCATAAAACCCAACTAACCAAACCTTGATATCATATAACTGTGTGCATGCAATTGATTTTAATAAATTAGTGCAATGGAACATTGAATATATTGTTAGGATAACAATTAAATGAATCAAATTCTGGCATAAGGAGTTGATATGCCATGAAACAAATAAACTAAATCAGACCTTATTATGATGATAAATTTGATGATTAACAGTAATATGTCTGATTATTTTCATCATAAAAGATTCCTCAGGGCACAAAAGATTAGATTAATGATGAAATACTTAAAAGAAATCCTTAATCGTATTTAGTCTACTTTAAATAACAAATCAAAAAAGCAAACAAATACATTAAACTTATTAAAAGGATTTTGTTTTTTCACTTCCAACCAAAAAAGGGGATTATTCTTCATCACAAATATTATTGCATGAATGACTTTTAACAAAAACAAAACAAAAATCAATTGTTTTACTGTTATTCTTTTAATAGGGATATTAAAATCTGTGACAAAAATCATTAGGTTGGTGAGTTGATTGATTTCTTTATTTAATGGCATATCAACCTTCATGGGTTATTTAATACCAAAGCCATCCTTGTAAAAGAACAGTAAGGGTACTATTTAACCCATAGCTTGGGGGGGGGGATAAAGGGGTTCATACCTTAAACAAAAGTTTTAGTCCAAAAGTGAACAATAGTGCAACAAGAGTTCCATTATGGTGTCTTTGTTCAATGACATATCAGTTTTCATGGGTTATTTAATACCAAAGCCATCCTTGTAAAAGAACAGTAAGGGTACTATTTAACCCATAGCTTGGGGGGGGGATAAAGGGGTTCATACCTTAAACAAAAGTTTTAGTCCAAAAGTGAACAATAGTGCAACAAGAGTTCCATTATGGTGTCTTTGTTCAATGACATATCAGTTTTCATGGGTTATTTAATACCAAAGCCATCCTTGTAAAAGAACAGTAAGGGTACTATTTAACCCATAGCTTGGGGGGGGGATAAAGGGGTTCATACCTTAAACAAAAGTTTTAGTCCAAAAGTGAACAATAGTGCAACAAGAGTTCCATTATGGTGTCTTTGTTCAATGACATATCAGTTTTCATGGGTTATTTAATGCCTAAGCTATCCTTAAAAAGGAAGATCAGTGATACTATTTAACCCATACCTGGGGGAATGAGGAGGTTTATACCAAAGGGTATTTGTCTGAAAGTGAATGTAACTGGAATTTGAACTCGTTTACTAAAACGTTGCCATTATCTCCCGTGGACACCACTAAATGTCATTAGTTACATCAGTTATAGCTGGTCCAAATAGAAAAGCATCAAATGAAAACCATATTTGTCAAAAAATATATACTCTCAACCCTGGTTGTTGGCTCAGGAGCAAGAGTTAGAGAAAAGTCTGAAATATACAAGACTCGCAAAGTCGAAAATTGGTATGGTTTCTTTGGTTTCATTGTTTTAATGGCATATCAACTCTTTTTAGGTTATTTAATACCAAAGCCATTCTCCTAGAAGAACAGTAGTGGTACTATTTAACCCATAGCTGGGAGGATAAGGGGGTTCATAGCTTTCCCAAGGGTATTTGCCCGAAAGTGAACATAATAGTGCGACTGGAGCACGAACTCGTATACTACGATTCCGCAGTCCATCGCTTTAACCATTACACCACAAGGACACCCCTGAAAATAGGTATGATCCAGGAGAAGGAAAGGAGGATGCTTAGCAAAGACCCTATAATTAGAAAACAGAAGCTAAGATGATTAAATGCCAGTGATAATACTGAGAAATGTGAAGAAATAGGCCTGGTATGATTGAAGCTGAGATGAGTACATGTTTGTGTTTGAACTGTACCAGTCTCGTGAAAGTAGCATGAAGAAGAAACAGAGATGATTAAATGTTTTGAGTTAGCCCTGTGTCAGTCTCATGAAGGTGAAGCAAGAAGTAAGGTTTTTCAGAAAATTTCCATATCTCAGTCTGGGTGTGTATCTTTGCTGTTCTCTGTCTATCCTGACTCTCTTTCCTCACACAACTATTTCGTTCTTTTCATAATAATCAAAAAAAAGAGATTTCGTTTTTATTAAAAAGAGTTATTGTCATTCCTTCCCTCTGTATAAACAATACCTAGGGTTAAGCTTAATAGCAGCATAAGGTCTGTGATATGAAAGCTATTTAAATCCATCTACCTCAACGAAGATAAAAACGAAAAATAGTAAAAAATGGTGATATAAACCAGAGGCATTAAATCCCTGTCCCTCACCTCTGAAACCAGAAGTAGAATCGATAAGAATAAAAGAGGTGGATCAAACCAGCTTAGGTAGCTTGATATTTTGTTTGGGTGGAGTGTTCTCCATCAGGTTGCTCATTCTATTGCTAAATGTCTGATGTGAGATAGATGGTGATCTTTATACATAGGGAATTTAATAAGTTTCCAGACTTTTTTCATATGGGCATTTAAAATTGGTGTAGACTCTTGAAAATTCCCTATGTTATTGCTATACATCTTATGAGATGACTGACAAATTTTTATGATTTCAGCTTCAAATGAACAGCTACAACAGGAATTCGAATACACCCTACTAAAGCCTGATTGTCACAGCTAGTGAATTTCAAAAGTGCAATCTGACACTTTAGAAGAACGATATGCAATAAAATTCTGTTTTAAACTTGGAAAAAATACCACAGAAACGTATGGAATGCTTCAGACTGCTTTTCGACCATCTTGCATGAATCGAGCATTAGTTTTTGAGTAGCATAAGAGATTCAAGGAAGGCACAGAGTCTGTGGGGGATGATGACAGGTGTGGGAGGAGTAAGGAAGTCAATACACCAGAGTTGATTGGCCAAAGGGTTAGGGTTAGGGTTACTATGTTGAGGTTTTAAGGGAGTTCAGGCAGAGATTCCGTCGGAAGAGGCAAGCACTCTTCAAATCGGCTCACTGGCATTTCCTTCCACCAGGATAATGCGCCAGTCCACAACTCCAGCCTTGTCACAGACTATTTGAGCTAGATGGGCATCAAGACAGTTCCTCAGCCTCCCTATAGTCCTGACCTTGCTCCCTGTGACTTTTGGTTATTCTCTAAGCTCAGAGGTTGTCGTTATGAGACATTTGAGGAGATGAAAGTGGCTGTGACGAAGGTCATTGACACACTCACACAAGAGGACTTCCATGGGGCCTTCGAGAAGTTGTTAGAATGGTACAACAAGTGCATTTTAGCCGGAGGAGATTACTTCGAAGGGGACTAGAGTTTCATGTGTGTGCTATCAATAAAAGTACTCATACGAAAAAAGTCTGGAAACTTATCGTATACACCTCGTACCTTTCTTTTAACTGTAATTTAAAACAACACCTCAAGAAAAAAAAGCCACTAGTGAGAATCAAACTTACTATCAATAGTCTGCTAACCTAGCTTGCTAACCATGATCAATGTACCCTATCAATGTACCCTCATCAAGTTATTCTGATCATCAGATGAAATCACTAAAGGATAGGAACAGGAAACTTGGAATAGTGAGGGAAAAGTATGTGATTTTTTAATATTGTTTTAATATATATATATATTGGCATAGCAGGTAGAGAGTTCACCAATGGTTTGGGAGACTGGGGTTCAATCCCAGATCAAGTCATATCAAACTCAAAAAAATGGTAGCTCTGTGAAAGAGGGGTTAAGAGGCAAACATCATGGCAGTGACGAGGAAGTGAGAACTGCAAATGAAGTGGGTCAAAGAACAGTCAACATAATTATATGAGCCAGGAATACATAATCCCATTTGAAGGTGGAACATTGCTATTGAGAGAAACAGTAACTATGTTGAGAAGGGGGATGTGATTCACAGAGGACCAGTTTCATTTTGATGTATGATACATGTTCCTGTGTCAGTAATCATTCCTGTAACTAAAGAAAAAGAATTACTTTTTGACTCACTCTCTTATATATATATATATATATATATATATATATAAAGATGGTTGTTATTGGTACAAAGAAAGAATAAGGATATGTTTTAAAATAAGAAGGTCCACAAAGAGATTTGTAATTTTTGAATTTATTTATTTTGTTCTTGAGATAAATAAATTCAAAAAATACAAATCTCTTTGTGGACATTCTTATTTAAAAAAAAAAAATATATATATATATATATATATATATATATATATATATATATATATTATAACAGTGTTGGTTTTACATAATCCTACCATTCTTTTGACTGTATTTCTTTATTTTTTCAATATCTCCAATGTCTTTCTTTCTCTGCCTGATGATTGTCGTTTACCAGATAGCATGAAACCTGTGGTCATAGACAAGCTTCCATGCTATTAGATAATATATATATATATAAATTTATATATATTTACTTATTACATATATATATTGAGAGAGAAAGAAAGAAAGACAGAGAGAGAGAGAAATAGGCATCAAATAACCAATGAGAGTTGCAATGCTATAAAACACAAGCAATAAGTACACCTCTTGTACATATTTATACAATTCTATTTTTGTTTTCACAAAACTGTTGAAGTTTTATTATTGTTTACAAAATTGTTGCAATTTCATTTTTATTTGCCGATTTCATTATAGCCACATAATACATATACAACTATACAAATATACAGATGCTGGGAAATACGAAAACACTGACGACTCTCCGTTGTTCAGGTACAAAACGTTTATTAACTTCTTGACTTTTAGTTTTTAGACACGAGGAGAGAGACACACAATTTTTACTATGCTGACTGTTCCTACATCGCCCACAGTCAACCCCCCAGCTGGACTGGCCCGGCCCAGAGTCAAATCTCAACTAACATCCTTTTCGAAATCACCAAATTCTGAGCCCATCGCTTCTGGGCATGAGGTCATTCACACGTAGTCCATTTTCTATCTGGGGTTTTTATTATGACATTTGTGATTGTCATATCCTCTGCATGCGAGCGTGAACTGTACTCAATGTGTGTGCACCTGCACTAGGAGCCGAATAGTTTACAGCCCGACCAAACCAAATGATAAAATATAATTAATAAATAAATGAAAATGATATAAAAATATCATTCCATAATTATATAACATATCTATATTAATTAAAACCGAAATTTTTAATTTTCTGATTTATAATGAGATTATTAAAAGAAGACACAAAAAAATGGATAGTAAACACACTGAAACTCTAATTACAGTAAATATGAATATAAATTTTTTTAATAGAAAGAATACAGTGAATTAACCAAAAAGTATAAGTATTTAATGAGATTTTCATATTTATTTTGACTGTCTTCAAATGAGAACATTTGGTTATAGTAATAAGTTGGCGACCATAGTCAAGGGTGATTCGAAGGCTCCCTTTTCAATAGCTACTACACCAAGGTGTAGGGGAGCGCGCTACTCTTTTCCCTGGATTGCTCCACTTTACTCTTGATCTGTACCTAATAATGCTGAGTGTTAAGCAAGGGGGTATCAAGTACCATTTTTTGAGTCTTTAGTGTGACTCGACCTGGGATTGAACTCAGGTCTCCTGGGCCCTTAGCAAACACTCTAACCATCAGACCATTGTCTGAATGGGTTAATAAATACTTACCTAGTCATCTAAGTCTATTCTACTTTTTTTTATATATATGTACACAGTTTTCTTCTTTATCAAAGATATCTGGATTTTAGTATTTCAAGTGGATGATTAAATAAAATGGATATCATTAGGTATTTTTTACTACCCAATTTTACTGCATTGAGATTTTGTCACTAAAAATATGAATATATAGCAGTCCAAAAATACGTAAGTATACTCCATACATATATTCATGCAATTTTATTTTTGGCAACAGAGATCTTGGAATTTTATTTTTTATTACAAAGTTTCTATGCTGTTGAATTTGATGATAAATAATATCAAATTATATCTGTTTTAATTGTATAATGTTCCACAAGAAATAATAAAATTCTGGTATCTTTGGTTTAGCAAAAACTTGACTTTTCTGAAAAAATTCTGAGTAATTAAGTCTTTGAACTTTTTGCACAATCAGTTGCTGCAAAATTAAACTCAAAACAAAAGTACTTTCACACACACACACACACACACACACACACACACACACACAGACTGACAGACAGACACTCACACACACACACACACACACACACACACACACACACACACACACATACACACACACACACACACACAAAACGATTATTAAAAAAAAGCTTCAGATGCAAGCTTTTAACCTATATCATGTCTGCATACAATTGTACATATTTTGTAATGAATATATATATATATATATATATATATCTGATTGAACATTATAGACATTTTTTGTCTACATATTTTTTTGTTAATCCTTTCAAGTTGCCGTATCGATCTGATGATATTTGCCAGGAATTGGTTGATAAGCCTTCCAAAATCAGTTATTTCCCAAGTACTTTCTGCCCAACCATGGGTCATCATCAGGGAAGAATGTATTACAAAAGTGATGTAACTTTTGTATGTACATTAATACTTTGTAAGAATGAGTGTTTATACTGGTGTATTGTGTAGCATTTACTTTTCAAATTTGTTTCTATAAATAGTGTCAGCAGCTAAAGTAATTTAAGTACATTAGCGCTGGTTTAAAAATTAATTCTATTGAGTTTAGGTTGTATTTTCCTAATGTATAGTGCCTCAAAAGTCTGTAGTTTTTGTTTGTCATTTTGTTGTTCTAATATTCTTGTGTTTTTGGCAAGAAATTTCCAAAATTCAGTTGTTGTGCAAGAATGTTTTTTTAGATGTTATGCAATGGAACTAGTATCAGAAAGGTGCATTGTAAGTCTTCTCGATTGGATAGTTGAGGTTAAACAAATGTATATATTGTTGTTTTCAGAGATACAATGTTCAGAAGGACATTTAAATTGATATATGTTAGTTTTTTGCAAAACTCCAATCAAGGAAGAGAAATTATTATTAATCACTAAGTTGGAGGATTTAAATTTATTATTGTATATGATATATATATATATATATATATATATATATATATATATTAATATATTAATATATTATGGATATGCTATACCATCGGTGCATTTTATATCATTTTTCATACAGCATATCAACTCCTTCAATAAAAGACTTTTTTAGAATTTTTTAAAACTTTCTAAAAAAAAAATTTCCTTTTTTCAACAAAATCTTTTTCTCCTTATGATGACCTTAGGTCAAAACTAGTTGACAACAATCAAAAATAAACAAAATAAAAATAATGCATTTGTTTGTCATATTACTTTTGTTCATCATATATATATATTTACACACACACACACACATACATATATATATATATATATATATATATATATATGTGCAGTCATCTGAGAGTATAATGATATTTTTTGCCGAAATAAATTTAAATAATAACAATTTAACCAGTTTTAAGTTTCCTTCTAATTCCACTGTATACACTCTGTATGTGAGTTTTGTTATGTACACCTGGATAGAAAATATACAATAATTGCCATACATTGAGCATTCCCATCGATTTATATGTAATTCTTCATATATTCTATACACAAATAATCCACACCAACTGTCTTTGGACACAGACTGTATATTACTGATATACACATATATATAGTTTTTTCCACCTATTCTATCATATATACATATATATATATATCTGTATATATGTGTATATATATACATATATGTGTATATATATATATATATATATAAATATACATGTATATGTATATATTTATGCATATATATGTGCATATGCATATATATGTATAGATTTATATATGTACATATATGTATATACATATATATATGTATGTATATATATATATATATACACACACACATATATATATATATATACATATGCATATATATGTATAGATTTATATATGCATATATATGTATATATATGTGTGTGTGTATATATTTTTTTCAACTTGTTTTCATCATATATATACATATATATATATAATTTTTTAGATACATAACATTATATGACACCAGACATTGGCATTACATCACCAAATTCTTGCTCATATCTTTTTGTCCCCCGACTCTTTATTTATTTATTGATTTTTTTTAGACAAGTAAAAATCCATTGAAAGAATTTTTTTTTCTCCATTATGTGATGGCTATCTGAAGAGGTTGGTTTTTCATATGGAGTGACCAGCTGAAATAAATTTGTAATAGCCAAATGATGGTGTGTTAAGTTTTTCTTCTAATTATATACATGTATATATATATATATATATATATATATATTAAAAATGACTGATAATGATTTAGTGTTGTATTTTACATTTGCCTTCTCTAGTTGGAGAGTGAGAAGTACTTTCAACAATTGTTGAAGATGTGAGTACGACTATGCTTAAAGTTAAGGATATTTTCTGCAGCCAATGAATTTTTTGAATATGAGTGCTCATCATGGCCACCTGCATATAAACTCAAATTATAATATGAGAGACTTTAGACAATTTTTTTGTGTCTTTATCTACTATAGCAACATCTTGCACACCAATATAAAAAGGCAAATAAAAAACTCAACACCAAATTTTTTTCTGTAACCTTTGATAAAATATGCCTACAAAAAAATCTGCAGCATAGATACAAACTATATGTATATGTACATATATATATATGTGTGTGTGTGTGTGTGTGTGTGTGTTTAAGTATGTATATATGTATATTGGAACTCACCTACAAATCTGTAACAGTCGTTCATTTTGTCAGCCTTTTAAGTAGATCCACTAAAAAGCACAGTTAAAATATCCAGAGACCAAAGGACTCTTTGGGTAGATCCGTCTCCAAAGAAGCTTACTGGAAAATATGAAAAACAGAAGATATTCAAAAAAAAAATCCACTGTATGTGTCGTTATGCAAGATAGCCGCAGCAGCAGCAGCAGCAACAGCAACAACAACAACAATACATCTAAGATAATGATTAATGCTCCCCACTCAACCTACCCTCATTGTTCTTTTTGTACTTAATCTGATCTTTTCTAGCTACGATTATAGATTTAATTAATCTGCAAAAAAATAGTGGCAAGCCAACATGTTGGCCTTTGTCTGTTACCGTAGAGGTCTTTGCTGATCAGAGGGTGTGGTGATAATGAATGTTCTGGATCAATTGTGGTGGCTCATTCTTGACTGCAAGGAGGGGAGTAGGTATAGTAATAGTTTTCAAATGAAATACTCATAAATAACTTTGTTCAGTAACTAGCTGAAAATCCACCCAACAAGTGTGACTTTAACTTTTACCCTGAAGAAGGCCTAAATAGGTTTGTTTGTTTTCTTTGTTTAATGGTATATCAACCTTTGTAGGTTATTTAATGCCAATGCTATTCTCCTAGAAGAACAGTAGTGGTACTATTTAACCCATAGCTGGGAGGATAAGGGGGTTCATACCTTTCCCAAGGGTATTTGCCCGAAAGTAAACTTAATAGCGCGACTGGAGTACGAACTTGCGTATTACGATTCCGCAGTCCATCGCTTTAATCATTACACCACGAGGACACCCCCACGCCTAAATAGAGTTTGGCCTCAGTAAATGTTGATGGACTTGAACTATGTATTTTATGAATCATACCTTACGGACAGACTAAATAAAATTCTACTAACTAATTAAAAAGTATGAAGACTTCTTTTCTTTATATTTTACTAATTAGAATTATCAACAAATTAGGATTAAAAGTATACTGAAAATTAACTAATAAAAAAAGACCATGTCTATTTTTACTCACACTATATCATCATCTTCAAAAACTCTTGGATCATGTCTACAGTCATATATTTGATCATATCTTTGATCATATTCTATAATATACATGCATAAGGAGAATTTTGGTTTGGTTTGGTTTGATTTGGTTTGGTATGGTTTATGGCACATCAACCACTGTAGGCTATTAATGCCAAATCCATTCTTATACATATAAACAGTTCTATTCCAAACAATTCAGTTTAGTGTAAGTATATTTTTTGCTTACCCACAGCTAAAAATCAAAACAGTTCTATTTCATACAATTCAGTTCAGCATACAAAAAAAGTTCTATTTCAAGAAATTCAGTTTAGCATAAGTACACATTTTAGTTTTATTTGACCCATAGAAAGGACCCTATCAGGAGCTACCATTCTAGGCCAGAGTGGACCTGGCAGTGATGGCAATGAAGGAGTACTCCGCATTCCCTAAAGCTCCAGTATTACTAGAACCTCACCATCAGATCGTTTAGTGCCATATCCAGGACACTTGTTGGAGGTGGGGGGGGTCTTACCTTTTGTAGAAAAGCAATCAGTCTATTCTACAGTCCCAGCCAACAGGGCAAAAGAAAAATTTTACCTCCACAAGTAAAGTTGGCGACCTTAGTTGAGGATGACCTGAAGGCTCCCTTTTCAGTAGCTACTACATTGAGGTGTAGGGGAGAACGCTACTCCATTCCCTGGATTGCTCCACTTTTCCCTTGATCCTTACCTTATAATGCTGAGTGTTAAGCAAGGTGGCATCAAGTACCATTTTTTGTGTCTTTGATATGATTAAATCTGGGATTGAAACCCGGTCTCTCAGACCATTGGTGAACATTCTACCTATTTGGTCAATGGCCAGTTAAAATTCACCTTATGTTTGTATATTATTGAATATTAACAAAGGTATGTTAATTTTCCAATAAATAAATGATGTTCATTTTGAATGTAGATGCCACAAAATTATCATCTTTTTGCAAATTGACTCTGGGAATAGTTTGCTTTCTTTCTTTTGTGGCATATCAACCTTTGAGGGTTATTTAATGCCAAAGGCATCCTTATAGAAGAACAATTGTAATACTCTTAACCCATATCTGAGCAAGAGATAATGGGGTTTCATAAGGCAGGGGATAAGAGTATTAGTCTAAAAATGAATGTAATAACATGACTGGAGTTTAAACTTGCTTATTACATTGTCACAATTCAGCACGTCAGCCACTGTGCTACAGAGATTTCCTCTCTGTTATCTGAGTAACAGAATTCTAAGTTCATTGCCCTGATTAAAAAAAATCTCATTATTATGAGCCATTTTTGCTGGGTTATAGTCACATAAATACAAATATAATGAAGACTTTAAATATACTTATATAAATAAACAAGATAGACTTAAACTATTTCATGAAACATATCTTACTGACAGACTAAACAAAATTTCATCTACTTATCAGAAACTATTAATTATTCATCTTTTGTAGCTGTTTTACTAATTAGGATTATTGATAAATTAGAAATTTAAGTATACTGAACATCAACAAACAAAAAAGACCATGCGTATTTCTACTCTCATCAAATCATAACTTAAATAAACTCTTGGATCATATCCATAGGTTAGTACCTACACTTCATTGTACTATTTTTTTTTTCTAGATAAGGTTTCAGTTAGCAATCATGCCAAAAACAAAACAAAACAAAACAAAACAAAACAAAAAACAAAAACAACCAATCCTGATTGATTTTGTTTAATGTATGTATACAAACACCACCCACAAATAGAATCTGAGTAATGCTATATGAAAATAAAGACCATTACCATATATTTTTATGTGTATTTATCCAACCCCACCACCAAGAATAAGATGTGACGCAATGTCAATTTTTGAGCAGCATACAACTGATTTAAATTCAGAGTTTTCCTTCTCCTATACTGGTTACCTAACCAAGGCTAAAGGACCCAGTTTACTATACTATTTACCCATAGCTAGGGTAAGAAAAGATAGATTCATGCTTTTCTCAAGGGCATGAGTATAAAATAAAATACATTAATATAAAATAAAACACAAGCAGCTACATCTAGTATTTGAACTTCCAAATAATATTAAATATTATCATACCAAGGTTAAAGAACCCAGTCTGCCCAACTATCTACCCATAGCATCAAGTTTTTTTTGTTTAATGACATATCAACCTTCAAGGGTTATTTGTTGCCAAAGCCATCATTGTAGAATAATAGTAGTGGTCCTATTTAACCTATAGCTGGGGGATGTAGGGGTTCATGCCTTCTCAAGGTTATAGATCCAGTAGTGCGACTGGAGCTCAAACTCATTTACTATGATGTTGCAGTCCAGTATGTTAACCACTACACCACAAAGAATCCCCCCCGCCATAGCTGGAGGGAGAATAATTGGATTCATACCTTACCTAAGGATATTTGTGCTATGTGAAATGGAAACAGCCTTGTGCGGGTTTTGTACTCGGGACACAGTGCCCATTACCTACAATGATAAGCATTACACCATGGTTGCTATATTTGTGTGTGGGAGTAGGTGTTTATGTTTTAGTTTTCATTATAATCATCATGAAACAATTTGTTCTTTAATTTCTTTTATTTGTTTGTTTTATTGTTTAATAGCATATCAACCTTCTTTAGTTATTTAATGCCAAAGTCATCCTTCTAGAAGAACAGGAGTGGTACTATTTAATTCATTGCTTGGAGGATAAGGGGGTTCATACCTTTCCCAAGAGTATTTGTCTGAAAGTGAACGTAATAGCATGACTGGAGTTTGAACTCACTTACTACAATTCTGCTGTCTAGGGCTTTAATCTAATTTCTTTTTCCTAACTGTTCATTTGCATGTTCCCATTTATGTAAACAGAGCATTTTTCATAGCCAATGAAAAAAGCTTAAACATAAACATACATTGAAAATTGCATCCTTTCATCAAAACTTGCTAAAATGAAAATAACTTTTTAGCTTTCTTATAAAAATTATGCACAAAACTTTTTTATATGTATATCAAAATGAAATAACAAGATTACAAATGAATCTCACAGTTATTTATCAAAACGTGCTTTTTAGAATTATTATGCAAATTAGTTATCCCATGATTGTGATAAACACCATTTGTTTGTTCATATAAATTGCAGATTCATCACATGTATTAATAATTTAACATGATCTTATTTTGATGTTAACAAGAGCCCAGAAATGCAGAAATTCACTAAAGTCTTTTTTTCAAAAATTAGGTTTCTTAACATTTTTTGTCTAGGCAAGCATTATGGTTAAATTGTGGTTAAACCAATTCCTTTTTATCAGCTTGAAACCTGGTCACAACAGTAAGGATCTAAGTACCTAGAGAGAGAGAAAAAGTTAGAACACTTCTGGCAATGATTGCTAAGAGAGTGCAAAAGCACTGTGAGATGGGCAATTTTTATAGCAAGGTTAACAGTAAGACATAGGGAAAAGGAGACAGATGATTACCACGAGAGTGGAGAATTGCTGGAGATGGACACCTTTTTACAGTGAGACAATAAAATATAGAAGATAGGAGACAAATGATTTCTAAGAGAGTAGAAAAGCACTGTAAGATGGGCACCTTTTTACAGCAAGGTAAGACATAGTGGGTAGGAAACAGACCTCATCTAAAAACAGTCTGAGCTGGATCTTCTCATCTTGTTTCAAATTTTTCCTGGCATAATTCTAAAAATGGATGTTTGGTTGAAATCAGACAAAAAATTGATCCCTACGTTATGGCACTGCCTGTGACCAGCCCAAAAGAGAACATTTGGTTACCCTACAAATTACATCATCAAACAACTGCTACAATCCATGCTCAAAAACCAACCTTCTTTTCCTCATTATCAAAGCAAACATGAACATAAGTAAGCCTATGCTCTGAGCACCAGACTCCCTCTATCCTTCTGCCACTGTTTTACGACTTTATCGACCAACTGAACAGAACTTTTGCTAAATTGGCTTTTCATCTATATTAATAGCTTGTTTTATAGAACCATAAGTACACCTTCCTTTGTCTGTTAACTCTTGTTTGTCATCTTTTATCACTAATCCACTAGCAACATTGTCCTTCTCAAGATGGCTTTCTCTTCTACTTTCTTTACCTCTTCTCCCCTGCATTACTATACACAAATATAACAGTAAGATATGATCAGGCATATGATTAAGATAATAAAATCTAAATACAGTTTTATATGACAATTTAGTATCTTTATTGGTACTCGCCTAATATACCCTGAATATACACTCTTGGTCAATCATGATTCTAGGAAAAACTGACCATTATAGGCAAACAATAAATAATTATCTCCCTTGGATTTAGTGGCCAGGTCTACTGAACATGAGACCATCCCATAATTCATACTGGCCTTTTTTACCCCAATTATTTGAACCAAGCAGATATTTTTTTTTATCTCTGTTCATTTAATAGAAGAGAGACTTTGTCTCCTCCCCTGGTTAAAGACTTTGTCTCACCTGTGCATTGAAATGTAAAAGCCATTTGGCTAAACCAATAAACTCAAGTAAGACTTTTTATAATTTTTTACACCTTTTCATATATTGTTTGTTCATAGAACAATTAGTACATAGTAAACATCTAATCTGTTGGGACACATTTGTGTATTCTTGTTAATACTTTTTGTATGTTTACTATATATGAATTAAATGTCCTATGTGTGTAAATGAGCTTATTTCATCTTTCCTTCCATTTCTTCAGAGTTAGTGTATCATTGGTTATACTAATGCTAATATTGGACATTGGTAAATTGGAATATAACTAAATATCCTCATTAGTATCATGAACTAATACAATGAAATATCAGAATACTGAACATAATCAAGTGATGATAAATTAGTGGATAATTTGAGGTGAGTTATTAAATTAGTATTTATAGCCAAGATCTTCAGTGCACCACTACGAAACTGCATAGAACCCAAAATAGAGAAGATACTTCGGAAGAACCAAAATGGCTTTCGGAGAAATCAATCCCCAACATCACAAATTTTGACTATCCGTCAAATTCCAGAAGGTGCATGTGCAAAAAACCTTGAGTCAACAATATTATTTGTCGTACACAGAGGCAAGACAGAGCAAATACTACTTCCCTACGGCCTACCCAAAGAAACCGTCACAGCCATAATGATGCTATATAAAAACACTAAAGTAAAAGTCCACTTCCTGGATGGAGACACAGACTACTTCAACACATTAGCCCCATACCTGTTTATCATCTGTCTAGACTATGTGCTTAGAACATCTATAGATATAATGAAAGTTAACAGTTTCAAGCCGGCAAAGGAAAGAAGCAGAAGATACCCTGCACAAACAATTACAGATATGGACTATGCCGATGATAAAGCGCTCCGGGCAAATAAACCCACCCAAGCCGAAACCCTACTGCATCGTCTGGAATGAGCAGTTGTTGGCATAGGCCTCCATGTCAATGTAGACAAGATAGAATACATGTGCTTTAATCAAAGAGGCAATACCTCCATACTAAATGGAAGCTCTCTGAAACTAGTGGACAAGTTCACCTACCTAGAAAGCAGTGTCTCATCAACCAAGAAAAATGTCAACACACAACTACTAAAGGCATGGACAGCTATCAGTTATATGGAAGTCAGACCTGACCAATAAAATAAAACACATTTTTTTTCCAAGTGGCAGGTGTGTCGACATGCTCTATGGATGCACTATATAGAAACTAACTAAATGTATGGAGAAAAAGCTTGACAGCAATTACACAAGAATGCTGCAAGTGATATTGAACAAGTCTTGGAGGCAACACCCTAAAAAACTGCAGCTGTACGGCCACCTATCACCCATCACGAAAACTATCCAACTTTGACAAACCAGACATGCAGGACACTGCTGGAGAAGTAAGAATGAACTCATAAGCGATATACACCTGTGGACCCCATCACATGGAAAAGCAAAGGCAGGACAACCAGCTAGAACAGCTCTGTGCTGATACAGGATGTAGCTTTGAAGACCTCCTAGAAGCAATGGATGATGGAGAGGGGTGGTGAGAGAGAATCAGGGAGATCTGTGCTGGCAATATGACATGATGGTGATGATGATTTATCAACAAAATCTTTAATCTGATAAGTCATTACAACATCAGGTCCCCCAAAAGATCCAATAATGTAACTAGTAACTGAAATATTTAAACCAAGTAAAATGTTCAGGATTAAATAACAACTAGTTATTTTAAAACATTTCAGGTTTCTGTCCAGACTGTTAGTCATAACTAAGCAATAATATTATTGTTATAGCAACATATTAGACTGTTTTAGTGAGAAGTAAACTAGAGGTCAAAGGTGAAAATATTTCCTGGGTGAAAGTCTGAGAATTAAATAATGAATACAATAGACGAGAACTACCACAGGATGCAAGATGAAAGACTGTTTTTGATTCAGTAAAATGTTGAGAAGATAACAGACATATTTGAGAAGATTAGGGCTTTAGCTCTTTCTTAGCCTGTTTGGGCTACCATAGGTAGCTAGGGAACTTTTCTCTTTCTAATGACTGTAACAAAAACAGAAATCCCACTAAGAAAGTCTAGTCAGAATAAAAAGAAACATCTGAATAAAAATGGTAAGTTATAAAAATACAAACATGAGTTTGTCAGTTTCAAAGAACTACCTACAAATCCAATTAATAGTCATTTACTAACTTTTTCTCAAGGACAAGAATGGTGCACTGAGTGAGAATCAAACTCACTAATACTGATCTACTAGCCTAGCTTGCAAACTTTTACAGCATATAAGGTACCTCTATTAAACAAATTTCAAATGTTTGATTAATTTAACTCGCATCCAACATTTCAAGATAAATTTCTATATATCTTAAAAATCATTATCAGATATCATGTATTCTGCTGGGGCTCAAATACTGACCCCTGATCCTGGGAAAAATACACAACTATTTGTCTTAGTAAAATGATTATTCATATCTAATCAAAAATTTGTGATTAGGTTTATGGAGGCAGTTCACATACTGTAATAGTTGTCAGGACTGTTGTTGGTATCTCCTTCACTTAGTCCAAATTTTATAACACTTAAAATGAATAAGAATTTTCTAAAGGTGATAATAATAAGCACTGATTTTTCTCTGAATAATAAATTTATTTATGATTGATTTAATCGGTTCTGATATTGTAACTAAGTATGAAGTGTAAACCAACCAACCAACCAACCAACCAACCAGATGTTGGATAAAGCAACTTTTCAGCAACATGACATTGTTTTTCCATGTAGTCATCTCCAGTGATTATGCTTTTTTGCCAGAGATGAACAAGAGCCTGAATACTTTTTTAAAAAAAGAATCATTCTGAATGTAATAATTCCTTCTACTCATAAAAATACATTCACTCAAATGAGCTTGAATGCATCCTCAGAGATGAACCTGGTTCAGAGCTTTCAGACCTTTTGGCATCGGATCACCTCACCCGAATGACTCAGTTGGGGTTGATCATTTCCTTGCTTGTTTACCAGAAGCAACAACCCATGGGTTCCCCTTCTTTCTCAAAAGATGCCAAGTGGCTTTCCCCATAGATTTCATGATGGTTTTTACATGAAACTGTTGAGTAGATGTTGTTGCCACTTGATCCTGGACAAGGCTCAAAAGTCATGTATCATTATTCACATTAAAAAGAAGTGACAAATACAACTAATTTAAATATTCCTGCTTTATTTCTTGATGTTTCTATTTTAGAACTGACTCTTACAATGTATGTATGCCCTCAAGCTGTCACTTTGGAGAGGAGAAACTCATTTTGAATTATTGTAATAGTAAAGTAAATAAAGTTGGCGACCATAATCAAGGGCTACCCAAAAGCTCCCTTTTCAATAGTTGCTACACTACTCCTTTCCCTGGATTGCTCCATTTTACTCTTGAAATGTACCTTAAAAGTGAATCGTAAAATGTGACTGGAGTTTGAACTCACTGACTTCGAACCCACAGTCCAGCACTTTAACTCTAATAAAGTTGGCGACTGTAGTCAAGGGCTACCCAAAAGCTCTCTTTTTTATAAGCTACTACACTGAGGTATAGGAGAGGACACTACTCCTTTCCCAGGATTGCTCCACTTTACCCTTGAAACGTACCTTATAATGCTGAGTGTTAAGCAAGGAGGTATCAAGCACAGTTTTTGAGTGTTTGGTAGGACTCAACCTGAAATTGAACCCCGGTCCCCCGGGCCATTGGCAAACACTCTACCACTAAGCCAATGATGGTTAGAGTGTTCTCTAATAGTCTGGGAGACCTGGGTTCAATCCCAGGTTGAGTCATACCAAAGACTCAAAAAATGGTACTTGATGCCGTCTTGCTAAACACTCAGCATTATAAGGTAGGGATCAAGGGTAAAGTAGAGCAATCCAGGAAAAGGAGTTGTACCCTCCCTTACACCTTGGTGTAGTAGCTATCAAAAAGGGACCCTTCGGATCACCCTCGACTACGGTTGCCAACTTTACTTATTATTGTAATACTCTATCACAATCACCACAGATGACCATCAACATACTAAGCTTCTACAAAGAAAATTGCTTCCTTTTGTAACTAAAAACCACCTCAGCTAAAAACCAACTAAAAATTTAAAAACTCTTTTATACCATGGGATGTCCCTCAACCCAACAGTGTTGAGCTTTCTAAAAAAACAACTTATTTCTTATTCTAATACAGGAATATTATCTCATGACCTCTATTGTCAATCACAATAGTCCTGGCTTCTTTGTTAGTGTTGATCCCATGGGTCTTATGTCCATTGCAAATTCCTGTACTCAATGGCTTATTGCATCACAATTTTATTTCTCTGCTTTTAGCAACCCCTATCAAATCTACTCATGATCCTGTATAGTGAGCACCCAACAATCAACCTTTGCTTCAATACTATTCAACAAGTTCTTTCCATTCATGAGCTTTGGATTCTCTTTCTAGGGTATCATTTATTCAAACATGATTATCAGCTTGGTTGCATCTGTGAAAAATGGTTATGTCTGGGTGAAGTATTGTTTGTATGATGTGATTTTACTATATTAACAGTAATGTCTCCTATTTTATTATGATTATTATTTATATCGGTGGCATAGCAGTAGATGTTGAACCTTCCTATTTTTCTTTTAGAACCCTCTTACAAACACCATTAGAGTGCAGCAGTATTGTCCATGGCTCTTCTAGTTTCAATTGTTAAACAATCTCAATCTTACAATGTGTCTCAGAACAAAAAAGAACAAATGAACCTGGGAATAAATGTCATTTTTATTCACTTTGCAAGCAATCTTGGTGAGCTGAAGGTATGTGTGACATTTTGCACTCCAACCCAAGTGAGTAGACCCTAACTATTGCTTTCCTGGGTATCTGACAAGAACATTGGTCAGTTTTCTTCTCACTCTGTCCCTCACAGGCATCCACTTGTTAGAATGCATCTTTGTCAGACGGCTTCTACAAATTATTAATATTACATCTTAAAATAAGAAACAAAAATGCACATATACTTATACCAAATATAATACATGTGTACTACAAATACATACAATGAGACATATTCACGTTTCTTCCTCACTTGAGAAGTTATCAGTTCTTAGTTCATAAGATACAAAGGCCCTTCATAGAGGTTTATCTTCTGCTTCATGGCATTCAGACAAGAGCTCACAAATGTACGTCTTCACTGCTTGGGAGACTGGTAAAAATCCTTGACTGTTTCATCTCTCCCAGGAGAGGTAATCTTTTTCGCATCTCCCAACACAGGAGAGTTCCTATTTAGGAACCCTACACTATCTTTCTTGAACAGCTACTGAAGCTGGCAAACCACTACCAATTACTATTCTGGACTTGGACTGTCCCTGTGCTTCTTGTTACTACATATGGTGGATGGCGAGCAGGCGGCCGACCCAACCTCTCCATAGTAAAGTACCTGCTGTATTTGCAGTCCAGCTGAAGATTACAGTGTAAAGAAGACTAATCACTGTCCCATAAATAGTTGTCAGTAAAAGGGTGAAGATATTTTATTTGAGATTGATCGATTTCTTTTATCATTTCAATATTTAAAGATTTTGATTAAAGACCTGAAAGTTTCATAATGAATGCACTGAAATTAAAAGAAATCTGCCTTTCTACTTCCTACATTGGATAAAAAAATAGGTACTACACTTTAAACAATGATTATCTAAAGATCAAAAAGAAATTTACATATGTAGATTCGAGGATCATTAAATAAGTTTCCAGACTTTTTCGTATGGGCACTTTTATTGATAGTACACACATGAAACTCTAGTCCCTTTTGAAGTAATCTCCACCGGCTGCAATGCATTTGTTGTACCGTTCCAACAACTTCTCGAAGGCCCCATGGAAGTCCTCTTGCGAGAGTGTATCAATGACCTTCATTACAGCCTCTTTCATCTCCTCAGTTCTCTCATAACGACAGCCTCTGAGCTTAGGGAATAGCCAAAAGTCACAGGGAGCAAGGGCTGGACTATAGGAAGGCTGAGGAACTGTCTTAATACCCATCTTGGTCAAATAGTCAGTGACAAGCATGGAGTTGTCGACTAGTGCATTGTCCTAGTGGAAATGCCACTGACCCGGTTTGAAGAGTGCAGGGCTCTTCCGACGGAATCTCTTCCTGAACTTCCTTAAAACCTCAACATAGTAACCCTAACCCTAACCCTTTGGCCAATCAACTCTGGTGTATTGACTTCCTTACTCCTCCCACACCTGTCATCATTCCTCACAGACTCCCTGCCTTCCTTGAATCTCTTATGCCACTCAAAAACTGATGCTTGATTCATGCAAGATGGTCGAAAAGCAGTCTGAAGCATTCCATACGTTTTTTAAGTGGCATTTTTTCCAAGTTTAAAACACAATTTTTTTGCATATTGTTCTTCTAAAGTGTCCTGATGTTCAGATTGCATTTTTGAAATTCACCAATTGTGACAATCAGGCTTTAGTAGGGTGTATTCCAATTGCTGCTGTAGCTGTTGATTTGAAGCTGAAATCATAAAAATTTGTCAGTCATCTCATAAGATGTATAGCAATAACATAGTGAATTTTCAAGAGTCTATGACAATTCTAAATGCCTGTACAAAAAAAGTCTGGAAACTTATTGAATACCCCACATAAATAAATGTCTTTTTTATTGCTTATTTTTCATTACATTTCTATTTTATATTTAAGTAAAGTTCATTTTAGATATAGATTAGAAATTATGAAAATAGCCAAAAAGAATAATCTGGGAAGTATTTAAGGTATTTAGCTAATCCTGTAGAATCCTTGTCTTACCACACAAGGTTTTTGTGGCAAGTAGGCTAGAGACCAATCTGCTCTATTACTTATCCATAGCTTGGTGGATGTAGAGATGGATTCCAGCCTATCCGAAAGGCAATAGGGTAAAGTGAAAAGCTAACAACCTTACTCTGGATTTGAACACAGCATGCCATGTCACTTCCCTTCAATGATAACTGTTACACTACCTGTGCAGCCCAGTTTGTTATTAAAGGCCATTTCAAATATTTTTATTAAAATAATCAATCAAGCCAAGACTTATCATTTGATAGTGAAGAAAAATTTATAGGAATTACTGTTATAATTTTTTTCTAGAGTTTTAAGAAACTGAAAGTGGCAATTCCAGAATTGGTAAGGAAAACAGGTGTGCTGTTCCTGCCTTTATTATTTGCTAATGGTAGGACCAGCACTTCTGTTTTGCTTAAACAATAGTGGATCTGATACTTTGGGTTTCTTAAAAATCAAAAACCAAATTACAGCAGTTACAGTTGATGATTTATGAGATAACAAAAAATATATAAAGTACTTTTTCTATACCATTTCTTGCCAATGAATTATTATCTCCCTTTGGATGCCTCAGAGGGTGTTACATGACAGTCTGAGAAAACATTCTTGACCTCTTTTGCCTCTCTTTTTTGAACAGTAGAGAAATTGTCTCCTGTTGCTGCCATGAACCACTAAAGCCACATGGCAAGGGTCATTTTACTCCCTAGGCTGAAGTAAACCTTTTTCTAATTTTGTACCCCTTCAACATAATACTTGTTCATTGAACAGCATGTTTATATTTCCTGCTGTTAGGACATGTTTGCATATTCTTTCTACTTAATATCATTGGTATGTGCATTTTGTATCTAAAAAGTTAAATTTTCTTGTATAAACTAGTATATCTATCTTCTTTCTTTCAGTTATGTACAATGTTAGTATATTGCAGATGTATTAATGTTAATTTTGGTCCTTGGTGAATGGAGACTCAACAAAATATCTTTCCTTCCAGCAAACCCCAAAATATTGTGTATACAATACAATTTATTTCATCAATAAGTACCTCTATTTTTCTCATTTTTCATATCTGGCAACCTTTCATCTCAAACAGAAAGTACTATGCGGTGAGCAAAAGAATTCTTGAAATTTTGAAAAAACTAGGGCTGGTATCTTCTATGAATTTTATTTCTTTTTTTAAGTTCATGAAGTTGGTGGTAATGAGACTGCTATAAAGAGGTGAGTAAACATTCATTAATTTTGCTTATATATATATATATATATATATATATATATATATATATATATATTTATAGTAATTTTTCATTTTCTGTTCTTTGGACCCCTATACATGAAGATATGGATTCCAGCCTTTCCAAAAGGCAATAGGGTAAAGTGAAAAGCCGACCAGCAAGAATTTATTTACATCAGCTCTGTGTGGATACAGGATGTTGTTTGGAAGACATACCAGAAGAGATGGATGGTAGGGATGGGGAGAGAGAGTCAGGGAAATCCCTGTTGTCAGTATGACTTGTTGATGATGAAGAAATAGATTGATAGATATTTTGTAATAACTAAAGGAAGTTGATGAATGAAATGAGCCAAGAATGTTGAATTGCTGTATGTATAAATGGAAGAGAATCTAAGTTTCATTTAGCTCTGTGGCCATTTAAATTTTGACCAGACCAAGAAAATTCCAGCAACCCTTCGTATATATATATATATATATATATATATATATAGGTCCACTTAAACCAGAGTTGGGAGTAATTCCATCATGACAAAAAAACCATTCAACAGTGAACATTTAAATTTTCCTGGTAAAGAGCTCAATGTAACAGACATTACAGAGCAATAATTTCTTTAAGAAAAAAACAAAACCAGTCACATTAGGATTATAAATTTATTTCCATCCTGTTATGTGTTTTTGATAAAATCAAAAAACATGAAAAAAATTAACAAGACTTCTTCAGATTATATATATATTTATATATATTTCATCATCATCACTATCTAGGTATCCTGACAGCATTGATTCTCAAGGCTCATTCTTGGCATTAGTTCCAATCACCCATTGCTCTTGGTAGGTCATCTAGACGGCATCCAGTGTCTGCATAAAGCTAATGAATATGTCTTTGTTGGTTGGCCAGCTCTGGTGTATCCATGTGTGGGAACCCACAGGTGAACTTTGCTTATGTTTGTTATTTTCAATGGCATATCAACCTTCTAGGGTTATTTAATGCCAAATCCATCCTTTTTTTTAGAAAGACAATTGTGGTATTTTTTAACCTATAGATGGGAAAATAAGGGGTTCATACCTTTCCCAAGGGTATTTGTCTGAAAGTGACCATAATAGCGTGACTGGAGTTCAAACTCATGTATTATGATTCCACAGTCCAGTGCTTTAGCCATTACATCATGGGGACACCCCACTTCACTTATGAGTTCACCGCTGTTTCTCCAGCAGTGCCCAACATGTCTTCTTTGTCTTACTTGGATAGTTTATTATGAGTTGGGAGCTAAGTAACCATATAGACGCTGTTTTATAGGGTGCCGCTTCCAGGATTTGTTCAAAACAGCACACAGCATCCTTGTGTAGTTCCTATTAAGCTTTTTCTCCAAGTGTTTTGTTGAAGTCCTGGTGGTACAGCCATATAATAGTACTGACACAGCTAGAGCTAGGAAGAATCTTGATTTTATTCTATCAGAAGGATTAAATTTCCAAAGGGTCAATAACCTGGTCATGCCATTCCTCTGTGTTGTATCATGGTAAGAAAGAGATACACAGTGAAATAGAGTTAATTATTTATTAACTGAAGTGGTACTGTCGGACAAATATTATAAGTCTTGTGCTGTGGGTGTTACGTCTGAAGTTGGTATCGACGTGCTTAAGAAACACAACTTTTATACCTCCGAGATATCCGAAGTCACATGGTACGAGTCACTATACAACACTGTATATGTTGACATTACTTTTAGTAGATGAGACGATTATTAAATTCATTGCAAGTTCTAAAACAGTAATAAAACATTCAAAATTATTACCAAACTCAATAGAATATGGTAATCTGGAGATGAATTTGATTGTAAATGCATTAGTTTCTGAGAGAATCTTTGAAATTATTTCTCCAAAGTAGAATCAGGATTGGTTTTGTTGATTTTGTCATCCCAAGTTCTAATAAAAGTTTATTAAAATTGTGATCATTTTACTTGTGAACTTTTTCCTCAGATCAAGTTGGGGCTGCAGAATACACCAACTGCATCTCTACAAAGAAGTAGGACCCCTCTCCAACAAGTGTCCTGGCTATGACATTAAACTATCTGATGGCAAGGCTCCACCCTTGGAGATTTGGGGAATGTGGAGTATACCTTCATTACTATTGCTCCCAGGTCCACTCTGACCTGGAATGGTAACACCTAATAGACTCCTATCTCGGAGTCAAATAGAACAAACTGTGTGCAAACAAACAACTGATGTTAAATTGTGACTGTTATATAGTAATACTTGAAACCATTTAACTGTGTGCAAAAAAAGAACTCAGGCTCATTCAAGAATGTTATCTACTAAATGTGTTTAAAAAATATATATATATATCTAATTTTGGGTATAAAGGAGGCGCCCGTGGTGTAATGGTTATTGTTGTAGGAAATGGACACGGTGACACGAGTTCAAATCCTGGACGAGACTGATTGCATTTCACATAGCACTAATACCCTTGGGAAAGGTATGAATCCAATTATTCTCCATCCAGCTATGGGTAAATAGTAGGGCAGACTGGGTTCTTCAGCCTTGGTGAGGCAACTAGTCTTGGAGAAGAAAAACTCTGAATTCAAACCTGTGAGACTCCACTTAAAAAAAAAAATTGACCTTGTGTCATATCCTGCCCGAGCGGAGGTGGTGGTAAATATGATAAAGAGAATTTGGCATTTAATTACCTACAATGTTTGATATGCCAAAAAAACCAAACCAAACCATCTGATAGATCTTCCAATTAACAGAGGGCTAGAGTGTGTAATTGATCAGCAGTTAGTGTGTTAAAGTTTCCGTCGTACTGAGAAATTAGCAACAGAGCTTTTCCAGTCGCAGTAAATGGGTTTATATTACTTCTCTCGTAACAATCTCAGTCCAACTATATTTTACAAAATCAATCTTTATCACAAAGTTTTGAACAACAGTTTTTATTTCTTGACAGAACAGCACACAGTCTTGACAAAAAAAAAAAAACATTATTATATGGAATAACCTACTGCAACAAGAAGCTGTTCACTAATGAATCCTTTTCAAATTCCAGGTAATGAAGAAGAAAAAAACAAGAGGAGAAAAAGAAAGAGAAGGGTTTGGGTTCTTTGTTTGATGGCATATCAACCTTTGTGGGTTATTTAATGCTAAAGCCATTCTCCTAGAAGAACAGTAGTGGTACTATTTAACCTATAGCTGGGAGGATAAGGGGGTTCATATCTTTCCTAGGGGTATTTGTCCAAAAGTGAATGTAATAGCGTGACTGGAGTTCAAACTCGCTTACTACGATTCCGTAGTTCATCACTTTAACCATTACACCACGAAGACACCCTCATGAAAGAGAAGGAAAAAATGATTGTGATAATTGTTACTGATTGACTTATATAATATGGTTTTGAGTTCTTTGTTTAATGGCATATCAACCTTCATGGGTTATTAATTGGAAAGCTACCTTTGTAGAAGAATAGTAGTAATATTATTTAACCCATGGGGAGAACAAGTGGGAGTTATACCTTTTCAAAGGGTATTAATCTGAAAGTGAACATAATAGAAGGACTGGATTTTGAACTTGGTCCCTATGTTGTTGCAGTCCAGCACATTAGCTACTATGGCATGGGTTTGGTTTGGTTTGGTTTTATGGCATATTAACCATCATTGGTTATTTAATGTCAAATCCACTTTTATACATATAAATAGTTCTATTTCAAACAATTCAATTAAGCATAAGTACAGTTTAAATGTCAACAACATTTCTATTTCAAGCTATTCAGTTTAGTCAACAAAGTTAAATGGTTTCAAGTATTGCTGTGTTTCACTAACAATTCAGTTAAACATTTACACACAGTTACATGTAAAAACAGTTCTATTTCAAACAATTCTCTTTAGCATAAACATACAGTTTACTTCTACTTGACCCTATCAGGTGCTACCATTCCAGGCCAGAGGGGAACTGTGAACAATAAAGGGGGTACTCCACATTCCCCAAAGCTCCAGAATTACTGGAGCCTCACCATCAGATTGTTTAGCGTCATATCCAGGACACTTGTTGGGGGAATCTTACTCCTCCGCAGAGATGCAGTCAGTGTATTCTGCAACCCTAGCTGACTGGGCCATATGCCATGGGGACCCTCTCACTTATGTAATACATAACAACATACATATATTACGCACAAAAACATATTTTCCAAAATTTGATTTGATTTCTTGCTTTTATTTTATGTATTCAATCGAAAAATAATAATAATGTGGAACTGACTTTTATAAACTAAACTGATGTAACCATCTTGAAACTATAGACAAACCAAAGTTCCAATCTATGAATATAAATTATCTTGTAGTTTATGATGGAGATAATCTTAATAAAAAAAAAAAAAACACTGAAGAGAAAAACCTGCAGAAGCTGCAATAAAAAATTAAAAAAAAAAACAAAACAACAAAAGCAGAAATTTAATGCTTCTTAAATCATTGAAATAACTAAATAAAAAAAAGTAATGAGAATTTTATCAATAATTAAAAAAAACATTTTTAAAAAATATGTTAATTAAACAGACAAATATACAAAATTAAACACACTTTATTTTTTATCAATCAAATATATACAATCATGTCTTTCGAAGTTATACCTATTGTCCATATCATCATCAGCAAGTCATTTTATATATATATATATATATATATATATATATATATATATATATATATATATATATATATATATATATATATATATATATATATATATATAGTGTGTGTATTTTGACTACAAGTTATTATTCAAACAGGCTTTGTTAAAGACCACAGAATATTTCTTCAAGTCTTCTTGTTTTTCATGTATCAGGATGAAGATGATGGAGAAAGTGTCGCACATTTTTTACCCAAGTGCTTTCAACCATGTCACTGGTCATTCTCAGGGGAATTTTTGATTGTTTGGTGTGAGTATTATTTATTTGGAAGGTTTTTTGTTTTTTTACAGTTGGCCTATTCAATTAGAAGGACATTATACAAGGGGTGCTAAGGTTAGAGTGTTAGTTATTAAACATGTTTATTATATTAGTGCCAGTGTTCAATGCTATTTTATTTATGTTGTTTATTAATGCATATAAAGGAGAGTTTATCAGATGATGTGGGTTTTTTGGTGTCATTATTGTTTTGCTATTAGATGTTTTAAGGCACTGGTGTCTGAGAGGTGGTATGTAAGGTGACAAGAGAGTGTCATAAAAAAAAAAAAAAAAAAAAAAACCTTCCAAATAGATAAAAGTCACACCAAACAATCACCACAACCAACAATTCCCCTGAAGAAAACCAGTGACATGGTTGAAAGTGTTTGGGTAAAAAATGTGAGATACTTTCTCTATCATCTTAATCTGGATGTACAAAAAACAAGAACAAGACTTGAACGTCTACACTTGAAAATCATTAAGAAGAAATATTCTGTGGTCTTTAACACAGACCATTTGAATTATATATATATATATATATATATATATATATATATATATATATATATATATATATATATATATATATATATATATATATGTCATCGACAGACAGTGTGGCTAGACACGTAGGACACTTGAAGCTGGGATCGAAACCTGCCCAACTTTACGTTAGACTTAGTATCATACTGCTCAGCCAACAAGTGAACCACGTCAGCTCAGGAATTATAAGGCATTATGTAGTCGCTTTCGTTTGTTTACATTTTTGCCTTACCAGATACCAGAGTGCTCAATTCGTTTGAAGAGCTTTGCATTATGCGAGTGGCAGCCATAGAGTGCTAAACCCCTGCTAGGGAGCATATATATAAGGTCTTTATATAATTTTCTTTATTAGGGGTGGTAGAGTCCAGGTTGAAACAATCACACTATAATGATAAAAGGCTTAATATAGCAACCATTCACAGTCTTTCTTTTAATGGAATGATGGGATAGCATTAAACCAGTTATGAGCAGACTGCAGTACTTTCTGAATGGTCCATCTAATTTCACAAGGAAAATAATTTTTATTGAAATTAAAAACCAATCTTATTACTTTTATGCACATTTTTATTATGTATTTTTAGATTAACATACCTTTCCATTTAAAAGGGGTAAATGAAATTATTTGATTGTCAGATAAGCATTTGTAATTTAAAGAAAATAGTTTCAATAAAATTTTGATTCATAGATTATGAAAATATTCAATTGTTTTTTTTTTTTGATAGATGGATCATATTCATATTGAGTGCATTGATTTTTCAAGCATTCTTTTTTCTTAAAATTATTCTGTCATGTGTAGAAGTGTGTGTTAATCACATTGATACCAGGGATAATATAATATCAAGACTTCAGTTTTTTTTAGCAAAAAGATCTTTTTCACAAGAGAGAAATATATCAACTTTTCCCATTTCTTACAAAGGTGCTCACATGTATGGTCTTCTGTAGTAAAAATGGTTGAGGTATCTTCAATGTTAAATTACACTGAATTTTTTTTTGTAGTACAACTCGCCTGATGATGAGCCATGTCTCCTCGAGTGGCCCACTTCTCAAAAAAAAAAAAAAAAAAAAAGAAAAAAAAAAAAGGTTACCTATGCCAGCATTAAACCAAGATATCTACACCAGAATAATGATTGAATGTGTTCTCTGCGCAAATCTTTTGTGAATTTTTGGGGTTCAGGTACTGGGTATCTGAGAGCTAAGGGGACAAAAGGTTGAAAGGTTTGAATTAAAAAGGAAAAAAAGAACTGTGCAAATATTACATTGTTTTGCTTTAGTTTGGTTTCTTTGTTTAATGGCACATCAACCTACATGGTTCATTTAATACCAAAGCTATTCTTGTAGAAGAACAGTAGTGATAGTATTTAACCCATAGCTGGGGGGATAAAGGGGTTCACACTTTTCTCAAGGGCATTTGTCTGAAAGTGAACGTAATAGTACAACTGGAATTTGAACTCATTTACTTCAAGGCTGCAGACTATCACTTTAGGCATTACGCCATCGGGACATCCTCAAGCAGAATGTATGTATACATTTTTATGTCAATTCGGATGTTTTTCACTTAAAAGAATAAAATCATTTTTTTTTTCTAATAACTTTTCAATCCTATTTTCTTTTTCCTTATCTGTAAATGTTTAAAGTATGCCTGCTTGATGGTCAGTCATAACTGATGTTGTTGTGCAGATAATTTCAACTATATTCTAGTTTATATAATAACAACAAAAAAAAGATTGTAAACAAGCTACTCCTCCTAAAAATAAGATAAGAACATTTATTTTTAAAAGAATGCAAAAGGTGCTTCATGACAAAATGACAGGATGGGCTTTAAAAAAAAAAAAAAACCTATACTCTAATCAGAGTCCTGCACAACTCTCTTGTAACTCTGTATTTCATGTTTTCACACTCATCAGATAGGCAGATGTTAGAAGTATCTATTGCATGCACATTTTATATATATATATATATATATATATATATATATATATATATAAAATATTAGGTAATAACAATCTATTGTTATGACTCTCTCTCTCTCTCTATATATATATATATATATATATATATATATATATATATATATATATATATATATATATATATATATATATATATATATATATATATATATACACACACACACAATTAAAATACAATGTTAAATGCATTTTTAAACAGATTTGCCATTCAAATATTTATGAGCAATACTTTCTTTTAAGGATAATCTAAAAGGCTTCAAAAACTACAACATATAGGTCTTTGAATACACATAAAATCTGTTTTTATTGCCTACAATTGCAAGAGCCAGTAAAAATATTTGACTTGTAGGGAGAAGGATATTCAAATTAACTTATGTCATAATATTTTCAACAATAAAATAGAATAAGAACATATACAGTATATGTTATATATGATATAACCATTATATTCGTGGTATATTGGTTACTGTCATAGGAAATGGCTATAGTGACCAGAGTTCAAATCTTGGACAAGGCTATTTGTATTTCACATAGCGCTAATTCCCTAGGAAAAAGTATGCATCTAACTATTCTCCCTCTAACTATAGGTAAATAATTGACTTCATATGGCAACTAGTCTTAAACTTTGAATTAAACTCGTTAAATTCCACTTAAAATTTGGCCTTGTGTCACATCTTGCTTGTGTAAGGGGCGACCTGAAAGCTCCCTTTACAATAGCTACTACACCAGGGTGTGGGCGGGCACTACTCCTTTCCCTGGATAGTTCCACTTTACCCTTGATACATACTTTATAATGCTAAGTGTTAAGCAAGGAGGTATAAAGTGCCATTTTTTGAGTCTTTGGTATGAGACATCCTTGGATTGAACCCCAGTCTCGTAGGACATTGTCAAACACTCAACTCACTTGGCTAATGGGTCGGTATTACCAGCCCATTGGCCTATTGAGTACTATCCAAGTAATACAAACAAGAGATGCTGGGGACTGCTGGAGAAGCAGGGGTGAACTCATAAGAAAAAGCTTAATAGGAACTACACAAGGATGCTGTGTGCTGTTTCGAACAAATCCTGGAAGCAGCACCTCATAAAACAGCGTCTGTATGGTTACTTACCTCCCAACTCATAAACTATCCAAGTAAGACAAAGAAGACATGTTGGGCACTGCTGGAGAAACAGTGGTGAACTCATAAGTGAAGTGGGGTGTCCCCATGGTGTAATGGCTAAAGCACTGGACTGTGGAATCATAATACATGAGTTTGAACTCCAGTCACGCTATTATGTTCTCTCTCGGACAAATACCCTTGGGAAAGGTATACACCCCTTATCTTCCTATCTATAGGTTAAAAAAATACCACTATTGTCTTTCTAAAAAAAAAAAAAAAGGATGGATTTGGCATTTGGGCCCTGTTTAAACTCATGAAGCATAATTTCATGAATTAGACTACTTTGTACATTTCAAATCATGCAGAAAGTGAAGTTATGCACAACATGTCTGTGCACCAACTACCACTATACTACTAACCATAATAGGTACTTGCCATAGGTTGAACTGCTTCAGCTACATGATATACACACTTAAAACTAGCATGTATCAAAATATTGTAAAAACTTTTGACTCACCCTAGTATTTTGATTTTTATGATGTGTGTAATGTAATTTTTTGATGGTGTAATGGTTAAAGCACTGGACTGCAGAATTATAATACATGAGTTTGAACTCCAGTCACGCTATTATGTTCACTTTCAGAAAAATACCCTTGGAAAAGGTATAAACCCCCTTATCCTCCCATCTATAGATTAAAAAATACCACTATTGTCTTTCTAAAAAAAAAAAAAGGATGGATTTGGCATTAAATAACCCTAGCAGGTTGATATGCCATTGAAAATAACAAACATAAGAAAAGTTCTCCTGTGGGTTCCCACATATTAATACACCAATGCTGGCTGACCAGCAAAGACATATTCATTAGTTCAATGCAGACATTTGATGCCATCTAGATGGCCAACCAAAATACCAAGAGCAATGGGTAATAGGAACAGATGGCAAGAACGAGTCTTGGGAATCCATGCTGTTAGCATGCCTTGATGGTGATAATATATATATATGTGCAATCTTAGGCAAATAAAACAGATACTGTTCAAATAGTTACACAAACTATGGCACATAAACATTTGAATAAACATAAAATCTTTTTTTATTGCCAATGATTGCAGGAGCCATTCAGGATTTTTGACAATGGGGAGGATATCCAAATTAACTTTCTAGTTTGGTGACTCTTCTAAAAAGTTATGTGAGTTTGCTTTTTCAATCTCCGAGATCCTGAACAAGATAAGTTAGAAAAAAACCTTTTCAATCACCTAGACTGATTCTGAACAAGATAGAAGGTTAGAAAAAAAGATTTTGTTTGAATTCAGAAAAAAATATTTGGCAGAAATTTGACATTCAGAACCTCAAAATTGACAAGTAAGCTTGATTTTCACAGTGAACCATCTGTTTGGCTTTTTCCTGGACTTAATTATATATGAAATTTTGTAAGACAGTCCAATCTTGGAAGAAATTACTAAAATGAAGGTAGAATAGAAAAATAATACATTCTAATTGTAATGAATATGAAAATCAGTTAGAGAAATCAAAAAATAATAGTTCAAAAATAAATTCTTGATTTATTCAAGACGTAGTTTTTTAGGAAAAAAAAAATGACCATCAGGAGAAATGTTTTTTTAAAAAAAATATTTTTGGATTCAGCAGGAATATTTTGGGATTAAAAAATAACCTTCAGGAGAAATATTTTGGGTTTAAAAGTGATCTTAAGGGAAAACATTTTTGGATTAAAAAATTATCTCCAGGAAAAATATTTTAGGATTCAGCAGAAATATTTTTGGATTAAAAAAGGACCTTCAGCAGAAAAGCTCCCCCAAGAATCAAGAGAGCCATCAGTAAAAAAGTGGATACTGAATTATTTGGTGTTGGCTTCTGGGAAACATTCAAGCCTGACAGTGTTCGGTTCCATTGTCCATATAAAGCTTCTTTGGCCCCTTTCCATTTACCGGGACCAACTAATCTGTATTGGTATGGAGTACAAGCACTAAAGAAGCAAAACAATGCCAGAAATGGATCAACCAATAACATTTTCCCTGTAAAACAAAAAAAAAAAAAGAAAAGAATATTTAGAAATATCTGAACAATATCTGTCTTTGACATTTTTTGTGTATGTACACTGCAGGCAAAAAATTCTCATTTTTGTAGAATAACAACAATAACACTTACTTGTTCAAGGATACCAACAAGCGTCCAGTTGACAGACAAAAATAAAACAGGCTGTAACTCAATACAGTTCCAGTATTTGTTGAGTGCCTCACATACATGCAAGTGTGGCACATGGCCTTTTTTATTGTTGAAACCAAGCACAGGACTGTAGCCTACACACGTCTGGCCCGGAGCCCCATCAACATTCCCTTAAAAAGGGGCGCCCCAGGTGCCAGGCGATAAACTTAATCCCTCCGAAGAGGGTTAGAGCCTGAAAAGACAGCTCCCAGAGACTCAAGGGCACTGGTCTTAGCATGTGTGACTTGAATGCCAGCTTTTCAGAATCCATATCAGACAGTCTTGACCAACTGGCACTAAAGCCAAGACACACCCGAACTAATCCGCATACTGGAAAACTCAGCTGGCTGAAATGTGTCTCAGCCCAGTGGACCAAACTGTAACAAAATAAAGTTCCTGAAACAATACTAAATTGAAGCCATATCTATACATGAATATGCCCACGCATAGACCAACAAATCAATCCTGATCCAGAGAATGGACTGGCCTATATGGGTACAATGGAATACTCCAACACGTCATAAATGACTCCTTCTTCAGAACTCAAACGCTTACTCAATGATTTGCAACTGAGTGTTGATTTTGATAACCTATCAAACCCAATAATTTTAAGATGTTTTATTTTTAAACAAATGCAGGGTGACCCAATCCCAAATTTTTCACCTGTAGGGTATGTGTTTTGTTAGAGCATAAAATAAATAAGTAAGGTAAAGTTGGCGACCGTAGTCGAGGGTGAGCTGAAGTTTCCCTTTTCAATAGCTATTATTTTATTTGTTGTTAACTGTGTGTTTTAACAGATTCCTTAGATCTAGTCTTACATTGACATTTGGAGTTTGCTTTCATTGTTTTCAATCCTTGGTAGCATAGACTACAGTAATCCAAATATTAAATATTTCTTACAATGGCTGAAGACCAACTCACTTTCAGCATCATGTATTACATGGGTTTAATCAATTGACACTACATATACATACAGAGTGGACAGCGCAATTCATGCAGCAAAAAGGATGTAAAGACTTCAAGTGAAGGAGTTAGACTGACAAAATTTGGTTTTTGAATGATAGAATCAATGCATATCTGTGGCAATATATAACCTCAGGGCATGCATTTTCTGTTGCATGATTATCTGAACCCTGTGTTATGTTGGCTTTCTCCACAAGTTGGTTTGAAATGCATGCCCTCAAAGAAAGAAACAAGGCAAAAACACAAAAGGGTTGAATAAATGTTTATGGAGAGAAGTAGTGTGACCCTTTGCAATGAAACCCCTTAACTAGAAAAAATAAACTTCTGAACCTATCTGTCTGTATATCCCTGTTTCTTTCTTTCCTGGTTCCCCACCCCCCATCTTTTCTGTCTTTGTATTTTTCTCAGAACATCTGTCTCAAAGCCAACTAAATTCTTCTGTCTTCTGACTGGTGGGTCCTTTCCAACTGCTGTTCTGTCCCTGACTGACTGATGGACTGGCCTCTCTGTAATCTCTTCTCCTGCATCAGTCTCCCCTCACTTCCAGATTCTCTTCTTTTTTCACTGTCCTTTGGTTGACATCTACAGACTATCTGACCCTGTTTTTCTGATTGTCCCTTGGTTAACCTTCTGTATATATGGAAAGGCAAACATGCCATGGCCAATCCACAACTATATATATGCATGTGTGGATACACACACACACACACACATACACACACAGATAGATAGATAGGTTAAGAAGTTTATTTATATATTTTAATCAGATCTATTTGTCACATAGATGAGACCCTAACAGTACTACCAGCTGAGGAGGGGGTGAAAATTGGAGCTGGGAGTAATAACAATATTGGAATAATCCACACTCTCCAGATCTCCAGAAGTGAAGTCTCATCATCAGATGCAGTTTAGCGTCATAACCAGACAGCCCTTTTTGGAGTTAGAAATCTTAGCCATCTGTAGAGGATATAGTTAGCATATTCTAAGCCCCGCAGACAGGGCTACTGGAATTTCTCATTCAACACTCAGACAATGAAGAATTTAGGATAAAACAATATGGGTAACAAAAAAAAAAAAAAAAAAAAAAAAACTTGGATGCAGCACAAGACTAACAAAGAATCAAGAACAGGGCTTTTCAACCAGTGTGTCAGAGAGAGCAGTTAAGGGTGTCACAAATTTTAAATTAAAATGTAGATCTGGTTTCTCTTTTTTTACTAACATCAAGACAAAGAAAAATGAAAATGTAAAAATGGTTGACACAGAAATGTCAGTTAACTTATGAGTCGTATAATCCAATATTATGAGAACTTGTACTCACCACCAAATTTCCAAATGATATTGAATAAAAGATAAACTGATTTAAATCTAACCTGAAATTTTCACAATGTTATTGTATATTTTAGTGAAATAAAAATATTTTGTGAAAGCATGCTCAGCATAATAGTTTTTTGTTTTTGTTGTAGGAAAAGGAATTGGTGACCTGAGTTCAAATACTGGATGGGGCTGTTTGCATTTCACTTTATGCTAATTCCCTTAGGAAAGGCATGAATCCATTTCTTCTTACTCTAGCTATGGGTAAATAGTAAGGCAGACTGTGCCTTTTAACTTTAGTAAGATAACCAGTCTAGGAGAAGGAAAGCTCTGAATTCAAACCAGCTGTACTTTGCTTAACAAATTGATCTTGTGTTGCATTCTCCTTGTGGCAGAGTAGTTGGATAGATACATACTGTCTAAATTTGTGGTCTTATTAGACAGGTTTTGCTTAGGATCAAGGTGTAGTATCAGTTTTCTTATATAAAATAACACCATTAACTTTTGATTCGGATGTTACAAGAAAGTTAGCAGTCGGAAGCATCGTTTCTAGTTGTACCTTTTTTCAAAGAAATCAATAGTGATGGGTCCTTTCATGTTTCAGAAGATTGTCAGTATCACTTTCTTTACTGACTGCTGTGCCTAGAACCTTTTGTTTACAGGAGAGTCACTGTGTTTCTACTCCATAGACTGTCTTAGTGATTCAGGCTTGTAATGGCAAATTCATGTTAAGTTCATTTGTAAATATTTTTTTGATTGAAACATGCTTCTCAATACACATCACGCATTCTTCTGAAAATTTCATATGGTTTGCACTTTTCAACCCATAAAGATTTGATGAAAGATTTCTTTTCAAGTCTGAAACACACTGTTTAATTTGCCACCATTTTGAATAGCCTCAAAAACAAACATTATTGTGAGATCAAAATAGTTTTTACTATAAACCAATTCCAAACAATGCAGAGTGCACATTTATGGAAAAAAGTTCTAAAAAGAATTTATTTTGTTTATTTTTTAAAAAAAAAATTTCTCTTATTTATTGAATGACCCTTACATATATAATTGGTTCCTCCTTAGTCCAAAAAATTCTCCTTATTTATTGAATGAATCTCACAGATATAATAGGTCCCTCCTCAACCCTCAAAATTCCCTATATTTGTTGAATGACCCTCATACATATAATAGCTTCCTCCTCAGCCGAAAAAACTCCCCATATTTATTGAATGACCTTCACATATATAATAGGTCACTCCTCAGCCAAAAAAGCTCCCCATATTTATTGAATGACCCTCATATATATAATAGCTCTCTCCTCAGTTCAAAAAATTCCCCTGATTTACTAAATGACTCCAATATAGAATAGAGATGAAGAATGCAAAGGTCACAGAAAGGTTAAAAACCACTGATCTAAAATAGAAAGCATAAGCAACAAAGAATAGAACAGAAATTGTGATAAACGTACAGAGATTTGGTTTGCAGCCACACAATTGAGCCAATTCATCCATAAATTGGATGAAATCTACTTGGACAGTATGCCTCATCGTGTTGACATATCGTCTTGTCATCATTTCTTGTTTCTCTTTGATTTCCCGCCACATTTCGTCACCAGAAGGCAATGTTATATCACCCTGAAATAAACAATTTCACCATTAAATATCTCTGAAAAACAATAAGAGTGATAGATCAATGTTATACTAGTTGGACTCAAAAAGTTATCAAATATTAATTAGAAAAAGAAATTATGAAACCAGTCTCAATACTTATTGAATAACAGTTTTTGGTGAAACACAAGATTGTACAACTGTAGCATTCTTTATACTCTTCAAACATAGTTCTATCAAGCTTTTTCTTCTTTCCTAAAATAAAATCATAAAAGTCTGTCTTTATATGAAATATATTTACAGGTATAATAGGTTGGGAGGTCTAAAAAATAAGTTGCAAATATTTACTCATCCAACAAATTTTTACTCTACAAATAAAATGTTGAACATATGTTGCCAGCACTACAAGGCTACTTCATCATGGATAATGATAATACTTATAAAAAAAAAAAAAAAAAAAAAGAAAAGTAAAGTTGGCAACCTTAGTTGAGGGTGACCTGAAGGTTCCCTTTTCAATAGCTACCACACCGAGGTGTAAGGGAGGGTATTACTCCATTCCCTGGATTGCTCCACTTTACCCTTGATTCATACCTTATAATGCTAAGTGTTGATACGTACTTTAAAGCGTTAAGCAAGGCAGCATCAAGTACCATTTTTTGAGTCTTTGGTATGACTCGACTTGGGATTGAACCCCAGTCTCCCGGACCATTGGTGAACAAATAGTAGAAAATAATGATCATAAAATAATTTTAAAAAGAAACAAAATATTTTTTTAAATTATGGTGTTGAAATGATTTTTAAAAATAATGATCACAAAATAAAAATCAACCATCATTATTGATGGGTGTATTTTAGTTAAATTATATTTCAGATATATATACACATATATACATGTATGTATATGTGTGTGTATTGAGAGAGAGAGAGAGAGAGAGAGACAAATTATCATTGATTTGACTTGATGAAGTCTAAAGTATTACTTTCAAACATCTCTTCGTGTGACTTTTTAAATTTTAATATTTAAAGCTCCGATAATTTTATATCATGACATATAAATGAATAAAATTCATCCTGGTTGATTTTTTTTAAAAAATGATCACAAAATAATGAAAAAGAAAAAAAAAATAATGGTCACAAAATAACTAAAAAAAAAAAAAAATAATAGTCATGAAGTCATTTAAAAAACAAAAATGAATAGTTATCACAAAAAAAGATCTCAAACTAGCGAGCCTATATGAAACAAGCCCTTATTTAATCCATGGAGGTTGATTGTTCTAACTCCATTAACCATCACTGGCTTTTTTTTTTTTTTCCTTATTATTTTTACCTGTATCACGAAAACTATTCAAGTTAGACGAACCAGACATGCAGGACACTGCTGGAGAAGCAGAGATGAACTCATAAGAGATGTACTCTTATGGATCCCCACACATGGCCGCGTAAAAGCAGGACGACCAGCTCGAACGTACATTCAGCAGCTATGTGAGGATACAGGATGTTGTCCTGAAGACCTACCTAGGGCAATGAACGATAGGGAGGAGTGGCGAGAGAGGGTCAGGGATATCCGTGCTACCAGCGCGATATGATGATGATGATTTTTACCTGTTGTCAGGACTGAACCTGCAACTTCTTGATGATTTCACTGAGAAGTTCATTAACCCAACACCAATATCTGTTGTGCCACTTGTCCTGCAGTACTATTCAGAATGAATTTTTGGAGGTTATAAACCAAACGTTTTATCAATGCTACTACTATTATGTACGATTTTTTTACCTTAGCTCATATTGCAATTTTTTTTTTATATCTAGCCTTTTGGATTATTGGTTCCCACATCAGATTTATCTCTATATATGTTCTACTTAACAGGTCACTGTAGCCCAACATATGTACCGGTTCTTTAAGATGTCTTACTCTCCAATGTTCTTCTTTATCTATTATTTTTACTTCATCCCATAAAGACAGATGGTTTCCCTTTTCTTTTCAGCCATACCTAACATTTCAATTTTACCTCATACAACTATTTTTCAATGTTCCTCTTGACTTACTTTTAATTGATGGGATGTCTAAAACTAATAGTGGTAATTCATAGTGTTGATAAAAACATTAGGTTTATAAGTCCAAAAAATTCACTCTGAATTGTCCAGCAGGTCACATGGCATAACAGATATAGGTGTTTGGTTAATTGAACTTCTAAGTGAAATCATCAGTTGGTTGGTTGGTTGGGTTTTATGGCATATCAACCTTTGTAAGTTATTGAATGCCAAATCCATTCTTATACAAATAATCAGTTCTATTTCAAACAATTCAGTTTAGCATGAGCACACAGTTTCATTGTCAAAAACATTTCTATTTAGAGTTATTCAGTTTAGTCAAACAGTTCTAATTCAAATAATTCAGTTTAGTATAAGTATAGTTTCTGTCAACACACATCTAAATGTCAAAGCAGTTCTATTTCAAGCAGTTCAGTTTTGCATTAGTACGCAGTTTAAATATCAAAACAGTTCTATTTCAAGTAATTCAGTTTAACATAAGTATGCAGTTGAGTTCTATTTGACCCATAGATAGGACTATCAGGAGCTACCACTCTGGGTCAGAGTGGACCAGGGAACAATGGTAATGAAGGACTGTTCCACATTCCCCAAAGCTCCAGCATTAGTGGGACCTCACCATCAGATTGTTTAGTGTCATATCTAGGACACTCATTGAGGGGGGGGGTCTTACCCCTCTGCAAAGAAGCTGTATATTCTACAGCCCCAGCCAACAAGGCAAGAAATCATCAGTAAGTAGTAAGTTCAATCCTGACTATTGGTAAAAATAACAAGGAATACTTACTATAGTTTAACACTTGTACCCAGCTATGGTTAATGGAATTAGAACAATCTATTGCTGTGAATTAACTAAAGGGTTTGGTTTGAAATTTTGTGTAGGCTCCTGAGTTCAACAAGAAACACCTGAAGAAGGCCGAAGAATGCATCAGCCAAAACATTGTGAATATAACAATAAAGATGAAGACAATAGTCTGAATAATCTTAATGATAAAATCCTCAAGCTTCAGCAAAAAATTTAGACAAATAATACCAGTTTGTCTTAATTGTATCACGGTAAGGAAAATATACACAGTGAAATAGAGTTAATAGTTTCTTAACTCAAGTGGTACAGTCCGACTTGTATTATAAGTCTCGAGCTGTTGGTGTTACGTCCAAAGTTGGTCTTACTACTGACCAACGTCCTTTCAGAGCTGTTTCTCTGCTTCTCTTTCTGCTTCTCTTGTGCTTAAGAGACACAGCATCTTTTATACTTCCGTGATACCGGAAGTCACATGGTACAAGCCACTATATAACAGTCTTCATCACTATTAAAATTGCATAGCCAGTGGCAGTGACTATGAGGGAAAATAGTGTTTAATTGCTGAAAACTTGCCCTATTGATCAGTTACTTGGTTGTGTATATCTGCTTTAGTTTCTATAGAAATAGATAGAAGGCAATACTTTCAGAACTATTAGATCCAGATGGTGTAAACATTGATTAAACAAAGAATGCTTGGGGAAAATGAACTTTGTTGTCATCTTTAAGTGAATAAAAAATTAGAAATTTACCAGATAATATTTCATAATTGTACATTATTGAAGAGTAGAGTGCAAACATTTTGTGATTAAGAAGAAATATTGGATGAATAATGAAGAATTTGTGATTGATAATATAAAAGTTATACTCAGCAAACAGATTTCAGTTTGGGGGCTTTTAGGATGTTTTGCTTAGAACTTCCATTAAAGTGAGACAAATTATTTGTTGCATTTTAAATTATTTTGTGATCATTATCTTTTATGTTTTTTAAAATTACTTCATGATTATTATTCTGTGTCTTTTATTGTTTTTGTTTTTTTAAACTACTTTATGACGATTATTCTGTGACTTTTATTCTTAAAGTCATTTTAAGACCACTGTTTTTTTAATATTTTGAGATCATTGTTTGTTTGTTGTTTTTTTTTTAATTACTCCATAACTCTTATTCTGTGACTTTTATTTTTTAAATCATTTAAAGACCACTGTTTTTCATTTTTTAATATTTTGAGATCATTATTTGTTTGTTTGTTGTTTTTTTTAATTACTTCATAACTATTATTCTGTGACTTTTATTTTTTAAATCATTTCATGATCATTATGGTTTAAACACTGCATTGTTGTTTTTTAAATTAACTTATGATAATTATTTCAAAAAATTTTGTTTTTTAAGACAATTCTATGACCAATATTTATTTAAAGATTATTTTGTGATCACAATTTTGTGTGTTTATTTTTTTATCAATTTGAAACCATTATTTCTTACTATTATTTTTATCATTATACATGAAAAGATTACAAATTTGTGCTAGTAACAAATGCAGAACATTTTGCAGAGTAATGAACATGCTTGATTAGTAAATGTTTTCACCTGACCTACTGGACATCTTAACATATTATACCTGGAAAAATATTTCCTATACAGACAAGCTTTTATGATTTTATTTTAGGAAAGAAAGAAGGAAATTCATACAGAACTTGGCCTGGAGAGAAACAAAAGTGCAACCATTGCATAATCCTGTGTTTCACCAAAAACTCCTTTTTCAAAAAATGTATTAAATATTCTGGGTAATAATATTTTTTTTTATCAATTTTAACTTTTTAAATGCATGTTAATGTTAATGTAGGTAAATAAACTTTAGAAAATAATTTTCATAAAACACACTGTGTATGTCAACCAAACAGAAGCAAACTTTAAATTTTTTGAGAAGTTGTATCTAAATATTTTCCGCAGCCCAGTCAACTGGGACTGGTGAATACACTGACTGCATCTCTGCAGAAAGGTAACACCTCCTCTACACACCCAATGAGTGTCCTGTATATGACATTAAACAATCTGATGGCCAGGCTCCAGTAATACTGGAACTTTGGAGAATATGGAGTACCCATTCATTGCCATCACTCCCAGAGTGGTAGCAACTGATAGGGTCCTATCTATGGGTTAAATAGAACTGTCTGAAATTTTAAACCGAGTGCAAACTAATGACTTATGCTAAATTGAATTGTTTGAAATAGAACTGTTAGATCATTTAACAGTGTATAAACAAATGACTGATGTTTAATTGAATTGTTAGTGATACATAGCAATACTTAAAACTATTTAACTTTGTTGACTTAATCATATATATCAAATATATATGAATAAATAATGGTTGATATGCCAAAAAACAAAATCAAACAAAACCAAAAGAATTACCTGTTTTTTGTAATTGTTCTTTTAAAAGTTAATAATATTGTCCCATTGTAGTATGACATGTAGGCATGTTCAAAAGAAAATTTGAAAATTCTAATTTAAAACTAGTTAATTTAGAAATAAGATAATTATAAAAACTACCATTATAACATGATTTTTCCAATGATTAAAATACAAATCCTAATCCAAAACAACATATAGTTATGTCAGGAGATAATAAATAATTGTCTCCCTTGGATTTTGCATGCATGTTCTTTGGATGTCTTATAGTCACATGAGATCCCAGAATGCATCTTGGTCTATTTTTTCTTCCTTCTTCAAAAGATTAAGATGTAGTCTTCTGTTCTTTGAAGAGTTAAAATATGCTTTTTTATCTCTGAACACTAGAGAGACCTTGTCTCTAACTGTGGCAATTGAGATTGTCTCTCACTTCATCATTGAAATGTGAAGGCTAAATACAAACTCAAGTAAGACTTTTATTGCTTTTGTATCCCTTACATATACTACTTGTTCATGAAAAAAATATGTGCACATTTTATCTGTTGGGATACGTTTGTATATTCTTGTTAACACTTCGTGTATGTTTATTATGTATGTATTAATTGCTCCTAGATGTATAAATAAGCTTGTCTTTCTTTTGACCTATTCAATGTTAGTGTATCATTGGCTAAACTAATACTGATATTCGGCCTTGAGCAGGGATGCAACTAAATATCCTCCCATTAATAAAATTAGTAATGCCAAACCCGGTACCCCTCCAAACAATTGTATTTCAATGGTCTAAAATCCAAAATTTTTTGTTTAAATAAAATCCCTAACAGCTTTAATCTGAATATTGAATATATATGAATTGGAATGATAGAAATAAAAACAATATACTTGTTTTTAATTCTGCAAATGTTAAGGAATCAAAAAATACTTGCAGGCTATCTAGACCCAGTTTATGAGCCACAGCTTACCTAACTAATTTATCAATATAGAATTATACACTATGTGCAAACAAGTTATATCAAATAAACTACCTCATGTTAGATAGTAATATTTGAGACCATTTACTCATGTGCAAGTAAATGAGCTATGTTTTTTCTTTTTTCTTAAGGTATGTTCTCTACAATATATGTGTTAGCAGATCATGTGTATTTAATATATGCGAGGTGGATTTGGCAGTAGATAACCCATAATGGTTGATATGCTGTAAAAAAACAACCAACCAACATATCTCCTAATTATGACATGCTAGGGCAATTCTGAGTAAATATTCAGAATTAATATACTTGATTTAGTCTAATACAGGATTATTTGTCAGAGTAGTAGGTAAAAAAGATGTTTCTTTTGTTGCCCTGTGTAACTGATATTTCAAAAAAGAAAAAAGGTTGCTAATTTCTTTGTGAATACACTGTCAAAATATAAAATTGAAACACCCTGAAAATGAGCTTCAATTAACTCAAGATTTAAGTGCACAGATAATATGACTTGATTAGAGTAATTGATCATATATATAGAGATCAGTAGATGTACAAGGTCTAAAATAAGAAGAACATCAACTGTATTCAACTCCATATTCATCATCATCAAAGTCTTCTAATAGAATGGATTCCTTTGACTCTCCCTTGGCATCTGTCCTTCTGCAGTTCTCATCTGTTTTTTTCTCCAAGTATTTCGTTAGAGTCCAAGTAGAGAAACCATACAATAGTACTGACATGGCTACAGCTTTGAAAAATTCCTGTTTTTTTTACCAGATTTCCATCACACATTATATCTTCCTTAGGCATTAACAGGCCTGTATTTGTGAATGAAAAAACTTTATCAGAATGTCTATCCCCAATCATGTACATACTGTACCCAGATCAAAATGAGGATCATCCATCCCCATTACATTGTATTATCAATCAGTACTGATTATTTTGAAATTGTCAGATAAAATAAATACATCTTACCTTGAAAACTCGAGTTGCTATTCGACACTGGAGTTCTGATATAGGCATAATAGCTCCCAATGGCTGGGCAAGGCCAATGAGGGCCATGGTGTTCCTCTTCTGGTCAGGTGGAAACATATACTTAAAAAGTTGAACTTTGTTATTCTGGATATCAGTCACTGATTTTGGAATAAATGGAAATTTGATCAAATATCCAGTGGCTAAAATGACCACATCTGCTTCTTCATAGGTTCCGTCAACAAAATGGACACCATTCTCACTGAGCTCTTTGATATCTGGTTTGACCAGAACCCGACCAGAGATGATCCTGTTAGGCAGGTCGTCATTTACTGTTGGATGCTGGCTCAAGAAAGAATGATTCGGCTTTAGCCCATAGAGATTGTGATCAAAACGCTTGTTTAGTTTGTGTTCAACCATCATTTGATTAAAAGATGGAGGCATCATGTTTGTAAAAGTGTATAAGGATCTTTTCGTGAAAGACATGTCAAATGGTAAGCCCTTTTCAAAAACACGGTTGAGGATCCAGGCACCCCTTCGTGTGCTGAGGTACACCTAAAATTTAAGAGTAAAAAGCATTTTGGTCAGATAAAACCAAATAGAAGTTTTTTTTTTAGTTTAAATATCAAATTAACATACCATCATAAATTAGATGAGACTAGGTTTCACAAAAAGATTTTGGCCATAATTCAAAATGATATACACCCTGTTGGTGAGGTTTAAAATATTCTGACTATATCCCCAGCAGAGAGGTAATAACTCCTCAGAAGGAGGTGTCCTGGGGATGAGCCTAAACAGCATCTGATAGTGAGTTTAGAGTACTTCTTTATTGCCATTACTTCCAGGTCCACTTTGACTTAGAGTGGTTGTATCTGCTAGGGTTTTATCTATGGATCAAATAGATCTGTTAACAAATAATTTGTATAAGATAGGAATACCTGATACCATATAACTATGTGAAAAAAATTCTTAAGAAACGACACAAAATGTGAATATAAATGTACACAATTCTCTAACCTCTAGACATAAAATAACCCATGACAGGTTTATATATCATTAAAATCAATCAATCAGTCAATCAAAATGATGTATGTGATGAAAAATTAGCAGATTTCTCTCTCCTGTACACCTTATTAATCAAAAGTATTATCGCAATTTTGACTTATTTTTTAGAAAAATAATTTCTAAAAATGAAGACAATACTTCAGTTTCAGTCACAATATATATACTACAAACGAGCACATAGGAAAATATTGCAAAACTTTTGACTTACCTTAATACATTGTCAAAATAATTTCTGACTTTGTGTCAAAAATGACATTTAAAAATAGAAACAAGGGAAAGATAAATTATATATATATATATATATATTGGAAAGTCAAAGGTCATTTTGACATTGTATTTATATAGTAAATACGACCTGTGACAAAGTAGAGCTCTTTAACGTATAAGAGTTGCCTCCCTTGCATTAAACCTATATCATGTCATTCGTCGCTTAATTAAAATACCAGTAAGAACCTATCTCGTGTCTCCCTCGTTCTACCCAACGGTCTACAGAACATATACTTAATATCACATGGTGGCAGCGGTAAAAAAAAACAAACAAAAAAACAAAACAAAAGACAATAACCTCAAGAAGAAGGAATATTGGATATAAATCTATGAAAAAGTGAGTACATCACGATAACTTTTTATTTAAAAAAAAAAAAAAAATGGTGACTTTAAATATTTCATTACCAATGTTAGACTGGACGAATGAAAACAAACATGAAGCCTTCAGCGAATGGGTTGACTTTATGTCATCCTACTTCGTAATTCATAACGTGGAGGAAAAATTGAAACATAACTACATATTAATATGCATGGGACCAAAGGGTCGCGAAGTTATTAAAAATGCTCAACTCACGACCGAGCAAAAAGAAAATTCAAAAAATGTATTCAAAGTTTTTGAAACACAAATGATTCAAAAACCAAATAAATGGGTTGAACGTTTGGAGTTCACTTCATTCGAACAGAATGACGAAACAATTGACGAATATATAGTCAGACTGCAAACGAAAGCAGAGAGATGTGAGTTCGGTACTAACAAGGACGAAAGACTCCTAGAACAAATTATAAAAGGACTAAAATGTTCAGATGAAAGGAGAAATTTAATAAGCAAACCTAACCTCACACTGGAGATAGCTATCGAAAACATAAGAGCATACGAAGCTACAACCAAAAATAATATGCGCTATAAGGACGCAAGCGAAATGAAAGTGGGAGTATACCATGAGATAGAAATGAGAAGGACCAAACCGTGCACAAGATGTGGAAGAAATCACAGAAAAGAAAAAAAGACTGTTATGCCTTCAACAAAGAATGTAAAAGATGCCATGGACTACATCATTTTGAAAACTACTGCCTCACAAAAATGTATATGCGACAAAATAGTAAATACAGCCCAAATAAAATGAGACATAGAAACAGAAGTCAAAGCCCACACAACAGACACAGAAAGCCAAATATCGCTAGGAGAAAGGTGAATGCCACTTATAAAGTAGAAAATGAATACAAACAAGAGGATGATATATGCCTATACACCATAAATAAAGAGAATGGTGATAACAGAGAAGAGATATTCGCCAATATAGACTGCGAAGATGCAGAAAAAAGAGAATATAAAATAAAAATGAAAGTGGACACTGGGACAAACGGAAATATAATACCGTACAGGATTTATAAAACAATGTACCCCCAAAACAACTATGGCAGCATAGAAATACCGAGCAATGTAAAAAGGGAGATAACCACTCTATGGGCAGTAAACGGTACCAAAATAGAACAATATGGTTCTATAATACTGAAAATCAAACACAAAAAATTCACCTACTATAAAGGCAAAATTCTTTATATGTGAAAATGACACAGCAATATTGGGTTTAAGACCATCCATACAGCTGGGATTGGTGCAGATCAATTGTAGCATAACAACAGTTGATACAAAAAGAGAAATAAAAAATATAGAAGACCTGGCAAATGAATACCCGGACAGATTTCAAGGTATTGGAAGTTTCCCAGGGAAACAAAAAATACACATTGTTGATAATGCAACACCAGTCATCCAACCTCCAAGAAAATACCCTGTTCACATAAGAGAAGAATTAAAGAGAGAACTTGAAAAAATGGAAGACATAGGTGTGATAAAGAAGGTAAATGAACCAACAGACTGGGTGAATGCAATTGCATGTAGCAGGAAGAAAAATGGTGCATTACGAATATGCTTAGACCCGAAACCACTGAACAAATGCATCAAAAGAACACATCACAAAACCCCAACTCTGGAAGAAATTTCCCATAAACTGGCAGGTGCTAAACACTTCACAAAACTAGATGCAAAACATGGATACTGGGCTATACATCTAGATGAAGAATCGAGTCTACTCACATGTTTTAATACTCCGTTTGGTAGTGTGACGGTTACTGTATCTTTGTTCCGAGGTTACATTATCCTCGAAAGATGGGGATAATTTCCGTCGTCAGTACCGTACCACCCAAGCTCTAAATATTCTCCGTAACTAGTTATATTTTATTGATAGCTTTGAAAGCCCATATAACTAGTTAAGTATAAAGCTTGCGTATAGGTTTAATTTTTCGAGATACGGACGAATGAGGATGTGTCAAGGGTAAAGAGGTCGACGTGATATAAATGAACACGTGAGGAATTCCGAACCGGACAAACAATATGACGCGTAGTTGTTTTTCTTCTTTTCTTTATATATGTATCTTTCTTACATATTTTATTTTAAAGAAAGCACAGTTGTAACAACAGAAAAACAAAAAGCAAAACAAATACAACAACAAAAATATACAGACATGTGGAGGGCAAGCCGCTTCCAATAGTATTTGACTATGTCCTTCCAATAAGACAAAGTTCTGCTTTTTCTTTTTTTCTTTCTCAACTTGTTTTAAAATTATACCCGTATCTTGTTCCCTTTACAATTAAAGGGAGGGAACTTACTCGTTCTTTCTCACATTTGTTTACTTTTTTTTTCTTCTTCTTTTAGCGAAGAACAAAAGTCTCTCCTCTTCGTCTTTAAAGTGGATATACAAATTTAAACAAATATGTTTTCCGCCGAAACTAGCTGTTAATGAACAACTGCAGAAATGTTTCTTTGGATAGTCTTGATACGGACCTTTATTTTGGTTACGTATATTATTTGTAATAAAATTTTTGACAAACCTTTTCTTTTTCCTTTCCTTTCTTTTGTTATTTTTTTCTTATGTTCGTTAGTTTCTTATAAACAAGTCGCAAGGCACCTGTTTTTTTTTTCTTTTACGTTGAGCCTCAGTTTCTTACCCAACGGAGTCGACGGCTTCTATTAGGCTCTTCTATGACTAGAATTTCCCCTTTCACCGGACCACGTGAAAAGGCGACCTTTCTCTTCCTTGGCGAAGCTCGAAACTGTCTTTTTGGGTTTTCGTTCTTTTTGGTGGTAAAACGCCCTCCCTGCCTCGACCAATGGCATGTCTTTTCCTTATCTGGGTCAAGACCTTTGCCCCTTTTCAGTTGGTCCTCTGCTGTTGCTAGGGCTCGAAGACCCGCCGATCGCCTGCCCCACTTCCAGTCCTCATAGTGGTCCTTGGTTTCCTACATTTTAACCCTACCGTGGCCGAATCAGATCACAAACCACTAGAAAACATACAAAATAAAACATTGCACAAGCACCCCCAAGACTGCAAAGAATGCTATTAAGATTACAACCATATGATGCTCAGATCTTATACAAACCAGGTAAAGAGATGAGAATACCAGATTATTTGTCGAGAACACAGCCAACACAAGGTGAAGAAATTGAACTTGACCTAACAATACATACTGTTGACATAACAGTACAGAAACAAATAGAACTACAAGAAGCTACAGAAGAAGATGAAGAATTGAAAATACTAAAACAAGTAATAGTAAATGGATGGCCAGAGGATGTAAAGGATACACCTAAACTTATAAGAAATTGCTGGTCGATGAAAGATTGTTTATCAGTACAAAATGGATTAGTGACAAAAGGTGAATGTATAGTCATACCAAAAAGTTTGCAAAACACAGTCCTTAAAAGAATTCATGATGCACACCAAGGGATAGAAAAATGTCAGCTAAAAGCAAGAAATAGCGTTTATTGGAGAGGAATAAACAAAGACATAGAAATGATGTTAAGGTCATGTGAAATATGCAGGGAACACCAAAGAAAGACTACTAACGAGACTATGATTATTAAAGAACACTCAACCAGGCCATTTCAGAATATTGCAGCCGACATCTTTGAATTTAATGGCCAACAAATTTTACTCGTTGCTGATCAATACAGCAAAATGCCGTTCGTAAAGACAATGAAGAGTGTCACGAGTACAAGCTGTATCGAATACTTGAAAGCAACCTTCGCTGTACATGGTATACCAGAGCATCTATATACAGATAATGCCAAGTACTTCGTATCAAACGAGTTCCATAATTTTGCGATAGAATGGGAATTCACGCATATCACATCAAGCCCAAGGTACCCACAGTCAAATGGATTCATTGAACAAATGGTCCAAGCAATAAAAAATACATTAAAAAAGGCGAAACAGTCAAAAATGGATTACCAAATGGCTCCCCTATGCCTAAGAACAACTCCGCTTGATAATCACTTGCCATCACCAGCCGAGATCCTACACAACAGGAAAATAAGAACAATGATCCCAACCTTGTTGGATAAAAACACATTAAGAGACAACCAAATCCGTGAATGGATGAGCACCAAAAGTAGGAAGCAACAACAATATTTCAACAGAAATGCAAAAGACCTTCCCGAATTGATGATAGGTAGCAAAGTGTCTGTCCTTCAGGAAAATGACACGTGGCAGACAGCGACGGTGGTAGACAAATGTACTGAACCGCGTAGCTACATCGTCAAAATGCACAGCGATGGAAAACTCTTCAGACGCAACAGAAGACACTTACAAGAGATATTTAGTCCACTAAGAAGAGTAACCTTCAATCTACCAGCCCAGAGAACTAGTCAGGATGAGCCAACATCACCATCCCAACAGAGCAACGACCCCACAGAAATGAATAACACCAATACAATAACACAACACTCCCAGCCCATACAACAGCAGACACAACCTGACAAAATACAAGAGCAACCACCAACACCAACCAACCGGCCTATGAGGACAAGAAACCCCCCAGCAAAATATAAGGACTTCATTATATATAAATAAAAAAATAAATGAATAAATAAAATAAATAAATAAATTAAAAAAAAAAAATGAAAAAAAAAAAAAGAACAAGCTTTATGTGACAAGGTAGACGTATAAGAGTTGCCTCCCTTGCATTAAACCCTTATCATGTCATTCGTCGCTTAATAAAAATACAAGTAAGAACCTATCTCGTGTCTCCCTCGTTCTACCCAATGGTCCACAGAACATATACTTAATATCACAGGACCCCTAATCTAAAACCTTAGAAAATTAATTATTTTTTAAAATCTGACAAATTGCCTGGGTAGAAAAAGTTTTCTGAATGCTAAGCAACAAAAGATTTGTTGCTACCTTTTTAAGAAAAGACAAATCTTGTTCAGACATGCCAAGAGAATAAACAGTCAAAATAAAAAAATTACCTGACATGAAGTTAGAGTGCTCACAATAGTTGGAGTCTGGATAAAAAAGTACATGGGGAAGAGAAGGTCATAATAGAAATTCTAAAACATATTTGCTTTCTATTTTCATGTATAAATTACCAAGAAGAGATTGACTCATACTTTTCCTTAGCCTGAGGGTGGATGGAGGCATAGGGAGCAAAATGGTTATCATCAAAGAAAATGGACTGTGCAATTTGAGTTTGAATTCTAAACAAGGTTATTTGTACTTCACTTCACACTAATGCCCTTCAGAAAGATATGTTTCTATCTTTTCTACTCCCAGGTATCAGTAAAATAGTTGAGCAGGATGAGCTCTTAAGCCTTGGTAGGGCAACCGGTCTAAAAAAACAAAAAAAAACTCAGAATCGAAAACTTGAGGAAGGCGTAATGTTTAAACAACCAGTGGCACATGGGTGCATCATTCTTTTGTTATCAGCTAATTGAAAAAGTAAGGCTGACTCCAAATTTTTTTAAAGTATAATTAATTATAGTATGTGGGTACATCAAAAAATTTATTGTCTAAAGAAGAAAGAAGTACTTATTTTCCACTATAAATGTATATTTTCCAATGCATATAATTCAGGGGTGAATATTAATCAAACATTATACAGTGAAAATTTCTGATTGGTTGGTTGGTTGGTTTTTAATAGCATATCAACCTTTTTAGGTTATTTAATGCCAAATCCATCCTTCTAGAAGAACAAGAGTGGTACTATTTAACCCATAGCTGGGGGGATAAGAGGGTTTATACCTTTCCCAAGGGTATTTGTCCAAAAGTGAACATAATAGTGCAACTAGAATTCAAACTCGCTTACTATGATTCCACAGTCCATTGCTTTAACCATTACACCATGAGGACACCCTGAAAACTTTTGTTTAAAATTTAACTAATAACCCTATACCAGGATGCAGAATTATTGGTCCCCAGCTTATATAATGAGGAGAATTGTTTGGAGAATCTGCGACCCACGAGGGAACCATTCTTCAGTTATCTGCTCATCCAAAAATTGTGGCTGGCTCTATGCACAAGCCATTGCTTTAAATTGGAGGCATACTTAGGAAAACAGTTAGCATTGTAGGAAATGGAATTGGAGACCCAAGATCAAATCCTGGACAAGGCTGTGTTTCACTTCACACTAATACTCTTGGAAATGGCATGAATCCCTCTCTTCTCCTTTATGCAATAGGTAAATAGTAGGAAAGACTGGGTTCTTTAGCTTTGGTAAGGCAACCAGTCAAGGAGAAGGAAAACTCTGAATTCAAACCAGTTTTACTCCAATTAAAAATTGACCTGGTATCACATCCTGCCTGTGGTGGAGGGGTTGGGTAAATACATACACAAGCCTTTGCCATTATAAACAAAATCACCTGAGTAATTCATTTGCTAAGCAATCTATCACAATTGAAATTTCCACAAAGCTCAGCAATTCCAGTTTCCATGATGGTAATGGTTAAACCACCTGATGGGTACATTATAACTTACCTGTGGACTAACAGTGCCAAGTTCCACTGCGATATCCCCGCCTGAGTTTCCAATTCCGACCACAACAACTCGGCTGTTTACATAATTCTGGGAATGCTTGTATTGTTGCGAGTGAAGAATTTTACCTTTGAATTTCTCCTGTCCAGGAATATGTGGGATATTTGGGAAAGAATGATGACCAGTACAAACCAAGACACCATCAAATATTTCAACTTCAGTTTGACCACTTATCAAATCCTTAATATGAACCCTCCACTGGCCGCTACTTTCAAAATCATCACTTTCTTCAATTTTCAAAACCTAGGAGAGAAAAAAAAAGAAAATTAATCAATAACATTTTTGGTTTAGTTTTATATCCACATATTAGAAAAAAAAGATAAATCCAACCTAATATTTTGACAATTAGCTGAGAATCTGCTTTACAGTTGAATTTTTAAACTCATCCCAGTAAAGACCTAAATTGGGCCATGGGTCTTTGGCCCAGTGGACTCGATCAGTAGAGTGTTCGCCAATGGTCCAGGAGACTGGGGTTCAATCCTAGGTCTAGTCATACCAAAGACTAAAAAAATGTTACTTGATGCTGCCTTGCTTCACACTCTGCATTATAAGGTAGGGATCAAGGGTAAAGTGGAGCAATCCAGGGAAAGGAGTAGCACCCTCCCCTACACCTTTTGTGTAGTAGCTATCGAAATGGGAGCTTTTGGGTCACTCTCGACTAAGGTTGCCAACTTTACTTGAAAATTACCACCAAAATTTAATTCAACCAACCTATCAAACCAATATAAAATGGGAATTATAGCATTTACAATCTGTAGACTTCTTGGGGAGTAAATAACTACAGCTTCACCATAATGATGTGTGGTTTTTGTACCAAGTACGTTTTACAGGATAAAGTTGCTAACTCCACACCCACTTGGTTTTGACTTCAAAGTTTTATTTTAGGATTGGCTGCTAACCAAGGCAAAAGAAACCAGTCAACCCGACAATTATACTCATAGCTGGAAAGAGAAGAAATGGATTCATCCCTTTCTCAAGAGCAATAGTGAAAAGGTTGATAGGGATACAGGTGGTGTAAAGGTTATCATTAAAGAAAATGGCTATTAGTATTTCACTTCATGGTAATGCCCTTGGGAAAGAAATATATGTATAGACCCAACCTCTCTGCTACAAATAGGATGTAACACAAGGTCAATTTATCTAGCTGGGTACAGCTGGTTTAAATTCAGAGTTTTTCTTCTCCTAGATTGGTTGCCTAAACAATGTTAAAGAACCCAGTCTGCCCAACTATTTACCTATAATTGGCCAAGGAACAGATGGATTCATGCCTTTCCAAAAGACATTAGTAAAAAGAGAAATACAAACAGACTCATCTAGGATTTGAACCCAGATCACCAATTCCATATCCAATGACAACAACTATTATGCTAACTGTGCCTCCATAATGCTAAGAGCATTGCTCAATGTCATATGTCAGTTCCAGAAACCTCATCTTAACCTTTATTTGCCTCTGTTCTTTGAAAAAATAAGATATTATCTTTGACCCTGCCAGGGAATGGTAAAATCAGATGGCTATATTACCCACATTTATCAAGGAAGCTTTTTGCCATTTTGTACCCATTCCATATACTGCTTATTCATGAAACAATATGTGAATAATTCTTCCATAGAATATGTTTGTGTATTCTTTCTTGTAATGCTACTTGAATGTATATTATGCATATAAAAGGTTAAATTTTCTTGTATGTGTAAATAGAATACTTGTCTGAAGTCGGAAAGCCAAGTTCAAATTCTCGATGAGGCTTTTCATGCTTCATTTCACACTAACACTCTTGGGAAAGGTATGTATCTATCTATTCTATCCCCAGCTGTGGGCAAAATAGGAGAGCAGAATGGGATCTCTAGCCTTATTAGAATAACCAGTCTTGAAGAAAAACATGAGGAAAAAGTATTGTTTAATCTGTGACACATGAATGCACCATTCTTCTGTTATCGGCTCATCCAAAAACTGAAGGGCTGAACAGTAAGCAAGTTCGAATTCCACTCATGCCATTGTTGGTATTCTTTCGTAAAGCTTAGTAGTTATGAGTCAGCATTCATTTAAAGCGATGTTATGAGTTGAAGTGAGATTATATGGACATTGGGGCATTCCATTATTCACAAGTGGCTAAGTCCATTCTCTGGATAGTGATTGGTTGCTTGCCCAGTGAATGGGTATATTAGTGTGTATGTGTATATATATATATATATATATATAGTTCGTTTCTCATTGGGTGCCCCATTCATTCGGCCTTGTGCCACATCGAAGCAAAGAGCTTTGTAAATTACTATATATACACACACATATATATATATACACCAGCTTGCTTCAGTCATGTTACGGGCTTGGTAGTGAGTAACCACCCATTTTATTATTTTGTCAGCCAGCTGGGTCCGCTGAGCTGGTAAGTGTTTTTATTATTGTTGTTTATTCTGCACATGAGAGCAGTGACTTTTACAGCCATTACATTCACTTTCAAACAAATACTCTTGGGAAAGGTATGAAACTTCTTATCTCCCTGCTATGGGTTAAATAGTATCATGGCTGCTCTTCTACAAGCATGGCTTTAGTATTAAATAATCCACAAACATTGATATGCCATTAAGCAAAGAAACTAAACCAAACCAAACAGTTATATAGTTTCATGTAATTAATAATAATCCTAACTAATAATAATAATCCCTAGTAAACAATTATAGCTTTAAGAAGCCATTCTTAATACAATTAATTTTCACTCAGTTATATGGTTGCCCAGTTAACTGGGGCTGTAGAATACACACTGCTTCTCTGCAGAGGGGTAAGAACACCCCTACAACGAGTGTCCTAGATATGACACTAAACAATCTGATGGTGAGGTTCCAGTAATGCTAGAGTTTTGGGGAATGTGGAGTACCCCTTCATTGCCATTGCTCCCAGATCCACTCTGACCCAGAGTGGTAGCACCTACCTGATACCAATAATTAGAAAACAGATCTCTTTGACCCATAGATGGGACACTAACAGAGGCTACCACTCCAGGTCAGTGTGGACCAGGGAGTAATAACAATGAAGGTGCTCCACACCCTCAAGAGCTCCAGTACTGGAGTCTCACCACCAGATGCAAGTTAGTATCATATCCAGAATAACCCTTTTTGAAGAAGTCTTACTCTTCTGCAGGGGATACAGTCAGCATATGCTAAGTCTTGCTAATGGGCATTGAACTACAGACTTGAAACAAAATATCTTACTTGATAACATGGTGTAAATACAACCCACAAAAAATATTTGTTAATAATATTAGTTGTTAATGGGCTCCTTACAGGATGTAACGGTTAGCAAGCTAGACTAGCAAACCATTACTAGTGGATTCAAGTTTCACTGGACGCCCCATTCTTCTGGCCTTGTGCCACAACTGAGTAAATAACTAGTTAAACAAAGATGAGCTTGTTCAGTATTTAGTAGGATAATCACTTAAATGACAGCAGATGTTGTAAGCAACTAGAGGCCTATCTATCAAAGCTTATAAATAACAATACCAGTTTTTAATTTTTGGAAATAAACCCAACTGTTTGTTTACTTATAAATAATACAATAGACACATTTTGATACACCTCTAAAAACAAAACAAAAAAAAAAACAAAACAAAAAAAAACACAGAACAATACCGACACTTACTTTTAATTAAAACTTTTAAAATAGCCCTGTCAGCTGTTAGAATACACTATTTGTATCCATGGCAAAGGGGCAAGAATCCCTCTAAAAAAAAAAAAAAAAAAAAAAAAAAAAAAAAAAAAAAGAGGAGGGGGGGCTTGAATATAACACTAAACTGCATCTGACAGTGAGGCACCAGTTCTGAAGCTTTGGGAAGTGTAGAGAACCACTTCATTCCCATTACTCCCAGGTCTACTCTGACCCAGAATGGTAGTACCCATTATGTATGGGTCAAATAGAACTGTTTAAAAAATATTTGCATTCAATAGGACTGTCTACAAAAAAAAAAAAAAAAAAAAAAAAATTCTTAAAATGTAAATACATGAGTTATTCAATAAATAAGAAAAATCTTTTGTTGAACAAAGCAAAATAAATTTATTTTTCCAGAACTTTTTTTCTATAAATGTAAACTCCGAATTGTTTGGATTGGTTTTTATCAAAAATAATTCTAATCTTACAAAAAATATTTCTTTTGAGGCTATTCAAAATGGTGGCAACTTAACCAGAGATCTTTCATTAAGTTTTTGATAGATGAGGAGTGAAAACTTTATGAAATTTACAGAAAAGTGTGTGCTGAGTACAGAGAAGCATGTTTTAATGAAAAAATATCATTACAAATAAGTTAAACATGGATTTGCCACTATGAGACTAAAAGAGTCTGTAGAAACACAGACTCTCAAGTAAAGAAAAAGTTCTGGGTACAGCAGTCAGTAGTAAAGAAGGTTATGCAGACAGAATTCTTGGACATGAAAGGACTCTCATTATTGATCTCCTTGAAAAAGGTGCAACTCTGAACAGTGCTCCCTTGTGTCGACTCCTCTGGCAAAATTCCCCTTATTTATTCAATGACCCTCATACAAATGCACAATGAACAGGATTCCTTAACCTTTAGGTATAAAATAACCCTTGACAGGTTGACATGCCATTGAAATCAATCAATCATACTAAACTTTAAAATGTTTAAAATCATATGAGATAGAGATACTTACAAAAAATCTCTCTCTCTCTCTATATATATATATATATAATTTCTTTATGCTAAAGTTGGATGGAAAGAATTCATACCAAAAAAAAAAAAACAAAAAAAAAAATCTAATACATTATTTTTTTTCATCTTATCTTAAAAAACAATAACCTGATGTGTAAAAAAAAACTAAAGCTCGTCTTCATGAATTCTTATAGTGACAGCAACATCATTTGAATTCATGAAGACGAGCAATTATTCATTTTATTTTTAAGTCTAAGATAAAATAACTTCGTTTTTTTTGGGGGGGGTATCATTTTTTCAAAAATTAAAATAATTTCAAATTAAAATGTGAAGATACTCGGTCATTGTAAAGACGGCAGATTAAGTAACACATACGTCACATTTTGTTAGGACCATTTCTTTTGAAAAGTACTCAATAAGCAAATGAATGGTTGATAATTATTCAATAATCCAACTCACAGCTAAAAAAATATTTCAATAATATTTTTGAAGTTGAGGTGATAAAAAAAAAAAATTAGGTGATTTGGACATGGGCACGCTAAATGGAAGGCTACTTCTGTCAAGTAAATATCCTCTGCTTCGCTGGAAACTTTTGCAGACAACTGAGACATTTTTTTCTGTTCCTGGAAAAACTTTTTTTCATACATTTTTTAAAAAGTTTTTTAAGTTTTAGAAATTTTTAAAAAAATCTATTTTCTCGAATCATGGTTTAGTAAATTTGTTTGTCGTTGGACTTTTAAATGACAATATTTTTTATTATATATATATATTTCTTATTTATGTGGGGATCAGTTTGGATCAGAAAAATCCCAGAGAATATTTGGTAAATTTTTAACCTTTTTACCCATCGGATTTTAGCGAAAACTAAAACCAGATTCTACTTTTTTGTGGCGAATACGTGTAAACAGTCAGAAAAAATATTTGCAGAGAAGAACTTTTGAAAAAAAAAAAAAAAAAAAAAAAAATTCTAGCAAGCATTACTGACGACCTGAGATTGCGGGAAAGGGACGTGTAACCCGATTTTTTTTTACCGAAGTCAGATGAAGAGGGCGGAGGTGTTAACTAAGCTTATTTGGGGTGGGATATTTTTTTCGCAATAAAATAAAAAAATACTGTGTTAAATAAAAAAATTGTAGGGTATTAAGTGATGAAAAACTCAAAATACCCCCCCCGCCACGTTTCAGCAGAAAAAAAAGATAATAAGATACACTTTGTGTTGGAGGAACACTAACTTTGGCCAATTTTTTTCCTACTCATTTGGTTACACGTCCCTTTATCTATCTCTGGTCGTCAGTAATGCTTGCTGGCCCGGAAATGGGTGGTCATTTTACGTTAGATTTATATAGCAAAGTGATCCCCCATATTAAATTCTATAATATTGTTTTGTTTTTTTAATTTCTTCTCTGTGGATATTTTTGCTGTTTGTTTACATGTATTCATCAAAAGTGTAGAATCTGATTTTTAGTTTTCGCTAAAATCCGATGGGTTAAAGGGTAAAAATTTACCGAATTTTCTAAGATGGTTTTTAGTGGCTATAATATTTGTTTACACGAAACATTGTTGAACACTATTGTTCGCTGTAATAAGGGCACCGAAAATTAGAAAGTAGCTTCTCACATTTTTTTTTACCGACATATTCTGAAAAATCGACTATAAAGGTCTTGTTTTTGTTGTTTTTGCCATATGTGAACCATCAGGTTCCAGTCAAGAAAAATAGAAACATTCTTTTTTCGCAAATATTTGTTGTTTTGTATTTGTCCGATTTTTTTTTTTAAATACTGATTTTCTTCTGAAAAAATATTGATTTTCTATACTTCCCAAGGGAACAGGGACTTCTATATTTGATTTAAATACAACAAAATCGTAGTAGGACCCAAGTTTTAATGTACTAAAGTTTTATTATTCAGTGATTATATATATATATATATATATATAATGTGTGTGTGTGCGCGCGCGCGGTGTGTGTGTGTGTGTGCCCCTTTTTTTACCTTACGCAGTCATGCACAGAACCATATCATTATTTATTAGTAGTAATAGTAGTTGTATTTTACCTCGACGGAGAATCGAATGTGCTTCAACAAGTCAAACTCTTCCGCATAGAGTTGAAAGTATTTCAGTACACAAGTATTGTGCATATAGATAGGAAAATGTGCTGGGGGTGGAAAATCGCTATACGCCATCGTCTCTTTACTTGTGTTGATGATAGTCGAACGCATGACAGTAGATCTTCCTATTTCTTCTTCCTCTTCAGAATATCGCCATAAACCCCCGATATGAGAACTCTTCTCAAAACAGACAGGTTTCAAACCTTCATCTATGCAACATTTTATCCCAGGGAGTCCACTGGCTCCAGCTCCGATCACAGCAATTCTTTTGGAGGGCGGTGACATGTTAACCATTTCATAAACTTTGAAGTTTATGTCGAGACGAACTAAGGGAGATCACTTTTAAAGTCGTCTCACTCTTTCAATCAATCTGTCACTCACTCACTTGATGTACCGTTCTCGTGGTGCAATGGTTAAAGCGATGGCCTACGGAATCATAGGACGCGAGTTCGTACTCCAGTCCCGCTATAACGTTCACTTTCGGGCAAATACCCTTGGGAAAGGTGTGAACCCCTTTGTCCTCCTAGCTACGGGTTAAATAGTACCACTACTGTTCTTCTAGGAGAATGGCTTTGGCATTAAATAACTTACAAAAGTTGATATGCCATTAAATAAAGAAATCAAACAAACCAGACCAAGTCGGGTTGACATATCAATAAAACAATCATTATTTTTCAAACTGTGACCCAATTTTAGGTTAATCCTCGTTGCTATTTATCCTTTTCAGTTTATAAAATATATTTCGCATGAATCAATTGATCTGACTTGATATACAAATATTCAATCATAAATATAAGATTTATTCATTTCTAATTCACTAGTTTCCAGATGTCTTTGGATATTGAGTGACAGCAAATCTCTTCAAATCTTCAATATCTTTTAAACTATGGCTTCTTCGTCGTATTGCCAATCTGTCGGAACCTGTCACCTTGATTAGTTGGCTGGCGATGACACACGAATGCTTTAAGTCTGAATTCAGAGACTCCTTCAGATCAATAATCACAGCATGAGTGACCAGTTCCCCTTATAGGGCTGCATTATATATATATATATATATATAATCATGTCGTGCCGCTAGCACGGATATCCCTGACTTTCTCTCGCCACTTTTCCCTATCGTTCATCGCTTCTGGCAGGTCTTCAGGGCTACATCCCGTATCCTCACATAGCTGCTGTATATATGTTCATGCTGGTCGTCCTGCTTTTGCTCGGCCATATGTGGGGGTACATAGGAGTACATCACTTATGAGCTCGTCTCTGTTTCTCCAGCAGTGTCCTGCGTGTCTGGTTCGTCTAACTTGGATAATTTTCGTGATGGGAGGCAGGTGGCCGTATAGTTGATGTTTGTGGGGTGTTACCGCCAGGACTTATTCAATATTGCTCGCAAGATTCTTGGGTAATTGCTGTCTAGCTTCTTCTCCAGCCGTTTTGTTAGCGTCCAAGTAGTGCATCCATACAGCAGTATCGACACGACCACTGCCTGGAAGAAACTGTGTTTCATTTTATCGATCAGGTTTGATTTCCATATGATCGATAGCTTATCGATAGCTGCCCATGCCTTCGTTAGCCGCGTGTCGATGTCTTTTTCGGTTGATGAGACACTGCTTCCTAGGTAGGTGAATTTATCTACCAATTTCAGAGAGGTTCCGTCTAGTGTGGAAATGTCGCCTGTTTGATTAAAGCACATATATTCAGTTTTGTGTGCATTGACATGAAGGCCAATGCCTGCGGCGGCTCGTTCCAAACTATGTAGTAGTGTTTCGGCTTGGTTGGGCGTATTTACCAGTATCGCTATGTCATCGGAGTAGTCGGCGTCGGTAATTTTTTTGCGGGGTACCTTCTGCTTCTTTTCTTTGTCAGCTCGAAGCCGTTTTCTCTGATTTTATCGATCGATATATATATATATATAACAAGAGGGCAGATAATGTTACCATTTTTGCGAAAATGGTAATTAAGATTGATGAGTTTGTTGCGGAGGCCAGATAAATATACCGGTCCCCGCAAATTCTTTGAAATATAAGTGATTGACAGCGAACTAGGCAAGAATGACAAAACAAAGGCCAAACTTTATCATGGCGAATCGTAAATCGAAAAAGCGTACGGCGAACAATCTCCGCGGCCGGATGGGGATCGTTGGAACAGGATCTAGTCGCTGGAGCAGGTCTGGATAGCTGGTACAAGACTAGTATCCGCTGGATAGGTGGTTGCTGGTGCAGGATTGGTTTTTGCTGATGCAGGACTAATTTCTGCTGGTGCAGGAAGTTGGTCGCTGGTTCAGGACTGGTATCTGCTGGTGCAGGAAAGTGGTCGCTGGTTCAGGACTGGTAGTTGCTGGTGCAGAACTGGTAGTTGCTGATATTTGCTGGTGCAGGAAGGTGATCGCTGGTGCAAGATTGGTAGTTGCTGGCATCTGCTGGTGCAGGAAAGTGGTCGCTGGTTCAAGACTGGTAGTTGTTGGTGTCTGCTGATGCAGGAAGGTGGTTGCTGGTGCAGGACTGGCATGTCGCTAGTGTCTGCTGGTACAGGAAAATGGTCGCTGGTTCAGGACTGGTAGTTGTTGGTGCAGAACTGGTAGCTGCTGATATCTGCTAGTGCAGCAAGGTGATCGCTGGTGCAGGAAGGCGGTCGTTGGTTCAGGACTGGTAGTCGCTGGTGCAGGACCGGCAACTGCTAGTGCAGAACTAGTAATCGCTGGTGCAGGAAGGTCGCCGGTGCAGGTCTGGTAGCTGCTGGTATCTGCTGGTGCAGGAAGATGGTCGCCGGTGCAGGACTGGTAGCTGCTTCTGCAGGGAAGTGGCCGCCGGTGGAGGAGTGATAGTTGCTGTTGCAGTGAAGTGGTCGCTGGTGCAAGAAAGTAGCTGCTGGTGCCGTCTCAAAGAGTATTAGACTTTCGGGATTAGTCCTGTAAACTGCCGCCTCTCAATCTAACAGGATTGAGAGGCGGTAGTTGTGTCTGCTGCCGTCTCAGGAGATGTTTGGACAGACTTTCTGAGTAGCCATGAAAAGGGCTTTTAAGCAGAGAGGCTGGCAATCTTCATGCATCGTCTACGGCTGGAATCAGGACGTCTGCTTTAGGGAAAGCCTTGAGCAGTCGTCATAGGCAGCTGCTGCTGATTAGGCTTCAGTCGTAGAATGACCAGAGGAGAATCTGGTTTCTCCCGCATCCTCGACTGGCGTCGAGCTCAACTGATTTGACCCGGTTTGATACCGCTGGTTTTATAGCTACCCTGTCTCACTACGCTATGTAGTCTATGTTGGATAACCTTGCTTATTATTACTATATTATAGTGAGAAACTTCATTCTAATTCGACCATGTGTTTTTAAATACAACCTATTTTGCCCATTAGTTGATGACTGTCCTTAGAAAGACTGGCTGAATTTAATATTAAAAAAACGTTCTGTGCAGAGCGATTTAGTCCCTTAACGATTCTTTCCTAAATACTATTGGCTGATGACATCAGTGACTCATCATTTTTAGGAATGGGGTTTGTTTGTTTGTTTTGTTTTTGTTTGGGTTATGAGTAGTCGGTCGACTACGATAAGTTATTGTTGCCTCTTGTTATATTAAAAGAAAGAAAATAAATGATGAAGGCGAGAATATTGATAAGTTTCAAAAGGAAAGTTTTAATGGCAGCTTGAGACGAAGTTTTTCTTTGTGCTGTGAGTAATAATAGTAGAAGGACAGTTGTAAATTGTTGAGCAGGAATTTAGCATTCAGCCAAAAGTTCGTAGTCCAGTTGATTTAGGAGAAAAGAGTAAAAGTGAAAGAAAGGTCTCCGAAAGAAACAGTGGTCAAGTGTTGAATGTGCTCTCTCGTGTTGTAATGTCCGTCTGTCTGCTGCTGTGACGGGACCGGGTAAGAAAGATCGAGGGAACGTTACACCACCTTTTATATTGCCTGGGAAAGTCATTTGGGCAGAATGGCATTATTCATTCTCATGGGACGAAATGTACTACTCGAACTTCAACGGTCAAATAATTCCCGCGCCAGACAATGAATTTGAAAATATAAATTACCGCGTGATTTAACGGTGGTCTGACGCACAATGGAAAATTAGTTCTTTTTGCTACAATATATATATATATATATATATATATATATATGTGTGTGTGTGTGTGTGTGTGTGTGTGTGTGTATGTAAATATATTTGCAACTCTACAGTGGACGAGGAATATATATATATATATATATATAGAGAGAGAGAGAGAGAGAGTTGTATTCTTTGCTATATTTGTAAATAAAGAGTGCTGAATATCGGTGATAGGGCATATATATATATATATGTGTGTGTGTGTGTGTGTGTAAATACAGGGGATGGAGACGGTCGTGTTGAAATGGTTATTGCCGTCGGAAATAGCCGCAACGACCCGAGTTCAAATCTTGGACGAAGCTGTTTGAATTTCACATAGCGCTAACACCGTTCGGAAGGGTATGAATCCAATTATTCTCCCTCCAACAATGGGTAAATAATAGGGCAGACTGGGCTCTTTTGCCTTGTTATAGCAATCGGTCTAGGAAAAAGAAATCTTTGAATTCAAACCTGTTAAATTTTGGTTAAAAAATTCACCTTGTGTCGCATCCTGTTCGTGCAGAAGAGTTGGAGATTATATATATATATATATATATATATACTAAAAAGACAATTACTTGCGTTCTGATTGCTGTTGTTAAAACTTTCATGTGGTACAAATGATCACAGCCATCAGACAGGAAAAGATTTATGGCCTTTTCAGTTTTTATGCTGCTCTGCTTGCAAGTATCAGAGCACTCAATTTTTATTGCCAACGCTTGCTTTTCGCATTGCTTCTTATTATATATTTATATATATATATATAATGTCATCAAAGGGAGATAAGATAATTTAATTAAATAGTTGTATCAAATTAAAGAGGAAGTATGATTTTTTAAATCCTTCCCCGATAAGATAAAGCATGGCATATACTGACTTTATCATGTGGGTCTGCTTGGGGGGTGGACATAAACATCTATTAACATCTTGCAAGGTCGCTCCAAAAAGATTGTAAAAAAAGAGTCAGGCATAAAGGAGATACAATATTATATACACCGAAATAATGACAACATGGCTATTCAACACCAATTAGAAGTGCATCAAATACAGACAGCCATATCTTAGATCAATAAAAGAGAAGTTGTTAAATCGTCAAGTCATTTTTTTACAAACGATTTTATGGTTTCAAGTAACTATTCCAATTTAATAATTATGGTTTGTTTGCACAGAGCTGTATGGTTCTAAGTATTCCTATATTACACCAATAATTTAAAATGGTTTTAAAAACCAATTGGGGTGTCCTCGTGGTGTAATGGCTAAAGCGATGGACTGCGGAATCGCAGTAAGCGAGTTCGTACTCTAGTCGCGCTATTACGTTCACTTTCGGGCAAATACCCGTGGGAAAGGTATTAAATCCCTTATCCTCTCAGCTGTAGGTTAAATAGTACCACTACTGTTCAACTAGGAGAATGGCTTTGATATTAAATAACCTACAAAGGTTGATATGCCATTAAACAAAGAAAAAAACAATATTTATCTTTAATAAACAATTGTGACTTCAAGTAACTATTCTTTAAACAAATGATTTACACATAATTATATGATTTTAAGTATTCCTATCTAATGCTGATGATTTTATACGTACACAATTATAGAGTATCAAGTAACGATTCCTTTTTGATAATAATCATTTGTTTTCACACAGTTATATGGTTCCAAGTATTCCTGACTGCAATAATTTGCGAGCAGTTTCAGGTAACTAATGATAATAATCCTTCGTAAACAATTATAGGTTCGAGTAACTATTCTTAAAACAAAGAATTTGCACATCGTAACAGAATTTCAAGTATTTAAATATTTAATACTAATAATCTTCAAAAAGATCTTTTCGATCTCTGGATGGAGCTCTAACATGAACTACAACACCAGATCAGAATGAACCTGGTAGTAATTGCAAAAAAGAAGTACTTTATAACCCCAAAGCTCCAGATGGGAGAGAATCGTATTCAATTATGATATGATTTATATTTGGTTTGGTTTGGTTTGGTTTGGTTTGATGGCATATCAATCATTATTGGTTATTTAGTACCAAATCTTGTTTTTACTTTTACATTGAATATATGATTTGTGAACACATTTTGTAGATGCACACAGTTAAATGATCAAACAGTTCTATTTCTAACAACTCAATTTAGCATAAGTCAACAAAATTAAATGTTGCCCAGTCGCCTGGAGCTGTAGAATACACCGACTGCACCTCTGCAAAAGGGTAAGACCTCCTCCCCCGCCAACGAGTGTCCTGGATATGACACAAAACAATCTGATGGTGAGGTTCCAGTGATGCCGGAGATTTGGGGAATGCGGAGTTCTCCTTCATTGCCATTGCTTCCAGGTCCACTCTGGCCCGGAATGGTAGCACCTGATAGGGCCCTATCTATGGCTTAAATAGAACAAACTGCATACTTATGCTAAACTGAATTGTTTGAATTAGAACTGTTTGGCTAAACTGATTAGCTTAAAATAGAACTGTTTTTGACATTTAACTGTGTGCAAACAAAACCTGTACTTATACTAAACTGAATTATCTGAATTAGAACTGTTTGATTAAAAAATAAACTGTGTACTTATATTTAAACTACGTGCTAATGCTAAACTGAATTATTTGAAATGAAACTGTTTTTTGACATTGAAACTGTACTTAGACTAAACTGAATTGTTTAATATAGAACTGTTTTGACATTTAACTGTGTAAACAAAATCTGTGCTTGTACTAAACTGAATTGGCTGAATTAGAGCTGTTTGACTAAGCTGAATAGCTTGAAATAGAAATGTTTTTCACAATTAAACTGTACTTACATTTAAACTGCGTACTTATGCTAAACTGAATTGTTTGAAATAGAACTATTTTCATAAAAATGGATTTGGCGTTAAATAACCTACAACGGTTGATATGCCATAAAACCCAAACAACCAACCTAAGTTAAATGGTTCCTAGTATTGCTATCTATCACTAACAATTCAGTTAAACATTAGTTGTTGGTTACACACAGTTAAATGATCAAACAGTTCCATTTCAAACAATTCAATTTAGTATAAGTCATTTGTTTGTACTCAGTTTAAATTTCAAACCATTCTATTTGACCTATAGGTAGGACCCTATCAAGTACTACCACTCCGGGACCTGGGAGCAAAGGAAATGAACGGGTACTTCTTATTCCACAAAGCCTCAGCATTACTGGAGCCTCGCCACCAGATTGTTTAATGTCATATCCAGGACACTCGTTAGTGAGGAGGGGTCTTATCCCTCTGCAGAGAAGTCGTCGGTGTATTCTACTGATCCGGCTGACATAGCTGATATGAATCAGAGTAACTATCAAAATCCTGCAAAGAAAAGAAAAAAAATCATAAGTTTTATTTGTTGTTATTTACTAAGCCTTGCTTAGTAAACTTTTGTTTGCTTATAGTATCAGCTATTCCTAAGTGGTCACTCATTTCAGAACTGAACAGGCTTAATGTTGCTTAACATTTTATGAATTGACAGGAATCGGAGATTTCAGAGTGACTTGACCGCAATTCAATAATTTAATAAGTTTAGTTTAATACAAGGCCAAAGGTATGGGGCACCCCGTGAGATTCGAACTCACTAACAACTGCTTACTGCCATCGTTTGTTTAGTTTCTTTTCTTTTTTCTTTTTTTTTTTTCAGCTCGAATACAAACGAATGTTGAAGGTAAAGTCACCTTATCAATACTCCAAAGAAAGGGAATACGTGTTTAGCGTAACGGTTATCGACGTCGCCAATGGAATCGGTGACCCGAGTTCAAATCCTGGACGAGTTTGTTGGCATTCACTTTGTGCTAATACCTTTCGGTAAGGCATCAATCAATTTTTTTTTCTTCATCCAGCTATGAATAAATTGTAGAGCAGGCGATCTGCGTCAGAGACAATGCCTTTAAAGATGAGAGGCAAAAACAGATGGAGAATGGATTTCTGGCTGTGATGTGACACCCTCCGAAGCTCTTTTCTGTATATGTAAATTATCTAAGGGAGGTGGTAATTTTTTTTTTTGCGTAAGCAACAGTATCATAGTGAGTAGTTGCTGTTTAATAAAGTTTGTGTCGTCTTTAAAGCGACAAAAAAATCAATTGAGGAAATCAGCAATGAAGTAATATACATGTTCCGATTATAAGTTTTTCGTAATCGTGGGTGTTTTGAGAACAAGCGAGAATTTTTTTATATCAGCTATGTTCAAGTCGTTTGGCTTTGCAGGCCGGATTAAAAATAAACTAGGTCTCGTGTGCTGGACAAAGACAACTATTCCTAAAAACTCTGTTCGTAGTGTAGACCAAAGTAAATGGATAACGGAGTCAGTATAGATAATAACAACTTTATTAACAATAAAGAAAAAAAAGAATATGAGGTGTTAGCAAAGTGTGTGTGTGTGTGTGTGTGTGTGTGTGTGTGTGTTGGGGGGGGGAAGCACATCCTCACGAAACAAACACACACACGCACACACACATATATATATTTATAAAGTCCTTTGAGTGAGGATGAAGACAAAAGATGTCCGAAAATACGTTCAACTCTTAATGGTTGAAGATAAAGAATTTTTTATAACTTCTATAAATATGCATTTAACAGAATATTCTAGAATTAAAAACAGATTTTTTATATAAATTGAGCAGCAGGTAAAATGTGGTTGTGACCCGGTCTAAATATGGTCGCAGATCGGATTAAACATGTCAGCGGGGTGGTCTGAACCTGTCTGCAAGCTAGTCTGAAAATGTCTGCGGACTGGTGTAAACATGTTTGCAGGACGGACTGGGCCTGATTACGAGCAGGTTTTGATATGGTCGCCAGCCGAACAAAATATGGCCACGAGTCAGAATAAACATGATTGCAGGCCAGATTGTCGTGAGTCGGACCAAACGTCTCGAAATGTTTTATTGTTGAGATTTTCAAGTTGTTAACGAAAAACTTCAAGCTTTGTTCGTGGTGATTGTGAACTTCCATCTTGATGACGTACTAAATTGACACACTAATTGGTTGGTTGGTTTGTCTTTGAATGGTTCGTTTATTTTACAACGTGTCAAACATTATTGGGTTATCTAATGCTAAAAATAGGCTTTTTTCAGCAATTATATGTTTACTAACAATTTGAGTCATTTGTAAACAATTATAGCTAAAAATATCTATTTTTTGGACCTTGCCAGAGAACTAAAAAGGTCTATGGAACATGAAAATGACGGTGATACAAATTGTAATTGGTGCGCTCGGAAAGATCCCCCAAGGCTTGGTGAAGTACCCGGAAGATTTAGAAACTGGAAGACGAGCAGAGACCATCCAAACTACTGCATTGTTAAGATCGACCAGAATACTGAGAAGAGTCTTGGAGAGTTGAGGGGACTTGGTGTCACTCAGCTTCCATTTCTAATGCTGGTATGAAAAACTCGCAGAGAACAATAAAAATATTTTTGTACTAAAGCACTTATATCATTTAATGTATATAAATAATATTCAAATTATGGGACAGAAATTGTAATAAACAAATGAAAACATATCCTGGGTAGAGAAAACAATTCTAATGATAAGATATGGAGGCTTTTCCGATTTTACTTTATTTTAGATTTGCTATCAAAACATCTGTTGTATTTCTCACAAAATTTCGACAAATATAAACTTATGCCCAGGTTCGCAATTCGGTTATAATCTGATCGTACCATAAAGGTAGAAAGTGTCTTTTTACATTGTTTTACGAATTGAATGCTCCAGAAACGGTAAGTTTATTTACTTATTTCTGTGATTTATATGATAAACATGAATTATAGACATAGATGCCGACATGTTTATGAGTCCTTTCAATAATATTTCAGCCTAGTCGGCTGGGACTGTAGAATACGCCTATTGCATCTCTGCAGAAGGATAAGACTCTCCCCAGCCAATGCGTATCCCAGATATAAAACTAAACTGTCTGAAGGTGAGGCTGCAGTCCTGGAACTTTAGAGAATGTGGAGTAGCCCTTCATTACTATTGTTCTCGGGTTCATTCAGACCCGAAGTGGTAGTACCTAATAGGATCCAATCAGATCAAATAGAACTGTTTGATATTCAAATTGTGTGCAAACAAATGGCTGTGTAATCGAATTGTTAGTGATATATTGCAATACTTCACTGTCTGATGATTAATATGATTAATATTGAATGAAATAATTAGGGTTAAATAAAAATCATTTAAATGTGCGGAAAAATAAGCCCAAGCTTGTTTTAAAATGTCATCAACAAAATATGCGTTTACAAATCCTATATATATATATATATATATATATAAACAAGATATATAAAGATTTGGCATTAAATAACCTACAATATGCCATAAAACAAAACAAAACAAAACAAAACCTAGTCAGCCCAGTCAGCTAGGACTGTAGAATACACCGACTGTATCTCTGCACAGGGGTAAGACCACCCCTAATGAGTGTCCTGGATATGACACTATACTGTTTGATAGTGAGGCTCCAGTCCTTGAGCTCTGAGGGATGTGGAATAGCCCTTCATTGTCATTGCTCCCAGGTCCACTCTGTCCCGGAGTGATTGCACCATTTAACTGTGTAAACAAATGACCGATGTTGAACTGAATTTTTTGTGATACATGACCATACTAAATAATTATGCACAACCTAATGAGTGATGTGGAATAGAATTATTAGTGTTAGATAGCAACTCTTGCAACCAATTCACTGTCTAAAGTAAATAGAATCATTCGTGTTTGATAGAAATATTTGAAACCCTGTAACTGTGTGCAAAAAAATGAGCACATGCTCGTTTAAAAATATCAACAAAATGTGTTTACGAATCATATATATCTAATATACATGTATATAGAAGATTTGGCATTAAATAACCTACAATGTTTGATATGCCTTAAAACCCAATCAATATAAAAGTACAATATTAAACTTTTATACCTCGTGGGTCACTGGAGCATAAAACAATGGATTCAAAACCGGTGTCTGTCAGGAGTTCGCAGTTGGAAATTTAACTTAATACCTTTGTGGTGTCTCCAATAGGATCAATTGAATCTTTGTTGCACCTAGTTGAACCAGACTTTGTAAAAACTCGGATAAGATGTTGCCTATTTCGCTGATTTATTCAAGAGTATTGGAAGAACTTACATTTAATCAAACCAAGGAAATTATTCTAAATAATATTAGACCCAAAAGGAGGTTGGTCATTGATGAACTAAATTCATTGCATTAAAGAATGCATTAAAGAATGAACATGAAATACTTGACTCCTACAAGACAGAAGGAGAAAAGGATTTTAAAGAAACACTGAAAATGAAACAACAAACACAAGAAGCTCAAGATTCACGAGGGGCATAAAACCTTTATTTCAAACACACCAATCCCTGGTTTTACGAGATCCTCTTGAGTTGGATATTGAGTTGAAGCAACCTTTGACATGTCGATGAAGCTGCAGAAGTCGGACACTGGAATGAAAAATAACAGGAAATGCACCTGGTACCTAAAGTAAACAGGGCATTGTTGTTTTCGACGAATATGCCGCGTAAATTGTGTGGATGGCATGCAAGAAAGAAGTATGATTACGTGCATTGGACGAGCTCATAAGTGATGTACTCCTATGGACCCCTTCACATGGCCGAGCAAAAGCAGGGCAACCAGCTCGAACCTACATACAGCAGCTCCGTGAGGATACGGGATGTAGCCCTGAGGACCTGCCGGAAGCGATGAACGATAGGGAGGGGTGGCGAGAGAGGGTCAAAGATATCCGTGCTGGTGGGACGACAAGATGATGATGAGATGATGATGATGTAGGTGGCATGCTAGAAGGAGGCTTTTCCACGTGCAACGTGTCAGTAGCAGGCTGAAGGAGATGTGACCACAAGAATATAACCAAGGATATATCGACCCGAAAAGCAGAGAGGAGAAGGGGTTTTTACTGAAGATTCGTACCTCAGCTCCAGTATGCGTTGCTCAGGCGATTTTGAGCTTCTCTTACTTACTCGTCCGGACATTTTGGGTTATAAAAGGAAAAGAAAAAAGCTGATTATATTTTTATGCATCAATGTTGTTGTCTTTTTCTGCTATACAACACTTGGCGTTCGCACCGGGTGGGTGTTATTGTGCTAATCGCCTTGTTCCAGGGACCTTCCTTCCTGGCAATTCTTGCTTGGCAGAGCTGACTTTAAAAATGGGGAATACAATTTTTATGAAAGCCGTGCATGAGTCTCGATTCGTGCCAGGTCCCCCCACAATACATTAAACTCGTGTCAAATCTAACCTGGTAGGAGGTTGGATAAATATCTAACCTCTTTGTTTCAGTGAAGTGAAGTGGAAGTGATATTGCGCAGTGGTTGTTTGTAACTTGTATAAGAAGGAATAGGATAGATATTTAGTTATACTACAAGAAAAAAGTAAGATAGAAAAAAGCGGACATTGAACCACATACTCAAAACAATAACACAAATAATTTGCTCACAGTTATATGGTTTCAATTATTTCTATATAACATTGATTATTATATGGTTTCAATTATTTCTATCTAATACTGATCATTATATGGTTTCAATTATTTCTATATAATACTGATCATTATATGATTTCAATTATTTCTATCTAATACTGATCATTATATGATTTCAATTATTTCTATCTAATACTGATCATTATATGGTTTCATTTTCTATTTAATAATAATCATTTGTATGAACACAGTTATATGGTTTTAAGTAATTGATGATAATCCTCAGTAAACAATTATAACTTCAAGTAACTTTTCTCAATCAAAATAATTTACTATTATATCATATTAAGTATTCCTATCGAATACGAATAATTTTTAAATAGATCTATTTGACCTATTGATGGAACCCTAACAGATACAATCATTCCAAGTTTTAGTCAACCTATGAGTAATGGCAGAGATCCAGAACTGGAGATGCAGTTTAGTGTCATAGCTAGGACATCCTTTTTTTGTGTGAGAGAAAGAGAGGGTTCTTAACCCTTTGCAGGGGATACAGCGTCACCGACGAGGCCATAGGTTAACTGAACTGAACAATAAACCCTTTATCACACTGGATGGAAGATTCGTCAGGAATCGAAAACTGGCTCTTTGACGGATCGTCCGTACTGTGAGTTCCACTGGCCAAATCGACGGATCTAAGATCCGACGAGTGGAGTCGTTTCCGTTTTAAAACACAAGGCGCAACGTTACGGTTCGGTTTGGTTTGGTTTGGTTTGGTTTCTTTGTTTAAAGGTATTCAACTATCGTTATTTAATGCCAAATCCGCTCTTGAAAAGAACAGTAGCGGTTCTAATTAATCCATAACTGGGAGGATAAAGGGGTTCAAACCTTTCCAAAGAGGGTTCAAACCTATTCAAAGGGAGTTCAAACCTATTCAAAGGGTATTAGTCCAAAAATGAACGTAATATCATGACCGAAGTCAGAACTCGCTTACTACGATGTGGCAGTTAAGCATATTAACCACTATCCTACGCCTCATTGTAATTCATTAATTACAATCTAAAAACTAAATGCGAAAAATATAGGCTTGTCAGAATATTTTCTTAAGAGTTTTTAAGGTTTTGAAACCATTGGCCAAGAAGAAAAAGGAAATACATTGTGAGAAAAATGGGGATTTTTTTCTTACAATTATTGATAATTTAAACTCCCGTTATCCTGTAAGAATGCGATGTATATTCGATAAAATGTCAATCAGAATGGAAGAAATATGACCTGAAAATCAAAATTTATTGGATTACTTAGTAATCATTTTTATGATAACGTTTCAATAATTTGCAATAATGATCATGAGCATAATCTTGAATGAAATCTCGAAATCTTATATTAAACAAATTCTCCACAATATATATATATATATATATATATATATAAAGTATTGTAGTTCCCCCCCCCCTCTCTCTCTCTCTCTCTCTCTCTTTAAGTAGTGTTGAGTAATGCCTCGTGTTTTCATAATAGAATTTTTCATTACTTAGATTGTACGACAGATTGAAGTTATAACTGTCCTTCCAACACCTATGCATCATCCCACAAATTTTTGCTGTGATCTTGTGACGTATTAAAACACTTCCTAACTTCCCAATGTATAAATTTATCAACCCTAATTGTAAAATGTGACTTTTAAGAACAATTTTGTGATCTTAACTTGTAAATTCCAATAAGATACTTTCAGTGTTTCTTTTTTCTTCTTCATAGATGGCGCACTTATATTTTACATGGCTGTTAATTTTCGTAATTAGCAGTGCAGCTGTTTCGGGTGAGTTCAAAAAAATAATATATATATATACATATATATATATATATATATGTGTGTGTGTGTGTGTGTGTGTGTGTGCTTTCACGTAGTGTATATAGATGGAACAAATACACGAATTGCGTTCAAAAAGTATCGAGATTAAAGCTGTATTTTTCAAGGCTGAAATTAGAATAGTTCCACTGGAATTCGAAACATTAATTCCAGCGAGTTTTTCACTGGTTGAAGCACTTCTGAAATTTCTGTTATATGGTATGAAGCTTTGCAGTCGTTTTTTTTTTTTTAATGTCCTCCACGTCTTCGCGTGTCTTACCGTTGAGATTCTTTTTCAATTTAGAAAACAAGAAAATATCTCACGGAGCTTGGTCTGGAGGACGCTGTTTTACCAAATTATCGGAGACTGCTCATGAACACAATCGATAATTGGTACTGACTAGTTTTGACGAAATTTAAACGTCTAAACAGAAGTTTTTTAAGTCCAATCTTATAATTACCAAAAGCAGAAAACAACAACAATATGAAAAGGAGATGCGAAAATGAACCTCTAGTGAATGTGACTTAGTCCAAATAAAGTTCCTTTGTCTTTTTTCTGTCAGTCTTAATTTGGCTTCTCACTGATCAGAGGTCAAAACGAGAAGACATTCACCGACATTATAGTTTTATCCGACGTAACACTTCTAACACATGGAAAAAGATTAACAATTCTGGTAATGTTATCCATTCTCAATCATTGACTACTATTTTCCTTCAATAAAGAACAATAAAAAATATTTCTCTTTTTCTCTTTAAATTCTCTTTAGATATATAATAAATTCAAAAATTTTACCTTGATATGATTTTGTTTTCTTATAGATATACCTCTATATATGTATAAACTGACGGTGCACGAGAGATGCATCATTTCAGATGATAAGATATAGTATTTTATTTTTGACTACAAAAGGTGGGGTCGCATTATATTCGAGGTCATGACTTACACTGAAAATACGTGACTAAATAACTGCTAAATACTAATCTTAAATGACTATTACATTTTATAATGGTAGTTTTAATCGTTTCCTTTTTCAGGTGTCACCCATTATCGGAGATGGTGTTATTATACTAACTGGTCCCAATATCGCATGTCCCCGGCAAGATTTACACCAGAAAACATTGATCCTTTTCTTTGTACCCACATATCATACGCATTTGCCACTATCGTAAATGGCGAAGCCCGACAATTCGAATGGAACGATGAGAGCACGGCTTGGTCAAAAGGAATGTGAGTATCTCTTTTTATATTGCCATATGTAACGTTACCTCACCGATACGACACTATCTTAAACATCAATAGGTGCTACATTACGCCAAAATATAAAGACGGACCCGTTATTTCTTTTTAGATGCGAAAATTTACAGCTGACTATAACATTTCACAGCAGCAGTCATCGATACGTGAGAGAAAAAATAGAGTAAAAGATTTTAGTTCTTACATAGAAACACAATGAGATTCATTGGTGGTAGACGAAGCAAAATACCGACTTCCCTTTTCTACCTCAACCGAAGCCTCACCCTCAAGAGGGCCGCTCGGAAATGCCCAGACTAATTCATTGACTCTCTCCGACCAACTGCCCTGACTGCACTCATTCCTCAAATTCCCCTGCTTTTATAATTTCTTAATTATCTCCGCAACTAATGATGATAAGAACACGTCATTAACAATCAATGTTACGTCATTTTATCTAAACCTTAGCCGACGGAATGTTTATATTTCAACAGCCTGTCTGCAACCCCGAGTTCAAAACAAAACTCAATTTTGACATGAGCTGACACCCTGGCCGTCGTATGTGCACACATACTGTTGCGTATTGACCCTTGACCAAGCTGTCAATCAGAGACACAACTGTGCAAATAAGTGAAAGAGGGTCACGTAATCTAATCGGAAGTTGTAGGTGTTATGGAATAATATACGCAGATGCCTGCTTGCAGTTAGAGTCAGTGAGGGCCTGAGAGAGAGCCAGCTTGCAGTCAATGAGTTTGCCCCGATGGGGCCAGTGGCCCACACCGGACCTCCGGTTGAGCAACCCTGGTCAAGAAGCAAAAGAAGAGCTAAGTTTTGAAGATGACACCGCGTGCTATGGTTAAAAGAAGAAGAAGTTACAGGCCAATATAGTAATCAGTCTTTGTCTCCCTCCGTCCGACTCACACACCATAGAAGTTTCAACCCCTTACGAAAGAATTAAAAGACAGATATATTTTTATAACAAAGTGTTTTCCTACATCCTTCAACTGCGGTATATAACAGTACAACTTTTTCAATGCGACCTACACTTCAATTCAAAGTTTTCTAGCCTACTTAGAATTTTTTTAATACAAATGAACTAATTTACTGATATAATTAATTACCAACCTTATATTACACGTATTCAGAGCCGGATTTAGGCCCACTCTTGCTAGAGGGATCCAAATACATTAAATTGTTTCAAATTAGTTCAAAGGAATCCCATTAAATCTGAAAATAAAAACTCTCCTTTGCTCTTATATATGTGTTTCTTAGTTTTATCAGAGGCCCAAGACTAGAGACCCCTAGTTGCATAAACAAGGTTAAAGAGTCCAGTTTGCTCATTATTTACCCATAGTTAGAGGGGAAAAAAGAGAGATTCATGCCTTTTTCAAGTGTATTTGCGCGAAGTGAAGTGCACACAGCCGAGTCAAGGATTTGAACTCAGGTCACTGTCCATTTCCCACAAAGAAATGAGACCGAGAAAGAAGGTAGAAATGGATAATGGACACAACGTGCGGGGGTTTCTTCTTCGTTCTAGTAAGAACCGGCTCGTCTGTCTCTGTACACCCCCAACACTTGTCTCCCCGTGCCCCAGCCACAAAAAGAGAGTGTGAGAGAGAGAATGAGAGCACCCAGAAACGTGTCTTCAATTTGGATTCATAGAACACCCAACCCCACTTCTGTCTTGCATTGACGGCATGGTCCGTATAGCCTCCATTTCTATTGAGAGGGCCGGTCGAGTCTGGTGAACTCGGCTATTCCTAGATGTTCTCTGTTCGGGGTGATAGATCTAGCATATCTTGGTACATATAGCCTACCAGACGAAATGTTGAGTTTTGTCAACTCGTCTTTCTTTCGGCTGCTGGCTGTTTTAACAACTCATCTGTTCGCATCCTGAAACCATTCGCTAACAATATTACACCAGCCACACTTTTTGGATAATGTGATAAGAGAAGAATAGTGCACTAGTATGCAACAGATTTTCCGAACAGCGTTCCTCAAGTTTTGAATTCAGAGAGTTTTTTTTCTTTTTTTTTTTTTTTTTGCTCCAACACTGGTTGCATTACCAAAGATAAAGAGTCCAGTCTGCCCAGTTATTTTTCCATGGTTGGGAGAAAAAGATGTTCAAGCCCTGATTTGGAATTCTGAGTTTTCATTTCCCCTGAACCGGCCGCCCTCACAAAGCTAGCGGGCCAAAGCTACCCTATTATTTTATCCACAAAAAAATTGATTCATGCCGTTCCTAAGGACGTTAGCCTGGAGTGAAATGCAAAAACAGCCTCGTCCAGTATTTGAACTCGGCTCGTCGACTCAGTTTCTAACGAGGATAACTATTACGCAAATCGTACCTCCGATAGTGTATTTAGTAATTAATGATTTATTAATCATCGACGTCCTTTTTTAATTCTTTATATGGCAGGTTTGAAAGAGTTGTTGAGTTGAAAAAGAAGAACTCTCTGCTGAAAATTTATCTGGCTATTGGTGGATGGAATTTGGGTTCAGAACCTTTCACCCAAGTCGTGGCAAATTTTGATAGTCGGCGCCGTTTTATTGATTCGGCTATTCAAATAGCAAGAAGGAACAAATTTGATGGTATTGAAATTGACTGGGAGTATCCGGGCGCTCGTGGAAGTCCGCCATCAGACAAAAGAAAATTCACATTACTTTTACAGGTAAGTCAACAATACCTGAGACATCTGTGGTAACTTTTCCTTGTTGGATGAGGTGAGAAGTGAAAAAGGATATAGTTCGAATATATCTTATTTGTAGCCCTGATTTTGGTAAGTTTGGTCCAAGATCAAAGATCTAAGGACCGAATTAACAATGGTTTGCTAGCCATTAAATTACACGACGCGCTCTTTTAAAAAATAGATTTAAAAAAAGAGAGCAATCTTAGATTTGTTATTTTGAAAAGTGAATCAATCTGTAAAAATACCAAGTTACTTTCATTACAAATTCATTATTCTTTGTAAGGTGCCTCAAGTATCAGGAATTGGCTCTTTTAATAATCAAGCTCTAAAAAAACAATACCAGGTTACTTTTAAAACAAATCTACAATTGTTTGTGAGGTGATTCAAGCATTAGGTATTAGCTCTAGCCATACCTTCTTTTAATGCAATGGGATAGGCGCAACTTGGAAATTATCTAACCCCAGCCCTAGGTGCGAGTATGTGAGACAGATCGGTTTAATATGGTGATCCTATAGGAAGTGAAATATTACGGACGGGCGCCATCATTGAATTGCGGCGGGTTCAAGGTTGGAGAACGTTCGAGCACATCAGTTGTCATCAGTCATTGGGTATATGGGTCGGACGATCAAAAATGTCACGAACCTCGCTCGTGCAGGCAGAGTGACCTGTACAGTTCAGGCGTGATTTTAAAATAATCACGCGTGAGCTTTCACGTGTTGCACTACTGTTCTCACTGGTGATCATCAAACCTTCGGGAACCTTCGAATTGATCCATCAAATCGCTATCTAAGGAAACCAAGTAGCGAGATTTTAGCAGTTCAAGACAGATTTCCAAATAAGTTCAACAGAGGTCCACGACACTCCGACCCATGTCATACCCAGCCTGTCAGCAATTCGACTGATATGAAAGTATCAACACGGCAACGATAACAACACCGCTGTCATCGCCAAGAAGAGGAGGGTGAACTTTTTCTACGTATGCTTGCTGAAGTGTGAGGAAGGAAAGGAGACGTTTGATAGCGTCAAAAAAAAAAAAAGAGAAGGCGAGGAAAAACGCTATTAACCAAACTTTTTTTTTTACTACAGTCCGCTGTAATACCCAAGAATAAAAGCGACTACTATTTTCTTCCTTGAGAGTCAAGTTTTGAGTGTTTCTTTTTTGCGAACTCATTTCTTTTAGACACAACGTATTTTGGTCCTATGCTTCAGAAGTAAGTCGCCGGGGAAGATGCAAAAATTCCTTATTTCCATCGGCATTAGGAGAAATAAAATTATAAACAAATACACATTCCAGTGGATATTTCTCTGTAATGGCATAAAACACAACAGTTTGGACTATAGATAAAACTTACTCTTGGTGATTCCGTCTCGAATATGGCCAGAAAACAAAGTTAATTATATGGTTCTCATGTATTATACCCCCGCAAAAAAATCTCAAAAAAATAGGGCGTCTTACTCACAAATATTTACGGTACTTTAATCAGTTTTCATAGAATTAATACCTTTGATGATAAAAACTGGAAAAAGTCTTTAATAAAAAATGTAGTTATTTGTTTGAAATTCTGACATTTTGAAAGAAAAACAGAAAAATCAAATGAAAAAATTTGCAAAAAAATTGTGATTGAAAATTTAAAAACCTTTTTAGAATTCTTTTAATCTAATTTTTAAAAAAATTGATTTTATTTTCATTTTTGATTTTTAAATTTTTAGTTTTTAAATATTCGTTTCAACTTTTTAATTCTAATCTTATTTTAATTTAATCTTAATTGTAGATTAAATAATTTTTATTTATGTATTTTAACAATGTTGCATTTTTCTTATAAGTACAATTCATTTTAGTTGCTCTTAGCAAATAAAGCAATTTCCAATCGGAATTGCAATTGAATAATAATATTATAGGGTTTGCGTTTGCGCTGGACATCTTTATTTTAATCTGTCACATTTTCGATATAATAGATAAGTATGAAATGCTAATAAGAATCCTTCACTCCTTCCTGAATAGAAGCACCAATCAATATCATTGATCGCTGTTACAACGAGAGCCCAACAGGTTTACGAGTCGTCTACTAACATTTAAATACCCACTTTATTTTTTTACTTAGCAATTGAGAATGGCCGTCGAGGTGGAAGCATCAACCAACAACAGAGAGAGATTGTTGTTAGCTGCTGCCGTTTCAGCTGGAAAAACCAAAATCGATGCTGCATACGAGATCCCAGAAATATCCAAGTAAGCAATCAATGTCTTATGTAATTCTGTTCAAGCCCGATATGTGTTCCCAGCATGAGTTCATTAATTTTCGAATTTTTTGAGCTTATTCTAGGAAAAGTAATTACGTTTTACATGAGAGAATAGAAAAAAAAATCTTACTTACGTTTATTTGAATATAATTATAAAAAAAAAAGTAATACCCTTCATTTTCAACAACTCCGCTTCCCCCCCCAAAAAAAAAACAAGAAACAATAAAATCATTATGATAGGAGGTTCTTCCACATCCTTCATACTCACCAGATTTAGCACACAAACGTTTTTCTTTCGATCTCTTGAACATTTCATCAATGGCAGAACAGCTAGAAACAAAGAAAAAATTCAATTCCGTCTTTCAAACTTTTTTGGAGGGAAAACCCCCGACTTACCTTCCTGTTGGGCTGCAGTCGTTAAAAATGAAGATTTCATTTTTGACGATAATATTTAAATATATCTAATTTACATTTGTTTTTATATCCTCCCTGGTAAAAAAATACATGTGTGTATGTGTATGTGTGTGTGTATTAAGGAATATTTGATGGAAAAATCTTGCTTCCTCTCAAGAATAAATATAAGAACAATCACATACAATTAACGATAACATATTGGGTTGAGCCAAATTATATTCTTTTTTTAAAGCAAATTGTAACAACTCATTTCAAACTTTCGCTGTTTAAGACGAAACCGAAAATTATCTGAGAATGCCTTCATCGGTCATTCTTATTCCAATAATGAAAGAGTCTGCACCATAATCCAAGCCATGATCTCATTCCCCTAAAATTAAGGAACTGAAAGGCCATATTCAACACGTAATTTGCATAGTCGGCTGGGACTGTAAAATACACCGACTGCAACTCTGCAGAGAGGTACAACTCCCCACCCAACGAGTGTCCTGAATATGACACAAAACAATCTGTTGGTGAGGTTCCAGTAATGCTGGAGCCTTGGGGAATGCGGAGTACCCCTTCATTGCCATTGCTCCCAGGTCCACTCTAGCCCGGATGAGTAGCACCTGATAGGGTCCTATCTATGGGTCAAATTGAACTAAACTTATGCTAAACTGAAATACTCAAAATACAACTGTTTTGACATTTAACTATGTAAACAAAAACTATACTTATACTAAACTGAATGGTTTGAATTAGAACTGTTTGACTAAACTGAATAGCTTGAAATAGAAATATTTTTGACAATGAAACTGTGTACTCATGCTAAACTGAATTGTTTGAAATAGAACTGATTATTTGTATTAAAATGGATTTGGCGTTAAATAACCTACAAAGATTGATATGCCATAAAACCCAAACAACCAACCAACTAAAACAACACATGATGTTGTAGACGTTTAAGAATAACAAAAACACTGTAGAAACATCAAAGAAAAATTGTGGTGTTTATGGCCAAGGTCTCATTACTGATCACCAACTCCGAAACAGGTTTTTAAAGTTTCTTTTAGGTGATACATCATTGAAAGCTGAATTCAGACCAGGATGCTCATCCAACCTCGATCAAGATGCTTTTAGAGATTTGGTGAGATTTAATGAGTGCAAAAATACTCGATCATTAACACTTGATCTTAACAGATCTCAATCTATAATCTGCTGCTACTTGAAAAATATCGAATAAGTGATCAAGTTGGACGTTTGGGTTCCTCATACTCAAGAATATCTCAAGAATATAACTATAGGAACCGGCTCATTGGCCTAATTGATCGGGTGTTCGCCAATGGCCCGGGAGACCTGGGCTCAATCCCAGGTCGCGTCAGACCAAAGACTTTAACAATGGTACTTTATACCTCCTTGCTTAACACTGAGCATTCTAAGGTACGTATCAAGGGTAAACTGGAGCAATCCAAGGAAAGGAGTAGCGCCCTACCGTGTACACATCAGTGTAGTAGCTATTGAAAAGGGAGCCTTCGGGTCACCCTCGACTAAGGTCGCCAACTTTACTTTATAATTATAGGAGATAAAAATGAGTCTTTTATGACAATGTTCAACATAAAGGGAAGTAGATTAAAAGGGTTTAATCTTCGCAACCTACCTTAAAGGGGAGCTTCATGGAAAAAAAGTTTTTTTTCCGTATGGTGGGATCACTGTGATATAATTTGTTTTGAGTTTTTAAACCGCAGACATTCAATGCAAACTTATATTCCCAACAGCTGCACTGTGTGCATTAGAATCTTCTAAGAAAACGCTCTGGATTCGTCTATAGAGTAAACGTTGTGCCTCTCCTTGATAACTCAATGTCACATTCAGCAATAATCACGCTTGAAAAATTCTAGATTTAGGGTGATCTGTTTTATCCCTTTCACCATATTCAGCTGGCCTTGTACCAAGTGATTTCCATCTTTTTCTTTCCTGACGAAATTCCCTGAATGAGAAAAAATTTCCTGAAGAAGATCGAGTGAAAAAAGTTTGTGAAAAATTCTTTAGCTGGAAACCAGCTGAATTTTACTTAAAAGCAATCAACAAGCTTCCTGGTAAATGACAAGTGATGATTCAAAATAATGGCGAATATACAACAGACGAAAATAAATTTATTGAACAATTATTCCCGAATGAATTATATTTTACTATAAAGGAAATTGTTTATGACTCAACACAATAATTTATTGCCCGAGCAAACCAATTAGAAAGAATACAAAAGTAATGAATGAAAATGTGTATATACAAATGTTCTTATCGTGCGTAAACTTCCTAAGATAATTTGAAAATTTGTGAGAGGTGCTTTTGAGAATTATACCTTATTTGTAGGTTATGTGGAAGTATTATTCTGTAGTGTCATGTTTAATGCGACAAGATTAATTGCAGACGAAAACGTCCCTATCCCGGAGAAGGGTAATCGCCCTTATATATATATATATATATATATATAAGTGTGTGTGTGTGTGTGTATAAAGAGAATGGAAATCACCCATATATATATATATATATATATGTGTGTGTGTGTGTGTGTGTGTCTTATTAATGTGTTCATCTGTCCCTTTCTTCATCATAAGCAGGGCTCCCACTATTACTCGCACGGTAGTTGTTTTAAGGTGCCACATTTTTTCAATTTCCATTTCTAGGGTTGTTTATTATTATTATCATTATTATTCACTCATTACAGCTTTTCACATCAGCGTTAGCCGATGGTTTTTCACTGGAGTCTGAGTGACAGCAAGTCTCCTCAAGTCTCCGGGACTCTTCTCAGTATTCTGGCCGTTCTCAATAATGCTATCGTTTGGATAGTCTCCACCCGTCTGCCAACTTCAAAGTCCTCCAGTCCCTTTAGTAATTCTTTAGTTACTGTTCCAAACGCACCAATTACAATTGGTATAATTGTCACCTGCATGTTCCATAGTTTTTTCAATTCCCTAGCAAGGTCGAGATACTTATCCTTCTTTCACATTCTTTCAGTTTTATTCTGTGGTCAGCTGGGACAGCAAAGTTGACTATTTTGCAAGTTCTCTTTTTTTTTTTGTTGTTGATTATTATTATGTCTGGTCTTCTGGCCGGGATTAGGTGATCCGTTTGTATGTTAAAGTCCCATTATTATTATTATTATTCCTGTGCCATTTCCACTTCTTACTGTCTTCTCGCATCAACCTTAAATCTTTGCACAGAACATAGTCACTATTAATATAATATCTATATACAGATCAAATTATATTAAGTAATTCATCTGATAGGTCCCAAAAGTTTCCTCATAAATTCTTTTTCTTACCATTTTTTTCTGAAACCTTCCAATTTAATCTTAGATTTTTTCACACCATAGCTGTTTTTGATCTAATTAGGCAATTTGTTCCAAAAATTAATTACTCTGCAAGAAAATTCAATTGGTTTCTAAACTTTATAAAATATGTTTTGACGATGAATTTCCAGTTCGAGAAGAGATACTGAAAAGATGTCTTCCATTGTTAGATATTCCATTAATTATTTTGAAAGTTTCAATTAAATCTCCTCTCGTTCTTCTTTCGTATAAAGTAGCTCATCTTAATTTCTTTAATCTCTTCCTATGACCGTAATCTAGTTGGACTTACACATTTATTGGACGGCATAATGTGATTGTACAGAAAATTCTTTGAATATTAATGTCCATATCAAAATCATCGGCTGTACGATGAATACAATGTTCAGTAAAAATAATGACAAATATTTTTTTTTAAATACATTTTCTTTCTACTTTAATGGAACAATCATTTTGGGTAAGCCAATAATATGATTTAATTTTTTAAATTTTCTTTATTTCGAAGGAATCTGGACATAATCAACCTAATGTCATATGATTTCAACGGTGCCTGGGATGTAAAAACAGGACATAATAGTCCACTTGTACCTCGTGGAGATGAAAAAGGAGAATTCATGTTTTGGAATTTGGTAAGAAATACCCCCAGTTAATGAGCGATCGAATTATCAACTATGTTAACATCCTCACTTAATGTACCCAAATTACGTGGTAGGTAAAGAGTTATTTATGTAGGGATACAATAAATAATTATCTCCCAAAGAGAATTGTCATGTCAGTTAAGAGGCTCGTCGGCTGTTACATGACAGTAAGAAACCCTTTCTCAACCTCTTTTAGCCTCTAATCTGGACAGGGAACGGACATGGCCGTCTTACCTACACTTAACAATTATGCCTTTTACAATTTTGTACTCCTTCCGCATACTAATTATTCTGTATAGTTTTAGCTATTGCGACATATTTGTGCATTTTATTTTTCTTTGTAATGACGCTTGCATGTGTATTTTGCATAAGAGAGACTGAGAGACTTACGTCGTGACCTGCTTTAGTCATGGGTGTAAAGTCTTTATATCTGATGTAATGGATACTTGCTAGGTATGGACTATTACCAAGAGGAATCGATAGGATGGATGGTGATTAAAGACAGAGCGAGAACGAACATCTGCTGCTATACCTGGTACATTCCTTTATTGACCAAATCCCCCGGATGTGGTAGGGGCCGTAACCCCTGTGGCATCAGAGGTTATTTCCCTTTTGTTAGTTAGGATATTGCAATGGGGGGGCGCTATTCATGCAACGTATCTTAGGCAGGAATAACCTAGCGGAGCCCATCCCTCTATAGGTCTATTGCTGGTTTGAATTCAGAGTTTTCCTTCTCCTAGACCGGTTGTCATATTAAGGTTAAAGTTGGATTCATACCTTTCACAAGGTATTAAAACTATATGAAATGCAAACAATCTCGCTTAGGATTTGAACTATAGTAGCAGAGTTCACTTCCCACAACAATAAACATTACGCTACGAACGTCTCCCACAATTTGCTTATGATATATTAGTGTTCACCAATGGCCCGGAAAATCAGGGTTCAATCCTAAGTTGAGTCATGCCAAAGGCTCAAAAAAGGTATTTGATGCCTCCTTGCTTAACACTCTGCATTATAAGGCACGGATCAACGGTAAAGTGGAGCAATTCAGAAAAAGGAGTAGCGCTCTCCCGTTCACCACAGGGTAGTAGCTCTTGGAAAGAGAGCTTTTATATCATCCTCGACAATGGTCGGCCAAATTAAATTAAAAAAACAACTTATATTAAATGTTCTTATATGTGTAAATGAGTCTATTTTTTCTTTACTTCTGTTTAGTTTGGTGTTAATATTTCACGGATATACTCATGCTAATTATGGTCCTCGCAAATTGGGGACTCGACTTCTCTTCCCTTACAAGCAAATTTAATTTCCATTCAATACCTATAAGTTGATTGAATGCTAAATTACAAAACCAAACCAATTTTCCTGTGTTTCATACAATTTACTTGAGAAAAGAACCAGTTATCCATAAATACAAATGCACCTTTTAATTCTTGAATTATATCTTAATAGGAAGGACGGGTGTGAGAGGCACTGTGGAGATCACGAATATCAGGTTCTAGGTCGTTTAAAGTGCTTCACTGTTTACCTAGTAAATAATGCACATGGCTAAACCCAGATTTCACCATATACGAACTTGAAAAAGCTAGTAAAATGGGCTCAACAGTTGCACAAAGCTGGGGATATTTTGCAAGTTTTTCCGTTCGTCCACTCATATCTAATTCCTTAAGATGTGTTCATCGAGTTTGCTTCAAGATCAAAAGACATTTCGATAAATTCTTTTAGAAAAGCATCTAAATTTGCATTTCCCACATAAGCATCGTTCATTCATTTAAAAGACGCAATCTAGAAAATTCCCTTCTTGTGGACCCCTATGCTTTTATTTACTGAACCAAATTTTTTTATTTACCACTAGGGGACTATATGGATCCCTTTTAAAAGTCCTAGTGTATTCAGTCTTTAGTTTTAAAAAAGGGCTTAGCACTTTCCCATATACTTAATATAATGTAATATATCTTTTGTCTTTTGACAATGTAATAATGTAATATATCTTTTGTCTTTATATCTTATGTCTTTTGAAGACGTATAAATATAGGTAAAAGTAAATAAAGTTGGCAACCTTAGTAGAGAATGACCTGAAGGCTCCCTTTTTAATAGCTACAACACCGAGGTGTAGGGGAGGGCGCAACTCCATTCTCTGGATTGCTCCACTTTACCCTTGATCCTTACCTTATAATGCTGAGTGTTAAGCAAGGTGGCGTCAAGTACTATTTTTCAAGTCTTTGGTATGATTAAATCCTGGTCTTCCTGACCATTGGCGAACATTCTACTCATTAGGCCACTGTTACCCTAATATTTAATATTTTATTCAATACATGCAGTAACTGTCTATATTATAATGATCCGATTTTTGTATATGCGTTATCATAACTCTTTTGCCTAAGGGGTGTCTTACCCTTCTGCAGTGATGCAGTCGGTGTATTCAAGAGCCCCAGCCGACTGGGCTCTATTTTAATAGTAGCGTTAAAATGCTCTTAGAGAATAAAATTCCAGTCTAATCTACAATGTAATAATTATAGTAGAAGTAGTAGTAGTTGTAGAAGCGGCATAAGCTCTCACGTCCACCTGGCATTCGTGCCGGGTGGTTATATTTCTCTTACTTACGAAAACTTAGTTTCAGTGGGTCGTCCCCCCATGTCTTTGCCTGTTTGCAGGATTAAGTTTATTGCCTGAAAGACCCCCAAAGGGAAATGCCGACGGGGTCAGGAATCTTTGCACTGGCATGGTAGGATCTCTATTAAATACGGTCGTGAATGACCTTTGAGTGATTAAAGACTCCTTTCATTGGTGATTTTATTTATAATAGTGAAGACTTCTGTTGGACTAGCCACACTTTTTGGGATGCACTGATAATTGAAGAATGATGGACCAGCGTGCCACAGAACGACATTCCTCAGGTTTTGATTCCAAAGTGTTTTTCTTCTCCTAGATCAGTCGCTTTACCAAGGCTAAAGAGTCCAGTCTGGCTTACAATTTTACCATGTTTGGGAAGAAGTGGTGTTCAAATCCTGGACGAGGTTATTTATGTTTCATTTCACGCTAATATCCTCAGAATCCATCTTTGCTTCCCCACTCCAGCTATGGGTAAATAGCTGGATAGACTGACTCTCTAGTCTTCTTGGTCGGAAAACTGATCTTGTTTATTGAAAAAAAATCTTTTTATTTTTGTCTAATTATTAAAAGTATTTATTTTTCTTCTTTTTTTTTTCTTCTTTTTTTTTTTCTTCAGGAGAGTGCATCTATCTATTGGTTACAACAGGGAGCGCAAAAAGAAAAACTTAATATCGGTGTTCCGACTTATGGTCGAACATTTACGCTAGCCGATCCCCGATTTACAGGTATGGGAGCCCCCGCATCTGGAGCCGGAGAAGCTGGTATTTACACAAATACGGCAGGATTTTTGGCTTATTATGAAGTAAATTAATTTCAATTATTATTAGTAGTAGTAGTATTGTTGTGGTTGTTGTTTTTGTTATTGTCGTTGTGTTGTTGTTATCATTATTATTATACTCCTTTGAGTTTTTCACACCAACATTAGCCGATGGTTTTTCATTGGAGTTTGAGTGACGGCTAGTCTCCTCAAGTCTCCAAGACTTCTCGGGATTCTGGCCGATCTCAATAATGCTGTAGTTTGGATGGTTTCCACTCACCCTCTTATTTCCGAGTCCTCCAGTCCCTGTTCCAATTACAATTAGTATCACCGTCACTTTCATGTTCCACAGTTTTGTTTTTTTCAGTTCTCACGCAAGGTATATGTATTTATCTCTCTTTTTGCTTTTTTTTTTTTCAGTTTTACTCTGTGGTCAGCCGGAACGTTAAAGTCCACTATTTCTATTTATTTATTTATTTATTTTTGACAATCACAATGTCTAGTCGTCTGGCCGAGGTTAGATGATTCATTCGTATCTCAAAATCCCAGGGAACATTGTGCGTCTCATTTTCCAGGACGGATTATTATAATTATTATTATTATTATTATTAGGAATTGTGGATTGCGGAAAATTGTGTTACAGGGTTGCGCGGGTCTCCTGATATAAAATAAACACTTGCTACGAGCGATATTGGCAGTAAGCTTAGGCGGTTTAAAATTAAATTAAATTAGCTGCGGGATTTTTGTTTTAGTAGAGATTAAACAAAGGTGGACTGTCTGAATCATTTACGAACAGGGATTGGTATTTTTTTAAATCTATGTTTTCAAACAGATATGGGTTGTTTATGTGACCACCTGTTTAATCTGTCGCTTTTGAAATAACCCAAAAATGTCAAGACATTTGAATTAATTTTCAGGTTAAGACATAGGAATTGCTTTACCGAATTAGGAGTAACAGTTAATAAATACGAAGCCCATTACGGAAAATCAATTAACTGACAGTATCGGAGGTGAGGCATGGGAACAAGAAAACTAACGAAATGGAAAAATACTCCTATTAAATGATATTATGATAAGAAAATGATTATAAATAAGATTCTTGACGGGGTGGAGGGGTCATTTTGTCTGAAAGAGATAAAGAGGCTGTAGGTGAGCTTAGTCGTCAGGGAATAGCCGGGCCATAAAAAAATCTCACCAACAATGAGAAAAGTTGGTTGTTGTCGACCGAATTTTAACCTAGGACCAGAATCTTTTTGTCCCCGTTGTTGTCTCTCCCCTATTTTGCAAGTTAAATGAACTGTTGTTCGCTTACCAAATGTGCAAGTACCGTTCCCGCCGTCGAAAAAAGTTGGTACCTTGGTTCGACTTTCAGTCAGAACCAGAAACCAAAAACAGCCAGCAGAAGAGCCATACTCAAACCTGAGGTTGAAAACAGTGATGACCAAACGAAGGGGTGATACTAATCCTTTTAATGCCGTGTCATCTAATGCGACAATTATAAGGCTTACGAAAAAAATCGGGTATCGATATTAATAATTGGGAAATACCTACCCTCGCGTGGAAAGGAGTAGTATATATCACAAAGTTTAACATGTAAATATATAGCGGTCCAAAAATAAGTACAACTCCCATATATATACGAGGGTCATTAAATAAGTTTCCAGATTTTTTTCGTATGGGCACTTTTATTGATAGTACACACATGAAACTCAAGTCCCCTTCGAAGTAATCTCCTCCGGCTGCAATGACTTGTTGTACCGTTCCAACAACTTCTGGAACGCCCCATGGAAGTCCTCTTGTGTGAACGTGTCAATGACCTTCGTCACAGCCTCTTTAATCTCCTCAATTGTCTCATAACGACAGCCTCTGAGCTTAGGGAATAAACAAAAGTCACAGGGAGCAAGGTCTGGACTATAGGGAGGGTGATGAACTGTCTTGATGCCCATCTTAGTCAAATAGTCTGTGACAAGGATGAAGTTGTGGACTAGTGCATTGTCCTGGTGGATATGCCAGTGAGTCGATTTGAAGAGTGCTTGCCTCTTCCCAAGCAATCTCTTCCTGAACTTCCTTAAAACCTCAACATAGTAATCCTAACCCTAAACCTTTGGCCAATCAACTCTGGTGTATTGACTTCCTTACTCCTCCCACACGTCTCATCATCCCTCAGAGACTCCCTGGCTTCCTTGAATATTTTATGTCACTCAAAAACTGATGCTCGATTCATGCAAGATGGTCGAAAAGTAGTCTGAAGCATTCCATAGGTTTCTGTGGCATTTTTTCCAAGTTTAAAACAGAATTTTATTGCATATCGTTCTTCTAAAGTGTCCTCACGTCCAGATTGCATTTTTGAAATTCACCAGCTGTGACAATCAGGTTTTAGTAGGGTGTATTCCAATTCCTGCTGTAGCTGTTGATTTGAACCTGAAATCATAAAAATTGGTCAGTCATCTCATAAGATGTATAGCAATAACATAGTGAATTTTCAAGGGTGTACGACAATTCTAAATGCCTGTACAAAAAAAGTCTAGAAACCTATTGAAGGCATTCGATTGTATTTTTGGTTACAGTGTTTCAATGTTGTAAAGTTTAACAATATCAAATGGTTAATTTTACAGATTTATGTACATCTACTAGAGTCTTTCGCACTACCAACTCAGATATCAACGTCTACAGATATACACAAACACACACATATACAAATTGGTAAGACTAAGAAACACTTCGACTCGTACATTCATCCAAGAGGCATTTTCATTTCTACAAAAAGGTTGAATTTGCCAGTAAACAAATATCTTTGAACTTGCAATACCTGACATTTATATAAACAAATATGCATATAGTAAATTATGTTAAAAATATAAGCCTGATTAATACTGATTACCTAGAGTCACTACAGCTATATATATATATATATATATATATATATATATATATATATATATATTGTATTACTTTTCAGATTTGCCATCTTTTGAGAACTGGTGCCCAAGAGAAATGGGACGATGTGCAAAAAGTACCTTATTTGATTAAAGACAGATTGTGGGTGGGCTATGACAATGAACGCAGCTTGACTGAAAAGGTAAGTTTCAAATTTTGATTATGAATCATTCGAGTATTGATTAATAGTGAGATTATCTCTGTGCTAAAAAAAAAATTTTAAAAAGAAAAAAAAAGAATTATTTCCCGCTGTCTGGTTACTCCACTTGGACTTTAACGGAACGCCAGGAGAAAAAAGCTAGATGGAAACTACGCAAAGATGCTGCGTATTGTTTTGAACAAATCTTAGAAGCCGTACATGACAAAACGGCAGTTGTACGGCTACTTACCCCCCATCTCACAAACCATCAAAGAGAGACGAACAAAACATGCTTGACATTGCTAGTGAAGTTAGGACTAACTCATAAGCAACATTCCCCAATAGACACATTAATGTTGGCCGATAAGCAAAAAACTTACCTTCATCAGCTCTGTACGGACACTTGATGCTATCTGGGAGACTTGCCTAGAGTGATGATTGATGTAGACAGATGGTAAGAGAGAGAGAGAGTCAAGTATACTATGGTGGAAATGGGTGTACATATGGGTACAGTGAATACCTACCCTCAATTTCTAGATTTTATGTCAGAGCAGTATTTATGCATGTGGACATGTTTTTATGGGCTATCCTTTGGCAAATTTCTGCCAATAAAATTTGGTTTGGTTTGGTTTTATGGAATATCAACCATCATGGGTTATTTAATTGCAAATGTTGTTTTTACATATGTATAAAATATATTTTTACATATGTATTAAATATATTTTGCAAATGTTGTTTTTACATATGTATTAAATATATGATTGGTAAATACATTTTGTAAATACACGCAATTAAATGATCAAGCAATTCGATTTCTAACAATTCAAGTTAGCATAAGTTAACAAAGTTAAATGGTTCCAAGTATTGCTATGTATCACTCACAATTCAATTCCACATCAGTCATTTGTTTACATATAGTTACATGATCAAACAGTTCTCTTTCAAACAATTCAATTTAGCATGTCATTTGTTTTCAAAGTAAAAATGTCAAACAGTTTTCTTTGACCCATAGATAGGACTCTATCCGGTGCAAACACTTCGGGCCAGAGTGTACCTGCGAGCGATGACAATGAAGAAATACTGTGCATTCCCAAAAGCTCCAGTTTTACTGTTTAATCAGATTGTTTATTGTCATATCCAGAACACTCTTTGGGAGAGAGTCCTACCTTTTTGCAGAGATGCAGTTGGTGTATTCTATGGCTCCAGCCGAGTGGACCATCAATCAATAAAAAGGAAATTGTCTATTTATTATATGTATACATAAAATATATCATCATAGAAGAGTTCCTGCTTTATTTAATCAGAGATAAGATTTCCATATTGTAGATAACCCGCCAATAACACTCGATGCCTTTCCTGCGCGTACGTTGACATTGCATTCAGTAGATGAGATATTGCTACCGAGGTATACGAGGTCTACTAATTTCAGAGACTTGATATTTAATAAAACGATTGCACCATCTTCATTAAAACACAAGTGCTCACGTTGAGACCAATGCCTCTTGCTGCCTGCTCCAGGCTATGCAACAAGGATTCGGTTGCAGAGGGTGTATTTCAAGAAGTGCTAGATCATCTGCATAATCAACATCAGAAATAGTTTCAGTGGGATATCATTTGCTTCTTGTCTCTTTTAGTATAAAACCATTTTTTCATTAGATTTATTGATGTTCGAAGTATATTATCTCGTCAGATTATTGCCCAGTCGGCAGGGACTGTAGAATACACCGACTGCTTTTCTGCAGAAGGGCGAGACTACCCCAACAAGTGTACTGGATATGTCACTAAACAATCTGATGGTGAGGTTCCAGTAATCCTGGAACTTTGGGGAATGTGGAGTACCCCTTCATTGCCATCGCTTCCAGGTCCCGGGTGGTAGTACCTGATTGGATCCTATCTATAGATCAAATAGAACTAAGCTGTGTACTTATGCTAAACTGAAATGTTTGAAATAGAACTGTTTTTGACATTGAAACTGTACTTACGCTAAACTGGATTGTTTGAAATAAAACTGTTTTGACATTTAAGTGTGTGTAAACAAAAACTATACTTAAACGCAACTGAATTGTTTGAATCAGAACTATTTGACTAAACTGAATAGCTTAAAATAGAGATGTTTTCGACAATTAAACTGTGTGCTTATGCTAAACTGAACTAACAAACAAACATACAAACATCTCCAGGTTCGAGTGGATTTGGGGATAATGACAAAGTATGACCACAATTGTCATAATCCATGATTACTTAAATAAGAGAGAACTCTGTGAGGCAAACATGAACTGAATGTCTACATACACTTTTGAGATAACACTGATCAGCTTATTTTCAATTAAGGTTGCCAAACTGAAAAATAAAATAATCAGTCTCATCACTTTTTAGACAGACCTCGTGAATGCTTTTCGAAGTTAATATTCTTTTTCTATTTGTTATCTTTATAATAATGTTCTTCTCCTTTTTCTTTCCATCCAAGGTTAAATGGATTATGGATATGGGATTTGGTGGTGTAATGATCTGGTCACTGGATCTGGATGATCACGCTCGCATGTGTGGTGGAGAACCTTACCCACTTATTCATTCTATTTATCGCACTCTTTCTGGTAATTCTACGTAAGTAACGACTCGTAATGCTAGCTTGTTCATTCACCATGAATTAGTTCAGGCTGTTAAAAAAATCGATAAAAAATTTCGCTTTTATATAATTATCTGAAACTCTATGGGACGTAAGAAGGGTTTGGTTTGGTTATTTGTTCTTACGTTTCGTAGGTTGTTATTGTTGGTGGTTGTCGGTGGTGATCTGTGGTCGTTGGTTTTGGGTTTAAGTATCTGATTCCTTTGTTCTTCTTACCCCAATTAGCTTGTTGACTTCTTTGTCTGTGGAAGACTGCAAGAGAATTTAAGGAAGGTAGGAAAGAAACGCGTATACCTTTTAAATTTCAACTTTATTTTAGGGTTTTAATGACTATTCAGTGGCGAAAAAGTTTTTCTGAACCAGTAGAAATATATCACGTTTTCCAGACAAGGAGTTGAAATATATTTGTCATTTTCGGTGGTGGTGAGTTCAAGGTCGGAGGTTATGTCCAATGGGTGTCTTTCAATAGAGACTACTGCTCTAGGAGATGCAACGTGCCCCCAAGTCCGAGACTGGGTGAACACGTGTGCTACCAGCTAGCAGCCGAGTGAAAAGGGGTCCCTCAGTACCACAGTGAAGGCTGAAGTGAGAACAGATTTCCCTTCGATGTCAGTAAGTCTGTCTTTCAGACATACACAGATTTTGCTTCCTGTCAGAGGCTTCTGGGAACCGCTACACTTTTTGAATTTATTTTATTTACTTATTTTTTATTTTCTTTTTTTTCATTAATCTCTACAACTATTTCCTGAGAAAATATATATGGTTTCAAGTATTTCAAGAAATTATATGGTTTCAGATTATAGATAATAATCCTTAGTAAACAATTATAGTTTTAAGTTACAATTCTTCATAAAACTAATTGATATTATAAGTCGTCGAGTATTCTTATCAAATTATGATTTTAAACGGATTTTTTTTTAGCCAAAAATGGAACTCTAACGAGTGCTACCACCCCGAATCAGAGTGAACCTATGAGTAATAGTTTACATGAGCCAAGTCTCTTGGTAGTTAGGTTGGTTGGTTTTTGGCACGTCAACACTTGTTGAAGTCATTCTTTTTTTTTTTTTTTCGGGTAATCATATAGTTTACAAGTAACTATTCCTATATACTACTACCAATAATAATAATGATTATAACCGGCAAACGCCAGGTTGGGGTGGATTACATTGGAATCTGGTTATAAAAATTCACTTCCATCCACGGCAAACTGACTATCGAGATTAATAGATGCTTAGAAGAAATAAACCTACCCGAATGGATGACTAAAGGAAAGACTCCCCCCCGATACAAACCCTCCCCTCAAAGAACCCCCAACAAATAGAGACCCATAACGTGCCTACCGATGATGTGAAAAATACTAACAGCGCAAATTAGGGAGCAGATTTGCTATTCGCTAATAAGCCGCAGACTGTTCCTGGGAGAACAGAAAAGATGCCACAAGGGAACAAGAGTAAATAGATCTACCATTTATTGATCAAAACATCCTCAAAAAGAGCAAAATGAGACGGCAAATGTAGCTATAGCGTGGATTCACTACAAAAAGGCATACAATACGGTCCCTCAAAGCTTGATAATAGACTCAAAAAGTATCAGATAGCCGACGAGGTCATAAAGTTTATCGAAGAAACCATGAAAAACTGGAGAATGGAATTGGCGGCAGGAAAAGGTCTAGCTGAGGTGATAATCCAGTGAGGTATATTCCCGGTAGATGCGCTATCTCCATTACTATCTGTAATAGTGTGACACGATGACTGGATATATAGTAGGTTAATAATCAAGAAAGAAACAAGTTTGTTTTACTTTCTTTCTTTGTGCGTTTATTTTACAAGATATCAGATTACTATTGAAAAGCCGTGGATAGGGTCAAAAACCACGAAAAAATACGTCATGTTTTTTTTTAGTACGACCTAATTTTAGGTCAGTCGCCTCATGAAAAATTTTATATCCGGGATAGGGAGAGGGGTTGTCGCACGATTTTTAAATTGATAGTACCGATTCTTTTTAGAGTCAGACAGTTTAGTGCGAGACACGGGACAGTCGGTGTGTCGTGTGTGCCACGAGGGCAATTCGGTTTGATGCGTGCCACCAGGGACTTCGTGTGTGTTGGGTATCACCCACCTTTTTCCACACAATGTACAAGTCCATCTGCCACATATAGCAGTAGCTATACCAGGGCAGACGAGAAGGTGAAGAGTAGCTTCTTATAGGAATAGTATTAGAGCGTTGGAGACTGGAAATCGCACTAGATCACTTTACTTGCTACCGTAATAACGGAAGCCAGTACTATCGTTGGACTATATCGTTATTCTGTATTTACTTATCCTATGTTCTTGTCTACTAATAGTCTCTCTATTGTATATACTTTTTCCTGAGAATATATCTCTATTTCCTCTCATATCGTGGTTTGTCTTTTATTTAATATTACAAGCGTTCCCTAACCAGAACGCAACAGTGTGCAATTCTCACCGAGAAAGCAGATGTCCGTCTCACCATAGTCTATTGGATTTACAGTGAACTTCCATCGTCAGTTAGAATTAGCATCAGAGTCACATGCCTGTCCCAACTTTGAGCAAAATAAAGAACGTGTAAATCCATCCAAGTTGTGTCACTCGTTTCTTTAACCATATTTACCAACCCCTCTGCTCGGGCAGGATATGACTCAAGGTCAATTTTTAAGCGGAGTTCAACAGGTTTGAATTCAGAGTTTTCCTTCTCCTAGACTAGTTGCCTCACCAAGGCTGAAGAACGTAGTCTGTCCTACTATTTACCCATAACTGGAGGGAGAATAATTGGATTCATACCTTTCTTAAGAGTATTAGTGTTATGTGAAATGCAATTAGCTTAGTCTAGGATTTGAACTCGTGTCGCCGTGTCCATAACCATTACACCACGGGCACTCCTCTCGTTTCTTTAGCTGTTCATCTTGTGGACCCAGCCTGAGACTTCGGCATTTTCCGACCAACCCTGGCAACATCACAGCGTGCGAAAACGGCCGCCGGAGAAATTGCTTGAGGACGTCGGTCGTGGGTATCACAATAGTGATGATGCCACTCAATCACATAATTAGGAATTGCAGAGGCGGCTACAAACTTACGAAGTCACAAGCAAAGATTAACCACCTGATGTACATGGACGACATCAAACTGTTTGCCAAAAACGAAAAAGAATTGGAAACCCTAATACACACTGTGAGAATATACAGTAAGGATATAGGGGTGGAATTTAGCACAGAAAAATGCGCCATGCTAATAATGAGAAACGGAAAACGACAAATGACGGAAGGAATGGAACTACCACATCAAGAAAGAATTAGAACGCTCGGAGAAAAGGAAACTTACAAGTAAATGGGAATATTGAAAGTGGACACCATCAAACAAGTGGAAATGAAAGAAAAAAATTAAAAAGAGTATCTCAGGAGAACAAGAAAGCTACTCGAAACAAAACTATATAGCAGAAATCTCGTCAAAGGGATGTTCCCCTCGTAAAACACTCGGGACCATTCTTAAAATCGACGAGGGGAGAGCTTCAACAAATGGACTAGAGAACAAGAAAACTATTTACGATACATAAAACCTTACATACTAGAGATGACATAGACAGACTATATGTGTCAAGAGAAGAAGGAGGAAGAGGACTTGCCAGGATTCAAGATTGCGTCGATTCATCTATACGATGACCCAAAGATTTCATAAAAAAGAGCAAAAAAAGACTAATAAGAGTCACCAGAAACAACAATAACCAGAAAACCAAAATGGATAGAAAAATAACTCTCTAGACGTTTTAAGCTATAAACGAGCCTAATCTCTCATGAGAAGACTTGGACATGGGTAAGAAAGGGAGACTTTTAGTAAGAAATGGAATCTCTTCAAATAGCAGCACAAGATAACGACATAAGGACCAACTATGTTGAAGCAAAAATAGATAAGATGCAAATAATAGCAAATGTAGGTTATGTGGTGATCGAGACGAAACGATCACTCACATAATGAGCAAACTAGCGCAAGAGTTAAGACTAGACACGACTTGGTGGAGAAGATCATCCACTGGGAATTGTGCAAGAAATTTAAATTTGACCATCCAAACAAGTGGTTTATGCACAACCCAGGATCAGTGCTAGAGTATGAGACGCACAAACTATTCTGAGATTTTGAGATACAAACGGACCACCTCATTTCGTCCAGACAACCAGACCTAGTGATAGTTGACAAAAAACGAGAATGTGCCGGCAGACCACTGAGAAAAATTGAAAGAAAATGAAAAGAGAGATAAATACTTGGACCTTGTTAGAGAATTAAAAAATGCTATGGAACATAAAAGTGATGATGATACTAATTGTAATTGGTGCACTTGCAACAATCCCAAAGGATTGGTAAAGGGACTGAAAGGCTTGGATATAAGAGGCCAAATGGAACCCATCCAGATTACTGCATGATACATATCGGCCAGAATACCGAAAAGAGTCCTGGAGACTTGAGGAGATTGTTTACAAAAGATTATCATCATTAGTTACTTGAAACCATATAACTGTGTACAAATTATTATATACGAACACTCGCAACCGTATAATTTCTTGAAAAAAGAAAGATTTCATCATTATTATCAAGTTGATCTAGTTCCCTTGACTCTCTCTCTCTCTCTCTCTCTCTCTCCCTCTCTCTCTCTCTCTCTCTCTCTCTCTTTCTCTCTCTCTCTCTCTCTCTCTTGCAATCCATCTCTATCGTCCAACACTCTTGGCAGGTCCTCTAGACGGCATCAAGAGTTGACATACTGTAAAATCAACGAACCAATCTAGCCTCTCGGCGGTACATATACTAAAATTGGAACAATCTAGCCTCTCTCTCTCTCTCTCGCAGCTAAGCTTGACTTAAAACGATACTCTCTTCCTCCTCCTACTCCTTCTCCTTCGCTGCTGACAACTTCCATGCCTGTGCCACCAGTCAATAATGTTACAGATCTGAATTTTCTTTAACGTCTCTGATTGTTTTACCTCAAGCCAAGCACTCATTAAATCACTCAATGAACTTTTCTTTCAACCACTCACTTTCCAAACAGGTAGCGTTTATGTGACCCAATTTACTTATTTCTTCATTGCTATACAGCCTTTTTTTTTTCTTAGTATTAATAAGATGATTTCTCGGTAATGACAAGAAGTTAACCAAGCATTCAACTATGTACAGGAATTACAGAATACTTACAATATATATATATATATATATATATATATATATATATATATATATATATATATATATATAAGAATAAGGTCAGTAGGTTTCATTGCTTTATAATGAAAGCTAAATTTAAGAATCAAGCAATAGGAAATGTGTCTTTCACATTAGAAAACGACGTTGATATATATATATATATATATATATATATATATATATATATGTGTGTGTGTGTGTGTGTGTGTGTGTGTGCACAAATATACTTATACACACATATATACTGGTATATACATATATCCTTATATATACACATATATACATAAATATATACGCATATATGCATATATATACATATACATATACGCATATATATACACATATATGCATATGCACATACATATACATATATACATGCAAATGTATATACATATACATACATATACGAGGCTCATTAAATAAGTTTCCAGACTTTTTTCGTATGGCCACTTTTATTGATAGTACACACATGAAACTTTAGTCCCCTTCGAAGTAATCTCCTCCAGCTGCAATGACTTGTTGTACCGTTCCAACAACTTCTGGAACGCCCCATGGAAGTCCTCTTGTGTGAGCGTGTCAGTGACCTTCGTCACAGCCTCTTTCATCTCCTCAATTGTCTCATAACGACAGCCTCTGAGCTTAGGGGATAACCAAAGGTCCCAGGGAGCAAGGTCTGGACTATAGGAAGGGTGAGGAACTGCGTTGATGCCCATCTTAGTCAAATAGTCTGTGACAAGGATGAAGTTGTGGACTAGTGCATTGTCCTGGTGGAAATGCCAGTGAGCCGATTTGAAGAGAGCTGGTCTCTTCCCAAGGAATCTCTTCCTGAACTCCCTTAAAACCTCAACATAGTAATCCTAACCCTAAACCTTTGGCCAATCAACTCTGGTGTATTGATTTCCTTACTCCTCCCACACGTCTCATCACCCCTCACAAACTCCCTGGCTTCCTTGAATCTCTTATGCCACTCAAAAACTGATGCTCGATTCATGCAAGATGGTAAAAAAGCAGTCTGAAGCATTCCATAGGTTTCTGTGGCATTTTTTCCAAGTTTAAAACAGAATTTTATTGCATATCGTTCTTCTAAAGTCTCCTCACGTCCAGATTGCATTTTTGAAATTCACCAGCTGTAACAATCAGGCTTTAGTAGGGTGTATTCCAATTCCTGCTGTAGCTGTTGATTTGAACCTGAAATCATAAAAATTGGTCAGTCATCTCATAAGATGTATAGCAATAACATAGTGAATTTTCAAGGGTGTACGACAATTCTAAATGCCTCTACAGAAAAAGTCTGTAAACCTATTGAAGGCACCACGTATATGTGAGAATAAATTAATTGGATCCGACAGAATTTTTTTTTACCTTTTTATAGATAGATAGATAGATGTGTGTGTGTGTGTGTGTGTGTGTGTGTGTGTGTGTGTGTGAACAGTTATTTAGGATAGCGTAGATACAGTTAGTAATGCTTTGTGATTGTCAGCTTCTCACCGAAGCGATCATCTTACTATAATCAGTATCCTAACTTAGATATATCGACTATATCACCGATACTGAACACTCTTTATTCATAGATAAAGGAAACTACATTATTTATAAGGGTTGTTCATAAAGTTCTAAGATTTACCCGGGAAGAAGAGCGTAGCCAAACATTTTTACTGTGACAACACACGACTGCTTCTTGTAAAACTGTAAAAACCTGAATTAGTTTTTCTAGTTTGATTAGTGGTAGTGTGTTGCCACAGAAAAGTTCATCTATACTTTTCTTTCTGGTTGAGGCTTTGACTTTTGTTAAATGATCCTTTATATATATATATATATATATATATATATATATATATATATACTGTCATCCTCTGACAGAATGTTTCGTTGTATCACAACTCTTCAGTGTGGCTAGACACACGAGATGCTGCAAGCGAAACCCGATTGACGTAAAGTCAGCCAGATATCTTACCCAAGAGCCATCGTCATTGTCTGCGTTAGGGAAGAAATTTATTTCATATATCTTTTTACATATACGTTATCGGCTACACGGAGTGCTTACCTCTTGGGAAGAGCTATTGCTTGATATATATATATATATATATATATAATCAACGTCGTTTTTAATATATTTTAAGTGCGTGAGCGTTAACTTTTGTCATTGTGCCTTTTTGTAACATCGATTTAAACATACCTATAATGTTTTTTTTTTTTACATATTTCATGGCACTATTTTTGATATGCTTAAAATGATGAATAAAGCTAATTTCTATGGATTTATGATTTCTCTCAAAATACCTTCAATGTAACGTTTAGAAGACGATAATGAAAGTTCACAATGTGTGTGAGTTTTAGTGGCATCAGAAGCTATTCTTTTTTTTTTTTTTAAATTTAGGACGCCTCATGTGGTAATGATTGGCGAGCTAGGTTAGCAGATTATGGTTGATAATTCTGATCTTTACTGGGTTCCTCATAAATCTGGGTATCTTGGGAAGACACTAAACCATCTGATGGGGAAGCTTCAGTCAAGGAGCTTTGAGAAATGTGGAGTCCTCTTCATTGCCATTACTCCCAGGTCCACTTTGACCCGAAGTGGTTGTACCAGTTTGGTTAAATAGAACTGTTTAATAATTTACTATACATGAAACCATTTAACTGTGTACTAACAATAAATAACAATACTTGAAGCCATTTAAATATATGCAAACAAATGAGCTCTGGGTCATTTTAGCCCAGTCGGCTGGAGCATTCGAATACACCTACTACATTTCTGCTAAGGGGTAAGACCCCCCATCCTAACGAATGTCCTGGTTATGACATTAAACCATCTGATGGCGAGACTTCAACCTTGAAGATTTGGGGAATGTGGAATGCCCCTACATTGACATCGCTCCCAGCTCCATTCTGACCCGGAGTGGTAGCACCAGATAGAGTCCTGTCTCTGGATCAAATGGAACAAACTACGTGTGCAAACAAATGACTGATGTTAAATTGTGACTGTTACAAGGCAATACTTGGAACCATTCAACTGTGTGCAAAAAGAGCACTGATTCGTTTAAGAATGTTATCTACACACTGTGTTTATAAGTCAAAACAGTATTTGGCATCAAATAACTTACAATGGTTGATATGCAGTAAAACCAAACCAAAACAAACCATTCGGTTCGCTTGAAATGTTCCCAACAAACTATTCACTTAAAAATCATATAATATATATATATATATATATATATATATATATATATATAAACAGGATTTAGCATGGAATAACAATCAATGTTTGATATGCTGTTAAACCAAATAACCTAACCTAAGCTTACCATACTTCTGATTGTTTTTAACGACATATCAACCCTTGTGGGTTGTTTAATACCAAAGCCACCTTTGTAGAACAGAAATGGTAATATTTAACCAATATATTGAGGGATAAGGAGGTCCATTCCGTTCCCTAGGTTATTTGTCCGAAAGTAAACATTATAGCACGACTGGAGTTCCATACCTCTGGCTATGAGCCAAACTAAGACAAGGCCAGCAGATTATTGTTAATGATTTTAACATAACAGTTGTTGAATGAAAAATTGACCTGATAAAATATATCAATGCTTCATCTTTGAAATTCGGTCGACTGATTTTTGTTTATATTTTCCAGAATTGTAACCGTGCCGCCACAAACGACTGTAGCAGTTCAAAGTAAGTTTTAAAATATCTTCATCACATCTACAAAATATTTCCCCTTATTGAAACTATATAATTTCTAGAAATACTCGAAACTATATAATCCTGAACAAATTATTATTATTAGATAGGAATACTTAAGATCATATAACTGCCTGTAAGTTATTTATAGTAAGAATAATTTCTTGAATATTAAATTGTTTGCAAAAGTTTATTTTGTCATTAGTTACTTGAAACCATATAGCTATGTCCAAATTATAAGTATTAGATAGGAATACTTGAAACCATATAATTGCTTGCAAAAATGAATCGGTTGAACATATCTAATAAAAAGGAAAAGTAGCTCCAGCAAAAGAACCGGTGGAAAAGATCGTAAAATTCATTCACGAAGGCGATCCACAGTAAAGTGTAGCCAAAGACGTTGCTTGCTCTCAGCAAGTTGGGAGTGGTTAAAAAAATAAAACATACTGGTAGCTCATAAAAACATCAAAGTGACAAGAATGATCGGTTTAATTTGGTTGTGTTTTATGTCATATCAACTCTTGAAGGTTATTTCACGTCAAATCCTGTTATATATATATATATATATATATATATATAATGTTACTGACAAACTATTCACTTACAAATCACACACACACACACACATATATATGTGTGTGTGTGTATGTGTGTGTGTGTGATTTGTAAGTGAATGGTTTGTCAGTAACATTATTTTCAAACGAGTCAGAACTCATTTATTTGCATACTGTTAAATAGTTTCAAATATTGTTATCCAACACAAATAATTCTATTCAATATAAATGATTTGTTTGCATAGTTAAATGGTTTCAAGTATTGCTATTTAACACTAAATTCAATTCTACATTAATTATTTGTTCGCACACAGTTCAAATGGTTTCAAGCATTGCGATCTAATACTAATAATTCTATTTAATATTAATCATTTGTTTGTACACTGTTTAAATGATTCCATGTGTTTCTATCTAACACTAATCTATTTAATATTAATCATTTGTTTGTACACTGTTTGGGTGTTTTTAAATATTGCTATTTCAGCACAAGTGACCCGTAGCCACCGCCTTCTAGTACCTTTAAGGTAAAATAGGGTTGGGTATTTGTTTGCCATCAGAATATGGTCGGGACAATCATATAGGCACTAAGACTTGATATGATTTGTCGACTGATCGGAACGGGCGTCTTTGACTGTCTGTCTAGCTCAGTCAGACTCAACGTGGAGTGTTGCAAGTCACGTTAGCTCTTCAGTTACAGTAAAACTGAGAACTCAGCCACCCGGATCCTATCCTGAAGCATAATAGGTCGCCATTCACGGCCAACTGGTAACCGCGGTAGGTGTGTGGAGGGGGTATTCTACAGCCCCAGCCGACAGGGCGAGTGAAGATAGAAAACTCAAAACAATATGGCTTGAAAATGTACACTAAAACACATGAAAAACAAATGAATTGAGAAAGGGGTCAATGTTTGAGAGAAAAATATAAGAAATAGCCAAATTGTGCAAAATATGTTGTGTTGTCTGGTGCCGAATGGGTTGATCGTCTTCTTATGATGTGGCAATACTCACACGAGAGGGTTAGGTGGCCGTTGATCTGTCCGTCTTGTGAAGACCCCGTTATTACTTCTTACACTCGGCCGATTGGGCATTTCATAAGTTAAACAAAAAACTAAAAGACAACAAAAAACAGAGGGAGGAAGGAAGAAAAGACAAAGCATGGATTTAGAACAACAAAACGTAAGAAGTCGAGGTTTGTGACATTTTTGGCATCCTGTGTATGTGTGTTTGTGTTATGTGTGACTATCGCAGGAACTTTGCGAAAATCCTACACAGCAGCCAAAAATGTTGGTCATCGTCTTCCATTTCTCTTCAACACTGCATCTTAGACTCGACTGTCCCGTGTCCTTGACTTGACAGTAAGGTTTCTCTTCGGTACCGCATAGCGTCCTAGCCTCGGCTGCCCAGTCCCGCATTTTGGACTATCTCGCGTCTTTGACTTCCCTACCCCATGTCTTTTTCTTGACTGACTAACGTCCTGGGTCCTTGCCGCCTCCTACTTCCGGTCTCATGGGTTCACGCGAGCTCAGCTCTTTGTGTGATTTTCGTGCCAAAATAGACAAAATAAGACCTTCCTGACAATCTGACGCTACTTAAAAGATGCTGAAGGTAAGAATCTCTCTGAATCTGATGGCCACCCACAACACACAGAGATCCACACACATACATCCATATATATATGCACACACATGAATGCAGATTCTTGTGCCACAATGATCGTTGATCGCCTTATGGTAGAAAAGGAAATTAAATCTTAAACAATTAGTGAACTTTTATTTACTGAAGTATCGACTCGCAGTGCTTTAGGCAACTTGTCTAGAATGAAAGGAAATCGCTGTTTCGTCAATGGTCTTGGAGACCGGGGTTCAATGCCAGGTCGTGTCATACCGAAGACTTTAAAAATGGTACTTGATACCTCCTTGCTTAACACTCAGCAATATAAGGTACGTATCAAGGGTAAATTAGGGCAATCAAGGGGAAATAGTTGTGCCCTCCCCTACATTTCGGTGTAGTAGCTATTGAAAAGGTAGCCTTCTGGTCGCTCTCGACTACGGTCACCAACTTCACTTTACTTACTAAGTAGAACTTGTTTTTGTCCCGTAACTTGTTGCTTCATTCTTTCTTGTAGTCTCACGTGTACGACCATTCGCTATTCCGATCTTAGTGCGAAACCCTCATTTTTAATGCATGGGTGCCGTACTTATGTTGCATATTCCCATATAAATATAAGCGGGAGCATTATCAACTGATAATGACGACTTCAATAACGAACGAATACACTTCTTTCTAAAAATATAAATCTCTCACACTTTATTTTCGAAAAGGTAATGTTTGTTGTGTGTGAGAAATGAGTGGAGACAAGGACGGACTGCTATATGGACCCAAATTCTTCTCTAGACCATAGCAGCACTTCTCCCTCATCTTGGCTGGGTTGCTCAACCGTGGGTCACTGAAGGCTGCAAAGCCCTCAGTCTGCAAGCTGGTTCTCACGCTTGCATCCTGTCTCCGACTGACTTGAACCACCCGGGCACCTGGTTATATTATTTTCTAACACCCACCTGCTTCCGCTGTTCTTCCGCTTATTTACACAGGTGCAGCTCTTGACTGACGGCTGGGTCGAGGGTAAATATATAACACTTATTCTCCACCCCAGTTATCCTATGCTTGTCATGTTACTTGATGAGATGAGTTAGTTCCGTGACAACTGCATGTATCTCCAGGTAGTTGCTCGGTCAATGGTCCTTTACCTCGTTGTGTTTTCAAAGATTTACAGAACTTGGAATTGATGCAACTTCGTCGGAACTTTTTTCGTTGGTCAGACAGGTTTCCAGGTGTTGGCAACTCAAAAGACAAGAAAAATTCTTTGTTGATAACAACAAATATTTATTAAAACACAATTGCGCAACGACAAAAAAATATATATCACTTTTGTTTTTGAAGAGAGAAGACATTGGTGATTCGACTGGTACTATTTTCTTTTGTAGTTATCAGTGGTGATGGTTGAATTCAGGAACTTTGAAATTTTGGGTTTTCCTGAAGAGGCGTTTTAGCGTCTTGAAGAGAATTCTTTCGTCTCCCCCCCCCTCTCTCGTAGAATACTTATAGAGGGTTCCTTCGGAAGCAACCACTTTTGATGGGCTAACCAATCACAATTTCAATCCACCTGTGAAGAAGGCATCCTCTTATGCAGCAGATCCTCATTGGTTGTGGGGTTTTGAGGCTTGAAGGTCAGGGGCTAAGGGGAAGGCTGTGTTGCCGTAAGATATCTGACTCCATATTTTGGTTATATTATTACCCCACGTTGACTGGCCGGCGCAATGCCTTGCCCAAAGAAAGTCCCAAAAGAATTATACGAAAGAAAGAAAAAGATAAGAGACGAAGACGTTTCTTTAATACTTTCCTTTATTTACTGGGTTCAACAAGCATTCCATGTATGAGGGAGTTTTTCCTGAATACACTGAAATGGTGAATCCTTCAGTTAAGGTGTCAGAATACGTTAAATCGTTTACATGTATGTATATGTCCGCATTTGGTATTTCGGGCTTCCATAGGGGTTAGTTTCCTTTTGGGAGTTTGTCAAAGTCCGGTAAGGATTAGTTTATAGTTCAGTTGTTGGGTCTTGTATATTTCAGCATAATGCTGACCGAGAGAGAGCTGCTACTGGGTGAAAGGGGCTAACCAACGCTACGTCCAAAGACGTATGCGTGGTGCCCAGACTCGCCAGAACGAGGTAATCAATCCACTGGTCACTGCTTGAAAAAGAAAGAATACTTGGTCCCGTTTGTCAAGAGGAAATGCCTCTTTTCTTTTACGCATGTGTCATCTCTTTTTCCTGTTAGAGGCTTCTGGGAGTTTCTGTAAATTTAATTGTTTTTCTTTTTATTTATTTATTTTTTTAATTTAATTTAAAATTTTTTAATTTATTTATTCGTTCCCTACATGGTTACACACTCAACTCACAATATAAGGGCTTGGCTTATTTAGTCTCCTCCCCCACGCCTTTTTGAAGAGGTTTCGATAGATATGACCGTGCAATTTTTCACTGAAAAACTATTTCTTTGGCCAGAAATAAGTTTCAAAAGAAATTTCTTACAAATCAATTTTAGCAATATCCCTTTATTCAAAGGAAGCGAACTTCAAAACAATTCTTGCAAGTTGATTTTATCAACAAGAACAGTCATTTTGACCTTTTCATTGGAATTTTTGAGTCATTCTAATTTTCTTGCATTCTTATTTAAAAAAAAAAAAAACAAAAAAAAAAAACATAACAATACCATTCTCCAAATTAATCTTTAGCACATCGAATCATTCTACATACTGTCAACCAACATCCCAGTTTCTGACACAGGGCATTTTATTTAACCAAAAATGCTGCTGATGCTTTTTTTTATATTGTACGAACACTTTTTTACTCTGCACCTGACAACATCGGGATCACTTCCAGGTCACCCCACCACACACTAACTGCATGTAGTAACATTCGACATCAATCTACTATAATACATATGGGTCTGGGATATTTTGCATCGGACTTAATGGGAAAAAGGATAGCATTTGGTTATTTTATTTTTTTTTTTTTTCTTTGCAGATAAGATGTGTACTGGAGAAGATAATGTTATCTATCCCAAATTTGATGACTGTACGAAATTTGTTTTTTGCAAAAATGGCCAGGATATAATAATGGAATGCACTGCAGGCCAGACTTTTGATCCAATAGCTAAGCAATGCTCAGTAAAGATAAGTCCCTTATGTCAGACAACGACTGTAGCAACAGTGAAGACACCCAGGCCAAGTAAGTACAAACTAGAAAGGAAAAAAAGTTTATGACTAGTAATAAAGAAAGAATATGAATCAGGCATCAATTTACACAAATCCTCGGGCAGAAGCAGGAAGTGACACAATGTCATTTCTTAAGAGGGGTGGTTTTTTTTATTGTTTGGTTTTAACGGCTTGTCGACTCATCTTGGGTTATTTTGTGCCGATTAGGAAATTGCATACACTATCTTTTCATAACTACATTTTTTGTATAGTTGTTTCTTAAGAGTTCTGTTTTTGTTTTGTTTTGCTTTTGGGGGGGGTTACTCACGGTCCTATTATTTACTAATAATTTTAGGGGTGTTAATGGTTAAAGCACTGGACTGTGGAATCATAGTACGTGAGTTCGAACTCCACTGACGCTATTATGTTCACTTTCGGACAAATACCCTAGGGAAAGGTATAAACCCCCTTAACTTCCCATATAAAAGGATGGATTTGACATTAAATAACCCGAGAAGATTGATATGCCATTAAATAACACAAACAAAACAAATAACTTTTAAACACTTCAATCTCGATCCATAAATGAGATCCAAACAGATACTGTCACTCCAGTTCAGAAGTGACCTGCGTGTGATGGCAATGAAGGGGTACTCCACACTTTCCAGATTTCCAGAACTGGAGCCTCGCCATCAAATCCATTTTAGTGACAAGTGGTTTGATTTTAAAGTTTTCCTTCTTAACTGATTGCCTTACCAAGGCTTAAGAACCCAGTCTGCCTAACTATTTATCCATAGCGAGGACTTGTGAGAATAGATGGATTCATGCTTTTTCTAAAATTATTAGCAAATACCCTTGGAAAAAGCATCACTCCATCTCTTCTCCTCCTCCTCCTCAGCTCTGCGTAAATAACAGGGCAGACAAGGTTCTTTAGCTTTGGTAAAACAACACGTCTTGGAAAAGCAAAACTCTGAGTTCAAACCAGCTTTACTCTACTTAAAAATGACGTTGTGTCACATCCTTCCCATAGTGAAGGAGTTAGGTAGATACATATATCCACAAATGTACCATAGGACCAACGTTTTGTGCTGTAAAGAAAGAAGTTCGCGGGAAAAGAAATACTCAAACTCGAAGGTAAGGGAAGAAAATATAGCAGTCGTTTTTATTCAGCTATGATCACTGCAACTCGAAAAGTTCCTTCTTGTCCCTTCCTCTTGGTGGTGACGGGGTGTGGGTGAGGACTGGCTGTTTGACACACGCCTGTCACAGCAGATAGGTCGTAGCAGACTGGGGTATGACGGGTCGTGGCCTCCGGAACCTTTAACGCACCCGTTTTGACAACTGCCTTCAACTCTGCCAAAATCTCATTACTTGTTTTCTTATATTGAGATTTTGGAGAACAAATCGAAGATCCTCGAATGTTCGATGTCACTAGTGAAACACGTGATGATACATCTGTGATTATTTTAAAATCACGTCTAACTTTGCAGGTCATTCTGCCCGCACGCGCTAGTCTCGTGACACCTTCACTGATTGACGACAGTGTCCGTCCATAATATTACACAAAAATATTATTGGAATTCAAACCAGATTTACTCTACTTAAAAATTGACTTGTGTCGCATCCTGATTATTTTAAAATCACGTCTAACTTTGCAGGTCATTCTGCCCGCACGCGCTAGTCTCGTGACACCTTCACTGATTGACGACAGTGCCCGTCCATAATATTACACAAAGATATTATTGGAATTCAAACCAGATTTACTCTACTTAAAAATTGACTTGTGTCGCATCCTGTGACATAGGGGTTGGTTAAATAAATACATCCAAATTTATAACAAAATTTGATGTCTATCCACTAATTCATACAATTTTTTTAAACAATCATGGGTGTTTGTACCACTGTTAGAAATAGCCTATCAAGTTATATGTAGTGGAAAGATAGCTATGATAATGAGATGTTCTGGGTCGCTAGGTTGACCAAAAGCTTGACAATAGTTTCCGGCTAACTTTTGGCCCATTGTGCCTCTCTATCAGGACGCCATAGCTCTTTTGTGTTTTTGAGTTTGATATCCCTGCATTAATCTATATTTTGTTATATTGTATGGGACCAAATATTGTACATGTTAGATGAACTAATTTTTGAAAAATCTTACATAAGGATTCTTACCAATTTGTTTTCAAGCTTCCATGGTCCAGAAAACAAGGAAGCAACCAAATTACCCACAGTTTTATTTAGTTTCTATTCATTTATTCATCTATTTATTCATTTTGAGGTCTTATAATTATTTTTCTGTTACGTTTTTGTGTACAAAGAAAAATATGTAAAACAAAACTGAAAAGAGACGGAATCATGGGTGCACTACAAAACAATAACGTTTATTAACTGCATCCTGTGACATGCGGTTATTGACCAGGAAAAAACAGTTTTAAACGATGCGTGCACCAGCCAAATGTGTGTCTAACATAATAGATTCCAAGTCTCTCTTTATATCTCCCTAACGTGTCTGCGTTCTTCAGATCCCTGCAAATCCCACAATGCACTGCCCACGGGAGGCAACTCCCTTTCTATCCTTCAGGGGGAATAACTTTGATATTTTTTCGTTAGGTCTGATCCTAAACATTTTTCTAGTCCGTTCACTTATCCTTTTAAATATCTTTCACAGTTCATTATTTTTTTTATTGGGCTTTAAGTAGAGCAGGCCATAGAAAACATGAGGTACTTCGGTGTTTGTAAATTGCAAGGGATTGCGTGATTGTATTTATTAGATATGAATGAGTCAATGAATGAGACTTGCTAAGATAAATCAAAGTGAACAACAATTATTCACTTCCACTTTTTCCCCTAATCTGAGCGATATAAATATTATTCCTTTATGTTTAAATAAAACTCACCTAACAGTCAAGTCACACTTGAAGCACCAGTTCCCACGAGATCACCAAAGTTAAGCTGTTCAATAATTAGATGCAAGACAATTTGTGTAACAGCAGGTACTGTAAACAAACCGAGACCTGGGTGCTACAACAATGCATACTTTAGTCAATAACATTAATTCTATGCTGAATAACTTCACAACATGAACAAAATTTCTTTAATTTACATGAAATAAAGAATTTATTCAAATTATATCTTTTTAAATTAGAAAAAAGATTTGTACTAATTTTTGGAGTTAATTGTCATACTTTTTAATTCTATTTAGGTTTCATTAAAACTGGAGGACATGACTTGACCTTGCTGTGTAAAAACCGTCCTGATGGCAGATACGACAACCCAAATGCCTGTGATAAGTTTATCATGTGTTTTGGCCAGAGAACATTCGAGGCAACATGTCCTTCTGGATTGTTTTATGACCCAATAAGAAATGAGTGCATATACAAAGATCAAGTACCTTGTATTGGACCAACAATGGCACCAAAAATAACAGGTATTTCTTGACACTGTACACTTAAATTTTACTAGTCATTATATTTTAAAAGATTTGTGCATCAATAATTATAATAATAATACAAACAGAGCACTTAATCCCAGTTGGCCCAATCAGCTGGGCCAATAGAATATACTGACTGCATCTCTGCAGAGAGGTAAGACTCCCCCAACGAGTGTCCTGGATATGATACTAAACAATCTGATGGTAAGGCTCCAGTAATGCTGAAACTTTAAGGAATGCGGAGTAACCCTTCTTTGCCATCACTCCCAGGTCCACTCAGTCCTGAAGTGGTAGGACCTGATAGGGTCCTATATGTTGGTCAAATAAAACTGTTTGACCTTTAAACTTTGTGCAAACAAATGACTTATGCCAAACTGAATTATGAGAAATAGAAAGATGGCTTTGCCACTTCAAGCCAGAGTCAAAAAGACAGTCTATGGAGTGGAAACACACTGACAAATCTGGTAAAAAAAAGTTCTGGGTGCAGCAGTTTGTAAATATGGTCATGTTAACAGTCTTCAGGGACGTGAAAGGATCCACCATGACTGATTTTATCAACAAATTGATAATCAGTGAGGGAAATGAATTACTTAGTAATTGTAGAACTCAAATGAAAAAGGTTAATAATTGAAAAATTGACTGAAATAACAATCATAGGATAAAATCAATGGTATCAGCATTACTATTGATATTATTGGTAATGTAATAATATTATTATTGTTATTACCGTTATTACATTACCAATAATATCAATAATTGGAAACTCTCATACATGCAGTGAGAATATACAGTCAGGACAGAAGGATGGAATTATGTATAGAAAAATGTGTCATGCTAATAATGAGAAGCAGAAAATGACAGAGAGAATGGAATTACCAAATCAAGAAAAAATTTAAAAAGTAAACCTACAAATACTTGGAAATATTGGAAGCTGACACCATCAAACGAGTAGAGATTAAAGAAAAAATTAAGAAAGGGTAACTCAGGAAGACCAAAAAGCTACTTGAGACAAAACTATATAGCAGAAACCTTATCAAAGGGATTAATACCTGAGCTGTCCCTGTTATAAGATACTCGGAACCATTCTTGAAGTGAACCAGAAAAGACCTTAAACAAATGCATCAGAGAACAAGAAAACTAATGACCATGCATAAGGCATTACATCCCTGTGACGGACCATATGTGTCAAGAAAAGAAGGAGGAAGAAGACTTGCCAGTATTAAAGACAGTGTTGATGCATCAATACGACTTGAAGACTACATAAAAAAGCATGAAGGAAGACTAATTACAACCACTAGAAACAATACTGACAACATGAGGACCAACAGAAAGGAAATGACCAGAAAACAAAAATGGAAAAAAAATTACTCTATGGATGTTTTAACAAGCAACATCTCATACAAGAAAACGTGGACAAGGCTAAGAAAGGAAAACCTTAAGAGAGGAACTGAATCTCTAATAGCAGCACTAACCAATACCATAAGGACCAACCATATCAAAGCAAAAATAGATAAGATGCAACAAAACAGCAGATGTAGGTTGTGTAGGGATAGAGACAAAATGATCAATCACATTATAAGGAAATGCAGCAAATTAGCACAGAAAGAGTATACAACTAGACATGACTGGGTGGACAAAGTGATCCACTGAGAATTGTGCAAGAAATTTAAATTTGACCATACAAAGAAATGGTATATGTACAACACAAAATCTGTCCTGAAGAATGAGATGCACAAACTCCTCTGGGATTTTGAAATACAAACGTATCACCTAATCTCATCCAGAAGACCAGACTTTATAATAATCAACAAAAAAAGAGAAGTGCAGAGTTGTGGACTTTGCTGACCACTGAGTAAAATTAGAAGAAAACGAAAAGAAGGATAAGTACCTCGACCTTGCAAATGAACTGAAAAAACTGTGGAACATGAAAGTGACGATTATATCAATTATGATTGGTACACTTGGTACAGTCACTAAAGGATTGGTACAAGGACTGGAGGACAAGTGGAGACCATTCAAACTAATGCAATGTTGAGATCCACCAGAATACTGAGAAGTGTCCTGGAGACTTGAGGAGACTTGCTGTCACTCAAACTCCAGGGAAAGACCACCTACAAACACTGATGTTAAAAACTCTCAAGTAGTCACATGATAAATGAATAATAATTGTTATGATAATTACTCTTTATAATTGTTATTTTATAATTATTAATCATTAATTAATGATATATGATTAATGAGGCCTTGTTAATTGGGTACTCAATGAGACTTGAACTCTCTAGATATTAAGTAATTAATTTGAACTCTATATATATTAAGTAATTAATTTTTTATAAACTATTCTATAATTCTGACGGTGTGACAAAACCCAGATAGTACAATTTGCAAATAAAAAATGTTACAAACGGGTAACCAGAAAAAAAAAATCATATTAAAAAAAGAAGACTTAAAGCATATGTACAACTTGAAAATAATTAATATTCAAAAAAGAAGACTTAAAGCATATGTACAACTTGAAAATAATTAATATTTAACACATAACAAGCTAAAAGAAAAACCACCAACAGAATTCCTTAAGCTAAATGTAAACGTGTTTAAAATAGGAATGCCTGCAGTGTCAGAAAAAATCTACCTAGGTTTCACCAAAACAGATCATCAGGACATCAAAAATATATATATGTTATTTTCGTTTTTTGTTAAAAAAATCTAAGCAAGTCATAATAATGCATTCTTTAATTTTTTTTGTTTCAGTATCTCCGGTCAATTTCTGCTCAGGAAAATCTGATGGATTTTTTCCAGACCCTGTTGACTGTCATGCATATCATATCTGTCGTTCAGGAATAGACTTCAAACAACGGTGTAGCCCATATCAGATCTTTAAAGTCAACAAATGCATAATTTCAGACAGTGTTTGTTAACAGACAGTGCATACAGAATAACTTTCATGACATTTGACTTTATATTAGCAAAGTCTTACCTCTAAGCTTTTATAAAATTTTAATATTTGGAACATTGCATTTATAACTTTGTTTATTTATACACTAATCAATGCTGAACTTGATGTAAAAAAGTACCTTTTCAATTAAACACACATACCCATAAAATTTTCTGTCTCTCTCTTTCTCTCTTATATCTATAAATATAAACCAGGGTTCAATCCCTGGTTGAGTCATACCAAAGACACAAAAAAATGTACTTGATGCCTCTTTGCTTAATACTTAGCATTATCAGGTACTGATCAAGGGTAAGTAGAGCAATCCAGGGAAAGGAGTAGCACCCTCCCTCTATACCTCGGTGTAGTAGGCATTGAAAAAGGAGCCTTTGGATTGCTCTTGACTATGGTGGGCCAATAACTATATATATATCTCTGTGTGTGTAGTGGGAATCTCTTTCATCTACATATGTCACCATTACACGTAGTGGCTGGCAAGTCCGTTGGCCAAAGAAGCAGAGTAAAACAGTATACATATAAACAAGGGTAATAAACATCAGACTATTTTGCTGATTGGTTTTCTTTCCGACTGCTGACCATACCTTCTTTATTTCTTTTTCAATCGGCTGTAAGCCTAAGCGGACGGTGATGTAGCAGGAATTAGATTTATTTCTCACTGGTGGGTGAATTCCTACCCAGAAATAAATTGATTGAACTGAACCAATCAAATCCGCCGGTGGAAGAATACCAAAAGCCGGGCCTTCTGTGAGAGAAGAAAAAAGCGAAATTGGTCTCTTTTACCAGGAACCACCGTAGAGTTAACATGACAAAAACTGTTACTCGCCTACTAGGCTAACAGTTCAATAAACACATACATGTACATACACACACATACATATTTTAACAGCAGCAACAGGGGCCAAAAATCAAAGATATGAGTCTCGTACTGATGAAGTTGTATATCTTTATTTGTGCCCGTGTTCAGCGTAAAAAACAAGCATACACATTTTCCAACTATACATTCTCCAACTATACATTCTCCAACGTGAAAACTGAAGCAAAACAAATGCACTCGTAAATGTTCCTAAAAAGGAAACACACCATGAAAGTGATGATTTAAATCAAATCAATTCATCTAGAGAATTCACGTGCTTACCTCTTTTTGCCTTGCTAGTGACCCACAAAGAAAAACGTCAGTCTCGCATGCCAGTCAATTTAAAAAAGACTGAATTCGTGCCAGCCGGCTTTCAGGCCGGAAATTCCTCCTGCACCTTCCACCCAGAAGCGACCGGTGCGGGAGGCAAAGTTCAATCTAAAAAACTATACCGGTTGAAATGCAAACTCTTACATTTACACATATATATATACACTTTCTTTACCCTATGAGGCAGTACAAACCTTTGTACTCGCAAAAGGGACACCTTATGGAATCCCAATAGAGGTTAGCAGAAACTCATCCAAACATAACTACATTGTGTAAAAGGATTAAGTTGTCGTTGTCAACTTTCCATCGGGAATTGAGAACACTCTCAGCGACATTAATCCCACTTTACATATGTACAATGATGAATCAAAAGTTTTGCAATATTTTGGTGATGTAAGGCACAATTTAACAATTCCAGGTGCTTGTGCTGGGACTGTGAAAGTGACAAACCACAATGGACAATGAGATGCCAAGCTCACCTGATACTCTCTGAATGCTACTCATTTGATTTACTTCTATGGCTAAGAGCAATGCCCTAGAATCCACTGTTTTAAGCTGATGTGACTTTGTCTGATCATCAAGGTTCTTGCCACCAGTTCAAATTTTCTTAAACCATCTGGTTATTGTACAATGATCAACTGCATCTTAACCTTTCATACAACAAACATTTTTGGTTGCTTTTTTAATGTTATTACTCAGTTTGAACTCATAAAGTATACATTCCTGAATTAGACTATGTTCATCTGACTACCACAATATGAGCAACCACTGTAAGAACCTTCCACAGCTTGAACTGCTTCAGTCACATGATATATATGTCGCAAAATTCACACATACCAAAATATTGCAAAACTTTTGAGTCACCCTTTTGAGTATATACAGTATGGGATGAAAAAATATCAAAACTGAATCTTAAAATTCTTTTTCAAATTTCAAAATTTAAAATGAAGACATGTGCACAGCTAAGCAACTTATGTAGCAAAGATGCAATGGGTAAATAGTTGGGTGGACTGGATTCTTTAACCTTGATATGGCAACTGTTCTAGGAGAAAAAGGAAATTCTGAATTCAAATCTGTTGAACTCTGCCTAAAAAATTGATTTTGTGTCACATCCTGCATGTGTGGAGGGGTTGGTAAATATATATATATATATGTATATCATCATCATCATGTCGTGCCACTAGCACGGATATCCCTGACCTTTTTTGCCACTTTTCCCTATCATTCATCACCTCCAGCAGGTCTTCAGAACTACATCCCATATCCTCACATAGCTGATGTATGTATGTTCTAGCTGGTCGTCCTGCTTTTGCTTGGCCATATGTGGGGGTCCATAGGAGTACGTCAATTATGAGCTCGTCCCTGCTTCTCCAGCATTGTCCTGCGAGTCTGGTTCGTCTAACTTGGATAGTTTTTGTGATGGGAGGCAGGTGGCCGTATAGTTGGTGCCTTGTGGGGTGTTGCTGCCTGGACTTATTCAATATTGCTTGCAACATTCTTGTGTAATTGCCGTCTATCTTCTAATATATATAACAAAGTGATGAGGCTGATATATTTAGATTTCTTCTAGAGGAGCCACATGAAAAAATTGAAAAAAAAATTATGAAATCAGTATCCATACTTTGTTATCAGCAGTTTTGGGTGAAACACAGGATTGTGCAAGTGTTGCACCCTCTATACTCACCAGATCTGTGTTTGACTTTTCTGTCTTCTTCTAAAGAGAAAATTCACCTCAAAGGTAAGGTTTAAGGACAGTAAAAGAAATACAATTCCATAGCTTCATCATGCCATATCAAAAAAGAATTTTACAGGTGCTTCAACCAATAGAAAACTCACTGGAATAAATGTGTTGGATGCTAAGGGGAATATTTTGAAGAAAATTAATGTTTCATTTATTGTCATTTTTCTGTTTTGTTAAATACTGCTTGAGTCTCAATATTTTCTTAACACCTCTCTCTCTCTCTCTCTCTCTTTTGTGTGTGTGAGTGTGCACTTGGGATAATGGCTATTGTGAATGGAAATGAAATCAGCAAGCTACATTCAAATATTTAAAAATATTCTTGAGTCCGTTTCTAAATCTTGGTATATATCTCACTGAAAAAAAGATACTGGTGAAAATTGGTTTTTAATGGACATTATTTTTCTCTCTTCCATAATAAAAGATAAAGTTTTACAAGGGTACCATACATTTAGCAAACTATGTGTAACAAGTTTATAACAAAATGCACCATTTCCGTGTGATTATGTAACATCAAGAAACGATTACTGTAAATGCGTAATAACATCAACGGCCGAAAGTAAACACGTTTTTTAAAAATCACAAACTGCACACTAAAAATGAAGATGAACGTCCAATGTAATCTCAGCTCTTAATTGATCTAGCCTATATATATATATATATATATATATATATATAATATAATATATTTTCATCCACAGACATACTGTTTCATTCTATCAGAACTCTTCAGTGTGGCTAGACACGCAGGACACTCGAAGCCAGGATCAAAACCCATCCAACTTTTACGTTAGACTAAGTCTCAGACCACTCGGCCAACAAGCAGACTATGTTGGCTAAGGGAATTTTTAAGGTATTTATTTAGCAACAGCAGCAGCATCCGTTTGTTTACATTTTTATACCCTATCGGCTACCAGAGTGCTTAATTCTTTCGAAGAGCTTTGCATTATGCGAGCGGCGGCCAACAATTCCTTTGCCAGAGTGCTCAACCCCCATAGGGGAGTGTATAATATAATATATATATATATGATATATATATATATATATATATATATATATATGTGGTGCATTCAATAAGTTTCCAGACTTTTTGTACAAGCATTTAAAATTGTTGTAGATTCTTGAAAATTCAGTACGTTATTGCTATACATCTTATGAGATGACTGACCAGTTTTTATGATTTCAGGTTCAAATGAACAGCTACAGCAGCAATTGGAATACATCCTACTAAAGCCTGATTGTTACAGTTGGTGAATTTCAAAAATGCAATCTCGACTTTAGAAGAACGATATGCAATAAAATTCTGTTTTAAACTTGGAAAAAAGTCCATGCGATGAAAACTGGATCTACTGCTATGACCCAGAGACCAAGAGACAGAGTTCCCAGTGGAAACATGCTGGCTCTCTTAGACCCAAGAAGGCCAGACAGAGCAAATCCACCCACAAACTTTTGATGATCCCTTTTTTTGACAGCACTGGCATGATCTACATGCACTGGGTTCCCACTGGACAGACAGTCAACAAGGAATACTATGCTGGGAGTTCAGGAAGAGATTCCGTCAGAAGAGGCTTGCACTCTTCAAATCGGATCAGTGGCATTTTCACCAGGACAATGCACCAGTCTACAACTCCATCCTTGTCATAGACTATTTGACCAAGATGGGCATCAAGACAGTTCCTCAACCTCCCTGTGACTTTTGGTTAATCCCTAAGCTCAGAGGCTGTCCTTATGAGAGAATTGAGGAGATGAAAGAGGCTGTGACGAAGGTCATTGACACGCTCACACAAGAGGACTTCCATGGGGCGTTCCAGAAGTTGTTGGAACAGTACAACAAGTGCATTGCAGTGCGAGGAGATTACTTCAAAGGGGACAAGAGTTTCATGTGTGTACTATCAATAAAAGTGCCCATACGAAAAAAGTCTGGAAACTTATTTAATGATGCTCGTATATACATAATTCTTTTAAATACCTTGTCCGGTGGCCAAAGCTACTTTGTAGTGCCAGGAATGGCAGTACTGCCTCAAGCTACCAAAACTGTGTTATCACCCCTGGTTGGCGGCTGATGAGGGCAGGGTATCGCTCATGCTTTCACACATTGTATGATGAACATTGCAATATTGAGTGATCCAAGTGATTCAAACTTTAATGTTGAAATTATAAAATAAAACAAGCAAACACTACAGCAAATAACAGGAGGTTGAGTAGAAATTGACCTTATCTTTTTAGATATCATTTTGGCAGTAAGCAATAATTCATAAAATGTTTTTGTGTGATTATTAATTTTTGTATGTGTACAGTGTGCACAAATGTTTTTAGTATTCTTTTTTTTTTTTTAATTGCTTACTGGCATGTCAATCCTGAATTCCTTTGAAGGTAAAACTTGGTTATTGTTGCAAAATTCACAACAGATATTTTTGATTCAGCCAGGAGTATCTAATGTCTACCTTCTTTGACCACTGAACTGCTACTCACTAAGGGAATAGCTATTCTTCAAAAGGCAACAAAATAGTGAAAAGTTATATCAAATTATACGGCATTAATCCTAAGTTTGAGCCACTATCAATAAATCACACCTTTGTTCCTTTTACAAAATTTTTCATTTTTACAAAAAAAAAAAAAAGGAATGAAGAAGAAGCCTCTTTGATTTAATACATTTTTTTGTTGGTTGTCATGAACAAACAACAACAATTGGAGATAAAAGCTTTTTTTACAAAACCAGCATTTCTATGTTTTTACTGAGTTTGATGCTAGTTAAGTTTTATAATGACAAATATGCCAAATATCCATAAAATTTTGATTTTATATAATATACCATTTGACTTAATATATATGATAGCCATTCAATAAATAAGGTGAATTTGTCTAAAGAGTTGACACAGGAAAGCACAGTTTACAGTAGCACCTTTTTTAAAGAAATCAATAGTGATTGGTCTTTTCATGTTTCATAAGACTCTCAGCATGACCTTCTTCATTGACTGATGCACCAAGAATTTTTTTAACCACTGAGTCAGTATTTTTCCACTCTATGGACAATATTTTTTGACTCATGCTCATAGTGGCAAATACATGTAAAACCCATTTGTAAAGATTGTTTTTACTAAAATATGCTTCTCTGTTATACATCCCACATTCTTCAATAAATTTCACATAGTTTACACATCACAGCCACCTGAAATTTGATGACTGTCCTTTGCTCAATCTGGAGCACTGTTTAATTTGCAGGCATTTTGAATAGCCTTAAAAGAAATATTTTTTGTGAGATCAGTGTAACTTATGCAATAAACTGATTCAAAAGAATGCAGAGTATACATTTATAGAAAAAAATTCTGAAAAAAGTTAATTTTGCTTTTTTAAAAAATTACCCTTGTTTATTGAAAGACTCTTATAGATAAATTTCCCTTATTTATTGAATGACCCACATAGATGAATAGATACATTTTCCTTATTTATTGAATGACCTACATAGATGAATAGATGAATTTCCCTTATTTATAGAATGACCCACATAGCTATATAGATGAATTTTCCTGATTTATTTATTAAATGACCCACATAGATGAATAGATAAATTTCCTTGATTTATTGAATGACCCACATAGATGAATAAATAAAGTCTTGTTGGTAATCTTAGTGGAGGGTAACCCAAAGGCTCCCTTTTTGATTGCTACTACACTGAAGTGTAGGGAAGGGCGCTACTCCTTTCCCTCGACTGCTCCACTTTACCCTTGATACATACCTTATAAGCTGAGTGTTAAGCAAGGCAGCTTCAAGTACCATTTTTTGAGTCTTTGGTATGACTTGACCTTGGAGTGAACCAGTTGCGGAGCTGATAAGCATGTCAACCCCACAAATGATTTAAGTTAAGCGTGTGAGTAATGACAGCCAAAGACAATGAAGGAAACAAAGGCGGTCATTACTTCATGCTTAACTTAAATCATTTGTGGGTCAACGTGCTTATTGGCTCCACAACAAGTGGTGACCCTAATGTGAGTACAGCCTAAGCAATGGTGGAACATAGTGATGCAGATATATCAAAATCACAGTTTATACCGACTGTATTAAAATGGGATCTTTGGAGGATCGACAACACACTACACCTTCTTACAAAAAGCACTCAAACACCAGCACACCAGTAAACCTGATCTGATAGAACAGGTCACTTTTCCTTGTAATGTACGGACAGATTATCACTTCTAATTGATGAATGATCAATTATCTAGGGAGAGAGCCTTGTCGCAACCCATTCACAAACATAAACAGATTGGATTACTCACCCCTACAAACATAACATCCGGCTACGACCGGAAATAATGAAGCCTTTTTAAAACCCTGAACTGCAGTTACAGCTATAAAAAGCTAAAGAAGAACTGTATTTCCACTTCTATTTTTTAAAAGATGAACATTACACTTAGGCAGACCTGTTTGACTGTCACTACTACTGCTGAATATAAACAAGGCTTCTGCGGCAAAAAAAAAAAAACAGAGGTCTCATGACACTCTCAGGAGCCACTCTCAGAGCGAGGCTCCACTAGGCTGAATCCTACATCTCACCTTTCCATCAGCTTGATATGCAAAAAAAGGTCCTTTTAAGGACCATTAGAAGTCACCTTCTGCAGGTTGGAGTATCTCTGACGGTCCTTACAGACTCGTCGAAGTAGACGGCCTGGAGGCAAACATGAAGAGGACTCTAAGACCATCCAGTCTTAACCACTCAGTTGGTTCAGTTGTCCATTCATCCAGCCTTTTAGCTACCACTTCCCTATCTGTGCAGCGCTAAGATACTGCCAATCTTAGCCGCGGTCTCCTGGCCTGTTTGCTTGATACTGCATAGCTTTGGCACGGCAAAGCAATAACTACCATCCCTGATATGTCCACACAGCTTTGGCATGGCAAAGCCATAGCTACCATCTCCAATACGTCCGCACAGCTTTGGTGCAATAAAGCCATAGCTACCATCTCCAATACATCCGCATAGCTTTGGCATGGCAAAGCCATAGCTACTATCTCTGATACGTCCGCACAGCTTTGGCACAGTAAAGCCATAGCTGCTGTCTCCAATACGTCTGCACAGCTTTGGCATGGCAAAGCCTTAGCTACCATCTCTGATATGTTAGCACAGCTTTGGCATGGCAAAGTCATAGCTACCATCTCCGATACGTCTGCACAGCTTTGGCACGGTAAAGCCATAGCTACCATCTCCGATATGTCCGCACAGGTTTGGCATGGTAAAGCCTTAGCTACCATCTCCGATACGTCCACACAGCTAGGGGCATGACAAAGCCCTAGCTTCACCGATTTTCTCGCTTGACTTCGAATGTGCTAAGGCCTGGCAAACCTTAGCCATGGTTTCGCTGTCCGTTCACTTGGTCCGTAATACTAAGACCTAAGACACAATTAAGTCTTAGTCCCCACACACGCTCAACTCTACACGACCAAGCTGCTAACACCAACTTCGACCACGACATTCCAGCAATGCAGCATCTAGCCCACGTATGACTCACTGTACAGGCTAGCAACCACATCGACACACCCACTGTTAACCCAACGTACAGTCAAAAACCAGGACATCGATCTACCAGCCTTGACCAACATCAGCTACCTGCAACAATTGTCCAGCTGCACTTCTACGACTCAACCAACATCAGCTACCCACAACAAACGTCTAGCTGCAACTTCTCTACAACTTCAACCATACCAGCAACCCACATCAACCATCTAGCTGAAGACACACCTCTCATGAACTTTATATACTCACTTGTAAATACAACAATAAATTGTTATCTTTGTTATATTTGTTTCCTTCACCTTTGTTTCCTTCATTGTCTTTGGCTGTCATAACTTGCATGCTTAACATAAATCATTTGTGGGATCAACATGCTTATAGGCTCTGCAACAAATCCAGCTCTTCAGGACCATTGGCAAACACTCTACTCATTAGGCCAATGACCCACATAGATGAATAGATAAAAATTCCAATTATTTATTGAATGACCCTCATAGATAAATTCCCCTTATTCATTGAATGACCCCTATAGATAAATAAATTCCTTTGTTAACTGAGTGAAACCTATAGATATATGAACAAATTCCTCTAATTTATTGAATGACCTTCATAGATAAAGAGATAAATTCCCTTTATTCATTGAATGACCCCCTGAGATAGATAAATTCCCTTTCTTTATAGTATAACCCTCATTGATAAATTCACCCTTTTTTTTATTAAATTACTATAGCATGTTTATTATTCAGGCAAAATCATCTCATTAAAAAGTATCAAGAAATTCCTTTATTATGACAACAATAGACATCACTGAACACTACCAGAAGCCAAAGAGATAAAAAGATAAACAGATGATAGTACTTAAATTGTTTCTCTAGTCCTCCACTCTCTTTCTTCCTCTCCCACTATAATTTCACTTTCTTTCTTATTTATTCCTCTTGCAAATAACTTCATTTTCTTTCTTCTTTCTTCTTTATTCACTATAACTTCACTCTTTTCTTTTCTTTCTCTCTCAGTATAACTCCACTTTCTTTTTCTTTCTTCCTCTCTCTCACAATAAATTCACTTTCTTTCTTTTCTCTCTCACTATAATTTCACTTTCTTTTCTTCCTCTCTAACTAAAACTTCATTTTCTTTCTTCCTCTCTCACGATAACTTTGCTTTCTTTCTTTTCTTCCTATCTCACTATAATCTCACTTTCTTCCTCTCTCACTATAACTTCACTTTCTTTCTTTTCTCCTTTTTACTATAACTTCATTTTCTTCCTCCATTCTTCCTCTCTGAATATAACTTCACTGTCTTCTTTCCCCTCTCCCACTTGAACTTTCAATACTTCAGTCTTCCCACTTTTTTGCCTCATTTCATACTTTTTTTCTATTTTTTCACTTTCTCTTTCCTTCCAATTATTCTCTCTCCATTTTCTACTAATGATTTCTTTCATCTGTTTAGTTGAGTAATTTGAAAGGATTTCAATCAACCATTGTTCTTATAGTCTCCACTTGCCAACCCAACAGTTGCCACCATCTTAAAATCATAGACAACCAGAAGTGCCATGAACAAACATATCACTTATACAAAAAACTGTACTAATAGTGAATGCTTATTTTCACTGAGAAAACAAAGACAAACCATTTTGAAAATATATTTGCCAATAATTTTACCTTAAATCTCCTGTTAATGAAAGGCTCTGCTCAAGAGTTAGCTGGGATTGTAGAATACATGGACTGCATTTCTTCAAAGGGGTAAATCCCAACAATGAGTATCCTAGACATGAAACTGCATCTGCTAGTGTGACTCAAATCCTGAAGATTTGGTTTGGTTGGTTGGTTGGTTGGTTATGCTTTATGGCATATACTCCCTTGTAGGTTATTTAATGGCAAATCCATTTTTTTACAAATAAACAGTTCTATTTCAAACAATTCAGTTTTGCATGAATACACAGTTTAGTTGTCAATAACATTTCTATTTCAAGCTATTCAGTTTACTCAAATAGTTCTAATTCAAACAATTCAGTTTAGTATAAGTATAGATTTTGTTCACACACAGTTAAATGTCAAAACAGTTCCATTTCAAACAATTCAGTTTAGCATACAAAAACAGTTCCATTTCAAACAATTCAGTTTAGCATAAATCCGTAGTTTAAATATCAAAACAATTCTATTTCATGTAATTCAGTTTAGCATATGTACGCACTTTAGTTCTATTTGACGCATAGATAGGACCCTATCAGGTGCTATCACTCCAGGCTAGAGTGGACCTGGGAGCAATGGCAATGAAGGGGTGCTCCGCATTCCCCAAAGCTCCAGCATTACTGGAACCTCACCATCAGATTGTTTAGTTTCATATCCAGAGCACTTGTCGGTGGGGTGATCTTACCCTTCTGCAGAGATGCTGTCAGTGTATTCTACAGCCCCAGCCGACAAGGCAATGCAGATTAGAGGAATGTGGAGTATCTCTTCATTGTTTTTACCCTAAGGTCTACTCTGATCCAGGTTTTCAAGTACTACTTCTTCCTATATGCATATATATATAAGTATTTATGATCCGAGGAAAATAATCTAGAGTTTAGACTGTTAAGTGGTAATCCAAGGTGAATTGGAATCTCCAGTTGAGTGTTTAATGTCCACGGCTATTGAATATATAATTAATTTCAAATTAAAAATATATCAAAACTCACATGTAGAGCAAAAACATTTTTTTTTAAATATCTAACAGAAAAATTCAACTCAGTAGCTCCATTATAAATTTATTTCAGGTAACAAGACCCTCATCAGATGGAGATAATACATTTGTGCTTTAATATGATGTAGACATCCCTATCTTGTTTCCAGCTAGAAGAGGAAAAAAGAAAGCTATTTTTTTTGTAGAAGATATCTTTATATAAAAAAAACAGATAGCAATTTAAATTATAGGTAACAAATTGTTTAAAATAAAATTTAAAAAAAGAATACTTAAATATTAAAATAAAAAAATATCTTCTTTGAAAAAAATTGATTTTTTTTCCCTGGTACCTGAAATAAATTTATAATAGAGCTATTGAGTTGAATTTCTTCCATTAAATATATATATATATATATATATATATATATATATATATATATATATATATATATATATATTATCAAAGACCACATCATTTCCAAATAGAAACCTATAAAGATAAATCGATTATACATCTTGAAAACTTTACTTCAAAGTGACTAAACAACAAATAAAACTACTTAAAAAAGAATAAATTTTAACTCTTTTACTTATTAAAATGATTTTAAAAATCAATTATCTGGAAATTAATTGTTTTATAGACTGAACTTCCAGCTTAATATTTTTAAGAAAAAAGCAAAGCAAAAACATATTGGAATTTATTTATAAATGCATGAAAAATTGTTGTTTAAGCAAAAGTTTAGATTACATTCACTTGTGAAGCTAATCCTTTGGCATTCATAAACCTTTCAGTCATGAAATAAACATTTTCTGAAGATCAAAACTGATCAGGATTAACAAATTCATGAAAGTTTTTTTTTTCAAAAATAAGTTTTATGCCTATTCTTTCATTCATATAAGTGTGTGAATACTTATGGGAATACATGTAAGTGTATGTGCACACAAGAGTTGGAAACTTTTGCATTAACCTAGACTTATGGTCCAGTCACAATGAAAACATCAGTTCCTGACAGATTACTGAAGTTAAGCAGCAATGTGCCTGATCAGTTCTTAGATGGGTGACCACTTAGTAACAGAAGGTACTGAGAGCAACTTAAGGCTTTTGTATCAAAGAAAAAGGTTTAGTAATAACAACTTTTGTATTTGTCTAATGTGGGAACCTATACCTTTAAGAAGTAAGACTCTCATTGGGGATGATACCAAAAATTGACCAATATTGTTCGCATTTCCTCTTATGTAAGCACCTCAGGCTATGGAAAATAAGCATGACCATTATCTCTTTTAAACAATGTGGATGGGTAGGTGCTGACTGAAGAGTACTCCTGACACTGGACTTAGTGAATTAACATCTCTAAATGTTGACTATAAATGACCGTAGGAACTAACTCTATAATCAAAAAACTAAAGTTGTCTCCCTTGGATTGTTAAATTCTGATAATGTGTAGCCATTATTGTAATAATTTGTCTATAAAATACGCAGGATTTTTTGTACAGATTTTTAAGTCTAAAAACAAGAAGAGCATATTATACACCAGAAGACAATACGAACTTTTTTTTTTACTGGCCACCTGCGTCGTAATAATCGAAATGGCGTGACCAAAAGTAAGTTATATCTATGGTCCAAACTAACTTATGTGTAACATTTGTTTTATACAACTATAGAGTAGTAATTGGAATCCATGTTTGTTTAGAATTTGTTTATTTAATTGTGAACTTATTTTCACCTAAAGTTCGTTACCTTTTCGTGGGAACATGTCCTTGCTTTTACCCTAAAGACTTATATGGTTTCAAATATTTCAAACAATTATATTTCAAGTAACTAATAATAATCATTTGTCAACAATTATAACTTCAGGTAACCATTCTTAATACAAATAATTTGCACAGGTATGTAGTTTCAAGTATTCTAATATTATACAAATAATTTGCACAGTAACTTAGATTCAAGTATTCCTATCTAATACTAATAATTTTCAAACAGATTTATTTAATCCACAGATGGGATCCTAATAGGTATAATCCCTCTGAGTCAGAATGAACCTGAGTATAATGACATTGAAGGAGTGACTCCACTGTTCTTAGAGCTCCAGAAAATAAGACCCATCACTTGGTGCAACTTAATGACAGACCCAGGGCACTATAATTCAAAAAGCAAATATATTTTTGAAGTCAGGTGTGATTTTTAAAGTTGAATTTTAGTTCTCTACCTTCCTTATTCAGTGAGAGTCTGCTCCAAAAGTAATGCCTCTTATCTATTTCCTCAGAAACTACAATAGATACAAGGAGCACAATAACACCATTGAATTGAGTAAATTTTCATCAGCAAAATACTATTTTTGTATCTGCTGTAGTATTTGTGGAAATTAGAAGTATTACTTCACATTCTCCTCCATAAAATAAGTCACACCTCTTGCTTCCTTTTCTTCTTCTGGTTTCCGCATGTTGGTAGCAGAGAGAGCACACCTTCTGTTTCTTCGAGGTAAGATTGTTTGTGGCATTACTACTACAGTCACTTCACTCATTTCTAAAAGTTTGTGGGATCAACCTATTTATCAGCCTCACAACAGTACCATATTGCTTAAAATTTTGATCATCTTATTGTAATGGAGATTATGTGTCTCTCTGTAACCAAAATTATGTCACTACCAATGTCACAATTCCCACAGTTATTTACATTATATTTTCAATTATTATTAGATAATCATGATTTAATCTTAATTAGCATCTTATTTATTACCAATGTTTCAATCAATTTGTGGAGGTGCCCGTGGAGTAATGGTTATCGTCATAGGAAATGGACACGGTGACACGAGTTCAAATCCTGGACGAGACTGATTGCATTTCACATAGCACTAATACCCTTGGGAAAGGTATGAATCCAATTATTCTCCCTCCAGCTATGGGTAAATAGTAGGACAGACTAGGTTCTTCAGCCTTGGTGAGGCAACTAGTCTAGGAGAAGGAAAACTCTGAATTCAAACCTGTTGAACTCCGCTTAAAAATTGACCTTGTGTCATATCCTGCCCGAGCGGAGGGGGTTGGTAAATAGGACCAATGTTTCAATCAAAGTTGAAGGAGTCCTCATCGCATAGTGGCTAACATGCTGGACTGCAGCATTATAATAAGTGAGTTCAAATACCAATCATGCTATTACATTCCCTTTTGAGCTAATACCCTTGGAAAAGGCATGAACCCTCTTGTCCCCCCTAGCTATTGGTGTCCTTTTACAAGAATGGTTTTCGCATTAAATAACCCACAAAAATTGATATGCCATTAAACAAAGGAACAAAACTAAAAAAATCTATATGAAAAATATCAGGTGAAAATGATTGTGAAAAACTTCTTCAGCTCAAAACAAGCTGAATGTTAATTAAGAGGAATTAACAATCTACCTGATAAATGGCAAGAGGTGATTGAAAATAATACCCAATATACAATAGATTGAAATTAATTCATTGTTGAATTATTCATGAATAAATTATATTTTACTAAAATGGAAATTATTTATGACTTAGCAAGACATTTTGATGCTTTACACAAGTCAGTAAATGAAATAAATATAATCAAATGGAATTTTCATTTTACTGCTCTTGGTCTGGTTTTTATAAGCAGCAAAATGCCCATCAAAAAAAATGCAAGAAAAACACATAATAGCTATTTTCCCTTTTTTGAAGAGCCTATAACTATAAAAAAAAATAGGGGTAAATCAATTAAAATGAGAAATGTCTTCTTGGTTTATCAGTCTACAGGTACACAATGCAAAGTTACAAAGTGACCAAGTTGGCAAATCATGCTACTGATTGGTGGCATGAAAATGTAAGAAAATTTCAAAATTCTATAAGTTGATCTAAGAATTATCCATATGTATATATATATATATACTAATTTAAAATGCCGAAAATTTTACAAAATTGTATGCTGTTTTTTTCTTTGTAAAATATTTGCTTGTACTGTGTGATTTAAACGTAAAGACACTTTTACCATAAACCCAAATTGAATATATGATTCTGTCGAAATGTCAGCGTACAAAAAAAAAGTTTTGACTCTTTTCTAAAAGTTAAAAATTGTCACAAACAGTAGTTTAGAAGAAAACTAAACGGCCTAAGTAAAAATCCCAATGTCACAAAAAATGCATTTTAGTGCCTGTATCAGAATATAGGTGAAAATAAACGGAAAACTCTGACTAATGTACCTTAGTCCTGGACTTTAGTTAAAACTTAAGGGAAATTTAAGCCCCCCCCCTTTTTTGCGATCTAACGCTCAGGATTGTCAGTTTGATCGGGGAACTACTGCTGCTCATCAATAAGACTGGCTTCTATAGATGAGAATAAAAACAGCCATCGAAAGATAACCATGACCCACACTCAAACTATCCGTGCCTGTGGCACATGATGATGATATATACCCCACTATGTCTGACCCTACATCTTATGCATGATATAACACAAGATTCTTGTCAGGGCTCTGATGGCATGTCTTTGAAGTGAATAGATATGGAGCTATTCAGTGTTTGCAAAATCACTCACCCTTCTGTACCATGCTGTGTTTTGATTCCAGTGAAGTGGAAAACTGTTTGGGCAATCGATAGATCATTGTTCAGTAATAATACAACTTTTTGATTCCTTTGAAGGAAAATGAAGAACACAATACTGATTATTAGTTAATAACTTTGTGGTTTATATAATGAAAACAAAAGAAAGAAAAATTGATACAGAATTATATACCATGGTGGAATGGCTATCGTCGTAGGAAATGGACACAGTGACACAAGTTCAAATCCTGGACAAGGCTGATTGTATTTCGCATAGCACTAATACTTTTGGGAAAGTCATGAATCCAATTATTCTCTCTCCAACTATGGGTAAATAGTAGGGCAAACTAGGTTCTTCAGCCTTGGTGAGGCAACCAGTCTAGGAGAAGGAGAACTCTGAATTGAAACCTGTTAAACTCTATTTAAACATTGATTATTCTGCCCGTGCAGAGGGGTTGGTAAATACATACATGAATTTTGAATCCTTTCCACTGCTGATTAGTTCTAAGTGACACTAAGATTCTATTAATAGTTGAAGATAGATTAAATACTGGTTTGGTTTAGTTTTATGGCATATCAACCATTGTAGGTTATTTAATGCCAAATCCATTTTTACACATATAAGCCATTCTATTTCAAACAATTCAGTTTGACATAAGTACACAGTTTCAATGTCAAAAACAGTTCAATTCCAAAGAATTTAGTACAGCACAAGTACACAGTCAAAATGTCAAAACAGTTCTATTTCAAACAATTCAGTTTAGCATAAGTACACAGTTTAGTTTGATTTGGTTTTATGGCACATCAACCATTATAAGTTATTAATGCCAAATCCATGTTTATACATGTAAACAGTTCTATTTCAAACAATTCAGTTTATCAGGTGCTACCACCCCAGGCCAGAGTGGACCTGGGAGTGATGGCAATGAAGGGGTACTCTGCATTCCTACAAACTCCAGCATAACTGGAACTTCACCATCTAAGTGTCATAATCAGGATACTCATTGGTGGAGTAGCATCTTACTCCTCTGCAGAGAAGCAGTTGGTGTATTTTACAACCCCAGCTGACTGGGCAAATTAAATACTGGGTATGCAGGTCAGGAACAAGGTCTGAGTTCAAGTGGCTTCTCAACATGTTGTGGATCTCGGTAGCAGTTGTTTTCCTTCTCAAAGACACAATACCCCAACCATCAAGTGTTGGTTAAACAGAGCATGCATGACACTCTCAGATATCCAATCAGATCAACATAAATTCAATCTTTGGAGTTATCTCATTGTTCTTGATCATATAAACATAATTTTAACATTTATATGACCTTTAAAATTTTGCATCGTTTTAGTTATGTTTAAATGAGCAATGATTTTTTTCTTCTCCAATTACCTGGCCTGGTGATCTAAATATGGCCCAGAGACCTAATTATTTATTAGGTCAAAAACAAGGATTAATTGACTTCTCTTTGGTGTTGCCAGCACAGCCTTCATTTACACCCTCCCATCTCTATATTGTCACACTGTAAGTATATATATATATATATATATATATATATATATATATATATGAAGTATAACACAGAAATCTAAAGATTAACAGGTAAATGATAACTGTTTTCAACTTTATTTTTACAGTTTGCTCTGCAATTTATATCTTATTTTGTATTGAGCACTATTGTATATATATGTAGAAAGTTTACATAAAAGATTCCTTCAATTATAGTGTGAATGACTATGGCTCTGGGGTAAGATGCTTGACTGACATAAAGTCAGTCGGATTTCAATCCCAGCTGGAAGCATTTCATGGGTGTAGCCACACTGAGTTTGTAGATGACAATATACGAGGTACATACGATAAGTTTCCAGACTTTTTCGTATGGGCACTTTTATTGATAGTACACACATGAAACTCTAGTCCCCTTCAAAGTAATCTCCTCCGGCTAAAATGCACTTGTTGTACTGTTCCAACAACTTCTGGAACGCCCCTTGGATGTCCTCTTGTGTGAGCGTGTCAATGACCTTCATCACAGCCTCTTTCATCTTCTCAATTGTCTTATAACGACAGCCTCTGAGCTTAGGGAATAAGCAAAAGTCACAGGGAGCAAGGTTTGGACTATACAGAGGGTGAGGAACTGTCTTGATTCTCATTTTGGTCAAATAGTCTGGGACAAGGATGGAGTTGTGGACTGGTGCATTGTCCTGCTGGAAATGCCACTGACCTGATTTGAAGAGTGCTGGCCTCTTCTGACAGAATCTCTTCCTGAACTCCATTAAAACCTCAACATAGTAACCCTAACCCTTTGGCCAATCAACTCTGGTGCATTGATTTCCTTACTCCTCCCACATCTCTCATCATCCCTCTCAGACTCCCTGCCTTCCTTGAATCTCTTATGTCACTCAAAAACTGATGCTCGATTCATGCAAGATGGTCGAAAAGCAGTCTGAAGCATTCCATACGTTTCTTTGGCATTTTTTCCAAGTTTAAAACAGAATATTATTGCATATCGTTCTTCTAAAGTGTCACATTGCATTTTTGAAATTCACCAGCTGTGACAATCAGGCTTTAGTAGGGTGTATTCCAATTGCTGCTGTAGCTATTCATTTGAATGTGAAATCATAAAAATTGGTCAGTCATCCCATAAGATGTATAGCAATAAGATACTGAATTTTCAAGAGTCTACGACAATTTTAAATGCCCATACGAAAAAAGTCTGGAAACTTATCGTATACACCTCGTATATACTAGGGAGAGTCAAAAGGTTTGCAATATTTTGGTAACATAAAACACACTTCAGCAGTTCCAGATACTTCTGGTGATGCTGTGAAAGTGATAAACCACACTTGACTGTGATATGCCAAGCTACTCACCTGATACTATCTGAGTGCTACTCACCAAATTTGCCACTACAGTTTGGAGCATAGCCTCGGAATCCACAATTTTAAGCCTAACTGATCATTGAGCTTCTTGCAAACCAGTTACTATACTTTGATCAACTGTACATACACCTTTTGCACAATAAACATTTTTGGTTACTTCCACAGAGTTATGGCCCAGTTTGAACTCATAATTTCCTGAATTAAACTAAGTTGTAAGTTCATCTGTGCAGCTTTTAAATTACACATGGGGTGAATTAATGCACAATGTGTAAACGCACCAAAAAGCACAATACTACCAACCAAACTGAGTACCTTCCATGGCTTGAACTGCTTCGATTATGTAATATCAACATCATCATCATGTCATACCATCAGCACTGATACACCTGACCTTTTCTCGCCACCCTTCTCTATTGTCCATTGCTTTCAGCGGGTCTTCAGGGCTACATCCTGTATCGGCACAGAGCTGCTGGTTGTCCAGCTTTTGCTCATCCATGTTAAAGGGTCCACAGGAGTACATCACTTATCAGTTTGTCCATACTTCTCCAACAGTGTCCTGCATGTCTGGTTCGTCTAATTTTCATAGTTTTTGTGATGGGTGGTAAGTGGCCGTACAGTTGCTGCTTTGTGGGGTGCTGCCTCCATGACTTGTTCAATATTGCCCATAGCATTCTTGTGTAGTTGCTGTCAAGCTTTTTCTTCATACATTTAGTTAGCGTCACTGTAGTGCATCCATACAGCAGTATCGACACCACTGCTGCTTGGAAGAAACTGCGTTTTATTTTATTGGTCAGGTCTGATTTCCATATGACCAATAGCCTATCGATGGCTGTCCATGCCTTTGCTAGTCGCATGTTGATGTCTGTCTCATTTGATGAGACACTGCTTCCTAGGTAAGTAAACTTGTCAACTAGTTTCAGAGAGCTACCGTTTAGTGTGGAGATGTCGCCTCTTTGATTAAAGCACATATATTCCATCTTGTGTGCATTGACATGGAGGCCTATGCCTGCAGCTGCTTGTTCCAGGCTATGTATCAGGGTTTTGGCTTGGTCAGGTGCATTTGCCGGGAGCGCTATGTCATTGGCAGAATCTGCATCCGTAATTGTTAATGCGAGGTACCTTCTGCTTCTTTCCTTTGTCAGCTCGAAACCGTTTTCTTTCATTTTATCAGTAGATGTTCAAAGCACATAGTCTAGACAGATGTTAAAGAGGTATTAGCACATAACAAGATATTGCAAAAGTTTTGACTAACCCTGGAATATATATGTTTATATAACCAGAATAGCCCATAATTAAGTATACCTCTGTCAAATTTTAATAGACTGTTAATTTTCTTCTAAACCAAAGGTAATAAGATTTTATTATTTCAACTGGATCATTATACAGTCAAAATGAAAATTATTAGGTATTATTATTGCATATCTATAATGAAGAGGCCATAACACTTGTTTATAAAAATACAAACTCCTTTATTCAAAACATTGTGATGGTTGTGTGTATGATAGAGAGGGACAGAGGACTGTTATCATTGACACCACATTGGGACAGACACATTTTAGAGTCAGTCAAGAACTACTTGGGTTTACATTATATCTTCAGATTTATACCATATCTTCTTAATCCACATTGAGATACATATTTCAGAACCTTTCTTCTTTGTGCTTCTTGACCTGGGAGCCACTGGCATCCAAGATGACACATCTTTTCTGCTAGGCTGACCACTTCTCTGAATGATTGACAACCTGACTCTCTGGGGTCAAAAAACTTCTGTATTATATGTTTTCTGGACGCCTACACATTTTCCCTTCTAGCTCAATTCACGATTCATTTCTGCTCTACCTTGTTTACACAGGTGCATATCCTGTTTTGAAATCCCTAATTAGTCTGTCAAAGGTCAGTATATAACTTTATTTATAACAGCACTGAAACTTAATAAAGAGCCATTGGCCTAATGAATAGAGTGTTTGCTAATGGTCTGGGAGACTGGGGTTCAATCCCAGGTCGAGTCATACCAAAGACTCAAAATATGGTACTTGATGCCACCTTGCTTAACACTCAGTATTATAAGGTGGGGATCAAGGGTAAAGAGGAGCAATCCAGGGAAAAGAGTAGCACCCACCCCTACACATTGGTGTGGTAGCTATTGACAAAGGAGCCTTCAGGTCACCCTCGACTAAGGTCGACTAATATATATATATATATATATATATCCACAATTCTAATTTTATTTAGCTTTGGTTAGAGAGCTGTTGCAACGATAAACCCTACAAAACTATATCTTGAGTGTTGATATCTTAAATAGTTTTTTAAATAAATTGTTGAAATTATTTTTTTTTTGTTTGAGGTCTGATTAAAAAACAAACAAACTGAGGATGAAGCTTTAGCTTTTTTAATTAAATTTAAAAACATGGCCACTTTCCATGTAGAATAATAAACAATTCACCATAAACACATCCTAAATATGAATTGCTCTGTAATCTTTAAACTTTATGCATCTAGAAAATATTTATGAAGAATGAAAAAAAACAAAACATTTGCAAACAAAAATTAATGGCAAAAATATCTATGGACTTTATCTCATATTCAAAAGTACAGGGTATTTCAGAAAAATTGATATCATTTTGTAATCTAATAACTTGACCAATTCTCATTCAAATGATCTCAAATTTTTACAGCATGTATCAAAACAAGTCAAAATTCTGTCTAATATTCTATGTTTTTTCTTTTAAGGCATAGAAATGCCATTCACTGGAAAAGAAAAAGTATTTAAACATTAAACAAAGAATTTTGAGTTTGTTTCAACACATGCTGTTAAAATTTGAGAAACAGGCTGTAATACATACATACTCTGGTTTAATCTTTTATTAATTTGAATAACACAAAAGAATATCAAGACAATAGGGAAGTATTTTATATTTTACACCAACTGAAAAGCACTCTTATATTTATGACAAAAGATTTTTTATTTTGATAAATTCCTTGTGTGACGGCAAATTGACTATAAATCCCTAAACGGGACTTTATTTTCGCACGTGTGAAGACGAGGCAGGTTGGCACTTGATCCCCTACAGAAATAAGTCCTGTTCAGAGTTCTTTTCTCAGGCAGATAAGAACTGGCATATTACGTGAGGGAATAATTTAGGGCCAGACTGGCCACCGCTGGCAAAGGGGTCCAAAATTTCACACTATCACACACCCACCAGGCCGCTAAACTTCTTTCCCTTAGATAATAGAAGAATACGGGCCTATAGGTCTTAGTTGTAATAATATTAATGTTGTTGTAGTAGTCGGCAACTCCGGTTTCCCGTGTGATACTTTAGGAATTAATAGGACAGTTCTAAGCAAGATAATATAAGGCGAATAGAAGCTGAAAGGAAAGCATGGAATAATAACATAGACCACATGGTAAAATGAAAATACATAGGTTCTTTACAACTGTTATATATATATATACGTTCAAAGTGTCAAAAACATATAATAGGATAGTCCATGAATATAAATGTCTTTTCTTGGCTTTTATCCTTTTTCAAATTGAGAGAGAGAGAGTGGTAAACAAAATTTGGGTGTAAAGGAAAAATGTCCCAAAGTTACTTATCTTATTTTTTTGACGGGGTTCCACTGGAGAATTTTTCTTCTTTCACGGGCTAATAGACTTTGTACTGTTTTTAATACTGGCTTGAAGGATTTTGGAGTCCTTCGTGTCTCAGTTAGTCTTTTGTCTTTAGCCCGGAGTAAAATGGCTATCGTCCGTCTGCCACGAGACTTGCCCAAAAACTTCCTTTTTTGTGCCTTACTTCCGCTGAGGGAACCCCACTTCCGTTTGGGGTCCCCGCCAATCATTTGGCTTCTATCTCTTTCCCCTTCTGATGTCCGGCGACCTGAGTTCACTAAGTGTGAACATCTGGTCTATATTCTTCGTGACCCACATTCTCTCCTAACGGTCACTTTTTGACTGCTAGATAATGTAAGTTCAACGGGGGGATAGTATCATTCCTACCTCTTCGTCTTCGTGAGCTATCACGTGACACTTGGAAATACTTTAGTGAAACAATGATTTAATTCTTTTAATTCAAATAACAAAAGTCAGAATCAAGATATACTCCTCACCCATGGTAATCATTTTTTTACATACAGTGCATTTAAAAGTAAGTATAGTTATCCTTGAAAAATTTATTATTCTTAAAGTAACTTTATAATCCTTACCTATCCCATTCGCCAGTTTCTCTATCCACTGCAATAATCAGACCATCTGTTGAATATTGACCCTAGCCAAGCTGTCAAAAGAAGAAATGCACCTGTGTAAATAACAGGTGCATCCGGTTGAAGATATCAGGAGCGACCTGGACTGTCGAGGGGTTGAATTGAGGGTGAAATTGTGATGCTTGCAGGAAGTAGGTGGGTATCAAATTATTATATAACCCGGTAACAGGAAGTTCAGATCAGTTGGAGAGAAGATGCTGGAATGAGAAGCATGTCCCAGCAGAGGCTGGGCCCCCAGGCCCCCGGTTGAGCAGCCCAGGAGAACGGGAAAGAAAGGCTGTAATAGCCAGGAAATTGGATTGGCAACCTGAGTTCAAATCCTGGATGAGGCATTTTACTTTGTACTAATACCCTTGGGAAAGGCATGAATCCTTCTCTTCTACCCACAGCTATGAGTAAATAGTAGACCAGACTGGGTTCTTTAGACTTGATAAGGAAGCAGTTTAGTAGAAAGAAAATTCTGAATTCAAACCAGTTTCCTCCCACACAAAAAGTGACCATGTGTTACTTCCTACCTATGGCAGAGGAGTGGATAACTACATTTGTGAGCAGTTTTTCTTAAAAATAAAAAAAAATAAAAATCTGCATTGTTCTCTAAACTTAGAGATGAACATTTACAATATCAATTGAAGCTGACAAATTTCAAGTCATGGTAGGTACCCACTGTCGTTGGGAGTATTGTACTAGTTGATGCACTAACATGTTGTGCATTGATTCACTTCATGTGTAATTTGAAAGCTGCACAGATAAATATGCAACTTAGTCTCATTTGGAAACTTTTATTTTACTAGTTCAAATTGGGCTATAATGTCATAAGCATCCAAAAACATTTATTATGCAAAAAATGAAGGTGCTGTTGATTACAGTACAATAACCAGGTGGTTATTTCATTTAGGTTGCAAGAATCTTGACAATCAGGTAAGGTTAAGTAGGATTGTCGCAACCCGTTCACAAACATAAACAGATCGGATTACTCACACCCTAAAAAGCACAATATCCAGCTACAACTGGAAATGACGAAGCCTTTTACAACCCTGACCTGCATTTACAGCTATGAAAAGGCAATAAATTTCATTTTATAACATTTACAGAACACATCTGCGAAAAGTAACTCTATTAAAATGGAATGAATTATCTTCGGTAGCCGATATCAGGCTAAAGAAGGACTTTACTTTTACGACTAATTTTAATAGATGAACTTTCTATTTACGTAGCCCAGCAGAGTGACATAGTGTTCCCTTCATATATACAAGGCTCCTGTGGCAAAAAAAGGGAGTTTGTTTTATGAAGCTCTCAGGAGCCCGCTCTCAGAGTGAGGCTCCCCAAGGCTGAATCCTACATTTCGTGGTTGCATTCACCTTGCCTCAAGGCTGAATCCCACTTGTGGTCACATTTGCCTTCCATCACATAGATATGCAAAAAGGTCCTTTTAAGGACCATTAGAGGTCACCTTCTGCGGGTTGGAGTATCTCTGACGGTCCTTACAGACTCGTCGAAGCAGACAGCCAGGCGGCAAATACAAAGAGGACTCTAAGACCGTTCAGTCTTAACCATTTGGTCAGTTCCGTTGTCCATTTGGCTGTGCAGCGCTAAAGGCATGGGTCAGCCTTTAGCTACCACTTCCCTATCTGCTCAGTGCTAAGATACCACCAATCTTAGCCATGGCCTCCTGGCCTGTTCACTCAATAGTGCACAGCTTTGGCACAGCAAAGCCATAGCTACCATCTCTGATACGCCCGCATAGCTTTAGCATGGCACAGCCATAGCTACAGTCTCCGATACATCCACACAGCTAGGGGCATAACATAGCCCTAGTTTCACCGATTCACTCGCTCAACTTTGTGTGTGCTAAGGCCTGGCAAACCTTCGCTGTCCGTTCACTTGGTCTGTAGTACTAAGACACGGTTAAGTCTTAGTCACCACACTTGCTCAATTCTACACGACCAAGCTGCCAACACCAACTTCAACCACAAAGCTCCAGCAATGCAGCATCCAGTCCACATATGACTCGCTGTACGGACTGCCCTAGCATTGCAGCATTTAGCCCATGTACAACTTGCTGTATGGGATAGCAACCACATCGACCCCCCCCCCCAGTTAATCCAATATACTTCAAAAACCGGAACATCGATCTACCAGCCTCGACCAATATCAGCTACCCGCATCGAACATCCAGCTGTATTGCTATGACTCGACCAATGTCAGCTACCCGCATCGAACATCCAGCTGTATCTCTATTGATAATCCTGAACAGTATGCCTGTGACAAATCACCAAATCTAGTAAGATCCCAGAAAGGAGTACGTGAGAAATGACAAGCCTAAGAAGAATCAGCAGACACGGATTTCTCCTTTTTTTTTTTTTTTTTTTTTTTTTTAAGATAAATATATATTTTATTTTAGAGTTGACACGTGCGACTTGTCTCGAAGAGATCCCTCTAAAAAGTGGTCAACCCTCCTTTTCCTCCTTCCTCTCCTCACAGCTCCCTCTTCCTCCAGGGAGAGATAATTATTCGTCCCATAAGCCAAGATAGGATGTTAACATCTATTACTCGACCAACATCAGCTATCCGAAAATCAAACGTCTAGCTGCACCTCTACAACTTGACTATACCAGCTACCAACACCAACCATCTAGCTGAAGACACAACTACCATGAACTTTACATACACCCTTGTAAATACGACAATAAATTGTCATCTTTGTTATATTTGTTACCTCGGCTTTGTTTCCTTCATTGTCTTTGGCTGTCATTACTTGCACACTTAACTTAAATCATTTGCGGGGTTGACGTGCTTATTGGCTCCACAACAGGCTTAAAGCCATGGATTTTGAGACCATGCACCAAGCATATAGAAGTAAATCTAGCAAGTAGCACTCGGAGAGTATCAGGTGAGTTTGGTATATCACAGTCCAGCATGGTTCATCATCTTCACGACCTCAGTAAAAGTATCAGGAGGTGCTTTATGTTACCAAAATATTGCAAAAGTCTTGACTCACTAAAGTAATTTTAAGCCAATGCACAGAAAACTTGGCTCCCAGCTATGGGTTAAATAGTACCACAACTGTTCTTCTAGAAGGATGGGTTTGGCATTAAATAACCTACAAAGGCTGATATGCCATTAAACAAACCAACCATGAAAACTTGGTTGCTGAAAAATGTTGCTAAAACTCATCTTGCACAAAAACTCAGATCAAATGAAGTCAATAAAAACTATTTAACATCAGTTGTAATCAATAAAAAAAATTTTCTATTGCATTTTTATTCACATTATACATTTTCTATTAGTATATTTATTGTTTCATGCACATTCATTAAAATAAATAAAAGGTTTCCCTAACATTTCCCTACCAATCTATAATCTATGTTGCAGTTTAGCAGTGTAACAGGTGGAAATTGTGGATGCTACTTCCTACCTATAGTGATGGAGATATTATTATTATTATTATTATTGGGATTTTGGTTTAAGGTTTAAGTTGGTTTTGTTGGTATTACATTGGTTGCATTGGTATTACGTTGGTTGTGTTGGTATTTTGTTGGTTGTTATCCCCTTGCTAAATGTTGATGGAAAATAAAGGTGGTGGAGAAGAATGAAGACGTCGTTAGGTTTTTAATGAAGGTTTTAATGGCAGCATGAAGTAAGGGGTTTACACTGGTATGCTGCGAGTCTCGTAGGAAGGAAAGAAGGTAGGAAGTTGTTAGAGTGTATCATCTAATTTGTCTTTAACTAGGATCCCTTGGTCTACAAGAATAGACGCAAGGGGGTCTGTAAACTAGATGGCTCTCTTCATAGTCGTTGACGCTGCTGCCGCTATTCAAGAGCAGACAATAAAACATCTGTTCCTATTGACAATTTCTGAGGGAGAGAGAGTTTCGTGGGCTTTCTTCAATTTTTGGTGCTGCTAGGAAGGATGGTTTGGGTTGAATAGGACAGGTCATCCTGATTGGGTGAAAATGTTCGGTGACTCTAACGGTTAAATTAAATTACGTGCCAAACAAAAAACACAAGGTTCTTTCTGCTACATACCTGAGGGCTTAAGGTTTGGTTTTTATGGCATATCAACCATTGTAGATTATTTAATGCCAAATTCATTTTTATACATAAACAGTTCTATTTCAAACAATTCAGTTTAGCATAAGTATACAGTTGAAATGTAAAAACATTTCTATTTCAAGCTATTCAGTTTAGTCAACAAAGTTAAATTGTTCAAAGTATTGCTATGTATCACTAACAATTCAATTAAACATCAGTCATTTATTTACACACAGTTAAAGGTAAAAACAGTTCTATTTCAAATAATTCAGTTTAGCATAAGTATGCAGTTTAAATGTCAAAACAGTTCTATTTCAAACAATTCAATTTAGCATAAGTAACCTGTTTAGTTCTTTTTAACCCATAGATAGGACCCTATTAGGTGCTACCACTCCAGTCAAGAATGAACCTGGGAGTGATGGCAATGAAGAGGTACTCCGCATTCCCCAAATCTCCAGCATTACCGGAACCCAACATCAGATTGATAAGTATCATATCCAGGACAATCGTTGGGTAAGTCTTACCCCTCTGCAGAGATGCAGTCAGTGTATTCTACAACCCCAGCAGACTGGGCCAGGTTAATCTATCTATTTATGGAAGAAAAACTAGTTGAAAATTAAATAATAACAATGACTACAGGGAAATTTTCATCACAGTTACATTGTCTCAGACACAAGTCATCACCCAGTCAGGTAAAGTTGTAGAATACACCAACTGCATCTCTACAGAGGGATAAGATTCCCCACACACACCAATAAGTAGCCCTGGTGGCTGGTGCTGTAGAATACACCAACTGCATCTCTGCAGAGGGATAAGATTCCCCACACACACCAATGAGTAGCCCTGATGGCTGGTGTTGTAGAATACACCAACTGCATCTCTGCAGAGGAGTAAAAACCTTTTCCAACAAGTGTCCTGGATATGACATCTGATGATAAGGCTCAAATCATTGTTTATTATTGGCAATGTCACAGAACTTTTCTAATAAAATATGGTAATCCAAAAGTGTAATAATCCATTTTTATTTGTTTAAAATTTTTTTTCAATGTTAATAAATTTTCGAAATTGAAATGTCCTCTTTTTAAAAAATATTTTTCATTTTGATGCATTTTATCAATCCTAAAATACGGGAGATTTACTAAAATGAAGAGAACATGATTTATCACAAAAACATACTTTTCTGTAATCAATCTAGTCATTGGTCACCTCTAATTTTGATACTGTTAAATAGTTTTTGTTTGATTTTAAAACAAAACAAACCAAAAGAAAGACACAACACAAATATATTATCCTTATTATTTTATTATTTTTGTTATTCTAGAAATAATTTTTAATTGAATGAAATCTATATTGTTCGTGAAAATATTTTTCATTCATTCATTGTAACGCGTTTTAAATTGGTTCTCTTGCGACTCTCCATAGAAAAAATATCATCCAATGAAAACTACACTTAAAAAAGACTAAAGTATTAGAAAAAATATTTTAAAAAAATGTATTCAGTATTTTTACGTTTACAAAATCCCAATCACAAGCTGAGTGTGGAAAAGTTTAATCTACGATGTCAATTTTAAACATCTAAAAAACAACTAATATCTAAAAAACCCCTTTAACCTGAATTTTTTCTCTTTTATTAACCACATTGTTAAAAGATTAAGCCACGAAATTCTGAAAAGAGCAAAATTGTATCTTATTTTACCGTTTTTTGAACTTTAAAAACAAGGCATTCGTACGAACAAATATACAAACCGTTATTTAAAAACGTAAACAAAATCTAATTCTTCATGGAATTATCTTTAAAAAAACAAAAATCATTCACCAGCACCTTTTTAAAGGAGTCAAATCAACAAAAACATGTTTTCTTTAGAATTTTGAAAAAATTCTTTTGAAAAAAAAACCCCTCATCTTTTATTGCTTTAAATAGGGAAAAAAATCATTAATATCTGATAATTAGCCGATTTGGAGGGAATTTTCAAAAACATTGCTTCAGCAGGTGCGTGTTTCTGTACATCCTAGCCTTATACAAATAATGAAATATTCAGTCTTATATATACATTAAAAAGGCGCCGGGATGCGAGTTAGTTTGACAGACTATGGTTAGTGTGTCTGAGTCTCACTGAGTGCCCCATACTTCTGACTTGTGCCAAAGCTTAGTAAATAAATGTACTTTTTAAAAAAAGGTACATCAAAAAATGGCAATTAAAATAAAGAAAAAAGAAAAGGTAGGTTTTATATTAACTACTCTAACATTAATTTGTATCTTTAGAAACGTTAATTACTGACATTGATAACTACATACCGGTTAGCTAAGATTTTTCAAAAACTTAATATTATAGTATACCATGTGCGTACTTTGATTTTGATGTTGGCGCCTTTACCTCTAAGCGGAGAGTTCCGATTACCTTGATGTTGGGGGTGATTGTGCGCCGGAAGTGATATTATTCAAATATGGAGACCTATCAGGATGTAAGCGACGTTCATAAAACATTTTGAGAGTTCGTGTTATGGAAAAATATTTGGATATAGTAACCATCCAACATAGGTTTGTTGGTTTCTAGATACCATGTTTTATATCCGATACGACTCTAGTGTACTTATGTTCTTAAATACGCCAGGTATGTTTCACTCCGACATATATATTTTAGTGAAATCTATGTACATTGTGTGTACTACTGTGTGGCACGTTCTTTTTATGGCATCGAAAGAAAGAAAAATGTGATAAATATATTATAATACTTGTATTAATGTCTACGTTTCTTCTGTTCTAGTCTTTTAAAAGTAAGTTAGAATTACTTTGGGACATTTGTAATAATGTAGTTATTTTTTTTTTTACCCACTTTATGTCCTTAAATCTCGCGCTCATGAAATAAATTATAGCACTTAATGATTTTTCCCCTAAATTATTAGGAAAAGGAAAAAAAGAAAAAAAAAAGAAAAAGAAAGCCTGATTGATCATCTAAGTGTCGTGAATCTTAGGATATTATTACTTAGGCTAAACTACTTATTTTAAAATTATAACTTGTAGATTATTTTTAATCTGACTTTTGGTTATTAAAAAGAAATTAATTTTTTTTTTTACTTCCTGGTTTTAATTAAATTTAAAGAAAATTTGTCATTTGCCGCTCTTAAATTTTCTGAAACTTTTCGAGCAGATTCTTTCTTCCAGATGTCAAGTATTTTTTTTGCACTTAAACCGAGTACAATACACGCGCCGATTTTCGGATTAAGCCATTTTACATATATATATGTATGTATGTATGTATGTGTGTGTATATATAATATATATATATTGCTTTCTTCTTTTTTTTTAATTTAAAAATAGATAAAAAAATAAAGAAAGAACGATTTAATTTCTTTTTTTCTTTTGTCGTTATTAAATATTGTTTATAATTTTCACTCTTGTTCGACAAAACAATGGCGGACAAAATTTTTACTGATTGAGAAAAATAGGAACCAAATAATAATTATTGCTGATCAAATTTAATTTCTAAGAAATTGTTCAAAATAATGATTGTTTATGTCAAGCTCCCAAATCTTAAATGAAAAGAAAAATGTCTTCGTAGGAAAATTAAAGAAATGTTAATGCTGTTTTATTGTTTCAATAATTTTAAAATTTTGATGCATAAAGTTTTAATAATGTTTTTATTAATTTTTTTCTTTCGTTTTCCGAATTAACATTTATGCTGTTTATTTTTTTACTTTTTTATTGTCGATCTCGTTTATGTCTAAAGAATAAATAACGGAAGCTGTTTCGTAATTTGATTTAAAAATAAAAACCGCTTTAAAATCAAATTTGCGCGTGGATTTCAGGAAAGCGGGTAAATGAAATTTATTTTATTTATTTATTGCAAACAGCAACACAAACAATATTTTAAAAAACTTTTACAGGTGTTTATGGGATTTGTTGAATAAAGCTGTTTTAAAAGAGGAATATTTTTAGGAATAATTTTAATAGTTTTTAATTCTAAGATCTAATTCCTCTTTTTTCTTTAATGTCTTAGCGCATCAAAAATGCACAAAATTACCACGAAAGCTAATTTTAATTTTTCTCTTATTTGTAAATTATAAACTAATTTCAGTGTTAGCTTAAATTAATGATGTTATTTTTTGTTTGGTTTAGTTTAGTTTGGTTTGTTTGTTTCTTTATTTTTTGTAAATAAAAGACTTTGAACGCGATGCTCTTAACATCCTAAATACATTTTAGTATTTGCCTTAATTAGGAATTTCATTTTTACATTTATCTGTATCTTTGGTCCACCATTAATATATTTCGTAGGAACCATTTTCAGTAATCACCGCCTTTGATCAAAAGCCCCAGAAGCCAACTAAGAAAAAAAAAAAAGAAAAAGTGTTATTCATTTTATTTCTTTATATTTAATGGAAAAATTTAAACTAAAAACAGTATTATGAGCAAACTGATTTTCTTTTCTTTTTTTATTTTATTTTATTAATTCAAGATTTTTAAAATTATTCAATTCTTTTTCTAAGCTTCTGAAAATTGAAAAGATGTTGCTCGTGTATTCTTGTTTATCTAAGAATAGACTTCATAAGATTCTTTTTACATTAAATATAAACTTATAATATTTCTAGCAAAACCTATCACATTGTTACTTTTATTTATTTTTTTCATTCTTTTTATTATTGTTTGTGAATGAAGAATATAATAGTTATTTAAAAATAAAGACTTTATTTTTGTTGGGTGCAACTGAAAATGACATTCCGTTTTTTATTTTAAACATAATGAAGACTAGAACCGTCTTTTTTAGTTTCAAAAATGAAAGCTATAAAATGTTTTTTATTTGTTTATCTATTTTTACAAATAGTGAATCTGATATTCTCCTGTATTTATAAAAATTAATCTTCATGCACTCAAAATGTCAGTGTAGTGTGTTCTTTTGGTTCGGTAAAGCTGTGTTTAGAATAATTTGAGATAAACTTTTACAAAGATATATTTGAGTTTAGAGGTGTTACTTGAATTATCATTATCTTTATTATTATTATTATAATAATAAGAAAAGACTGCTTTTTAATTAATTCCAGAATATCTAGATTCAACGAGAAGTAAATCAATATATATGTGACTTAAAAGAATCTAAGTGGAATTTCTTTATCGTTAACAATCTTGTATATGTTTCGGCTTTTTAGATCTGTGGTTTCCAAACTAGTGTGCCACAATGTAAATATATGTGACATAAAAGAAAAAAAAAATCATTCCTATTCTCGTCGAACATTTGATAAATTGGTTACTTTTTTATGGATTGTTAAAAAATATATTCCCTTTCTATATGAGTATTGTTATTTTCCTTGTAGGTATATTTTCTATTTCCACCTAGGTAATCAACACTTGTGGCTGTTAATTTTCAAATCTGTCAACTAGTGAAATATATATATATATATATATATTTCATTAACATTAATATATTGGCCCTGGATTTTTCAGTTAGTTAATTAATCTGTTTAAAAATTATTCGTATTCGATAGAAATGTATACAAAAAAAGGAAAACGACTACACAAAAATATGAAAGCGATTCCCAAACATCTGAGCATAAAATACCCCTAACTCATTGACATGCCGTTAAAATCAATCATTAAATGTTAAAAAGTGAAAATAAGTTAAAAACTTATAAATATTTAGATGCTCCATGCTTATTAAGAGTTTGAACTAATAAATTACTTTCTTGCTGTTGATTACTGGGTTGTGTGGTTATTGATTTTAGGATGATCACAAACGATTTAACAATCATCATGTTTGTGATCCTGTAGATGTTTTGTGAGCATCATTGGGCTATATCGTGGCCGTCTACATCATAAATAATTTTGTGGTGTTAATTGCAATGAATTTCAACTTATTCTTAATGGAATTCTTTTTTTATCGAGTGGAAAAGTAATATTTTCAACTAATTATAAATCTTTGTTAAAAATTTCATTTGCTTGTTGCATTTTTTTTTTTTTTTTTTTTAATGTTTGATTGTACAATTTTTCTTTTTTAGAATAATTGCAAATGTAATGTATGCGGAGGATGTCTGAGGAAGTTTTTAAGAAGGTAGAGTATTTAAATTCACACACACACACACACACACACACATATTTTTTCTTTGTTTTTCAAATGTTTTTACCAAAATATTAAAATATGATGGGTTATTAAATTCTAGTACAGGTCATATGACAGTATTTTAATATGCTTTTGTAACATTTTGTCATCCATACTTTTGCTGTTTATAAGATACTTGTATATTTAAATGTACTTTTAATAAAAGTTAACTTTTCATGTTGTTTTGTACATTACATAATGTACAGATTGAGCTCGCTCTCTCTCTCTATAGAGAGAAACAGACGGACAGACAGACATAGATTGAACTAATATATATATATATATATATATATATGTGCGTGTGTGTGTACTGGTTGAAATTTGTGCATATAATGTTCAGTTGGAATTATATATGTATGACATACTGATTGAATTATATTTAATGTACTGATTAAGTTGTGTGTGTGTAAATATATATATGTATATATATATATATATATATATATATATATAATATGTGTGTGTGTGTACGTATGTATATTGAACTATATATTACTTAAAATTTGTAAGCCTCGCATTGTGATAGAAAAAGTTGAAATGATTTGGATCACAGTTGGTTATTTTACAATCTTTGTCTAATAAAAATTCACACAAAATAATAACAAATGGTAAAAATAAACTGCGTAACAGAAAAAAATTATCAATATTTTTCTTGTATCACATTTACATCTCCACTTTGAAGAGCTACATTTAACCATTTAATTATTCATGTTTAATCAAATATTACCAATTTTTTTAGCAAGATAATTTAGTTCAGGTTAAAAGTCCTGTTAGGGTAACCCAAAGCTGAAATTTTTAAGCCAAGCTTTGGCCCATTTACTAAAACTTTTCTTGTTCCCCAATGATACCTACATCTGGAAAATAAGTTCTAAGAAAGTTCAACTACATAGTTGACATGTTGTTAAAATCTCTTTAATGACTACAAAGAAATATAAGTATGAACATACAATGAATGTGATTCCCTAACCTTTAGACATGAGTTCACCCCAGATGCATTAACATGCAGTTCAAATCAGTCAATGGATCATAAGCTAAATTTGGAACTGGAGAATGATTTTAAAACTGTTTGTAAAGCACTATCAGAAAATGTGATAGAGTTCTCTTAGAGTTATGATACATGGTTTTAATTTTAGTGGTGTATCCAGTGAAAAGATGGTGACAACTTCATTGATGAGCCAGAATGAAATAATTTCCTCTTTATTTCTATTTCATCCCTATCTGGGTGTTCAGTAGGTAGATATTGCTTTTTTATGGTTGTTAGGACATGGAGGTCTGGTTTACTCAGTGGTTGTTATTGAAGGTGGTGGTTAGGTAAGTGATAACATATAAACTTAAATATAACATTTAATCATGGAAAAATAAAGATAAATACAATGAACATGTGGAATTTGTGTTCAAAAAGTAATAAGACTGAAGCTGTGTTTATGCTGAGCTTTTACTTTTATCAGATAGTGCTTTTTCAATGCAAATATATGAAAGATCTATTTGAAAATGTCAACATAGATGTTATTTTGTCCTTCTTGAGAGAAATAAAATCATACCAAAAATTATAAATGTAAACATGATCAATACCATTCAAAGTAATCTCTCAACACGATCTCCAAACCATTTATTAGAAAACAATCCCATAAAGGTTGACATATTGACCAAATGAAATACACTCTAAAGAAACTGCATTTGTTAAGATTTAAAGGTTTAGTCTTCATATTTCATCACACTTTGTATATATGTAAAACATTAAAACGTGTTTGGCCAAAAAAAAAATAGGCAGGTGGAGAGGAACAATAAAGCTAGAGAATTATTGCACAGTTTTCACTTGTCACTTTAATGAAGATATTTGCAGAAAATTTAAATTACTTTTCTAAAACATGAAGGATGAGGTGATCTTGTATGGCTTCACTCACAGTTATGAGTTTGAGCTGAAAAGTTCATAGGCTGACATCATATCTGCTGTTGATGACTTTTTTGACCAATGGGATCCAAGCACTGCAACACAGATGGAACTAGTATGTTGACTACAAGAAGTACTGTTGAAAAATAAACCTCATTTAGTCATATTCCATGAGAGTATCTTGGTCAGTTTACAAATGTTTCAGCCAACCCTCATATAGAGAAAGGAATATTTGGTTGTGTGTTATTACTTGTATACCTAAAGTGTTGAAATAGTTGTTGAGATCCAATTTTATAGATTTTGATCAACTCTCTTTTTTTTAAAAAAAACATTGATCTTGTACAAATTAATGGTACAAACCAGAAGTCTAGCATGATGGTATTCTGCCTCTGAATTTAACCTATCAACCGTAAGCCCCACTGTATATGAAACAATGATATTTGTACAGGGACTGAGAAGTTACAAAAAATGCAGGAGTTAAACTGATCATTATAAATGTTATGATGCAGATGAGCAACCGGGCTTATAAATCAAGGTTGAATGAAATGGCAGGGAACAGTGTGAAGGTCATCTGTTGATTGGTGACACTATATAAACAAGGATTATATTTAAGAATTTCATAACACAAAATCAAAATGTCTCAATGTTTTAAGTATAAGTATCTAGTAACATGGAAGATACCAACTTAATGACATGTCAATGAAAGCATGTGCTGGATTTATATAATGTAGAGGTAGTCTCAAACCAAAAAAGAGCTTGGCTGTCTATGGAGCTTAGAATAATCTGACTCCTGCAAAGGAGTAAGTACTCCCCAAAAAAGAGTGTCCTGCATATAATACTAAACTGCATTTGATGGTGAGACTCCAGTTCTGGATATCTGGAGAGCGTGGAGTAAACCCTCATTGCCATTATTGCCAGGTCCACTCTGACTTAGGGTGGTAATACCTATTAGGGTTCCATCTCAAGGTCAAATAGATTTGTTTAAAAATTATTCATTTTTAATAGAATACTTGATGCCATATAACTATAAATTATTTGTATTAAGAATAGTTACTTGAAGCTATAATTGTTTACTAAGGATTATTATCAGTTATTTGAAGTATTTATTTTTTTATAACTGTACAAAAAATGTCTATTAAATAGAAATAATTGAGACCACATAAGTATTAATATTAGATAGGAATACTTGAAATCATACTGCTGTATACAAATTATTTGTATTAGATAGTAATATTTAACATCATAACTGCGTGCAAAAAACGCTTAAAGAGCTACACAAAAAAATGTTAATATAAATGTACAAAGCACACAATTCCCTAACCTGTAGATTAAAAATAACCCTAGACAGTTTGGCCTGCTGTTGAAATCAATCAAAAAGAAGTCTCAGACTGCAAGAACAGACTGGGTTTGTTAGAGGATCAGATCTCCAAAGAAGACCATAGAGATGAAATCTCAAACACAAAACAAAACTTAGTACCTTCAATTGCAAGAGAATTGTAACTCTCATTCCATTTTTCCAATGAGCTCTAAAGAAATAGACATGGATCTTATGTTTAATCAATCACCTCATTCTTGTTGATTTGTTTCTTTTGACTGTTAGACAGTTATCCCGTTGAAACTGTAACACAAATTTGGTTACCCTACATCAAAACATTTGGGTGTCTGTTTATAATAAACTCTTCTCAATTTAATATATATTTATTTACACACAATACACTAGTAGGGTTGCCCAAGTGGAAGGTATAATATTACATACGACAGTAATAGTGTGTATTTTTTTTATCTAAAAAATTAAATGAAATAATGGGTTACACATAAAATACGAGGATCATGAAATAAATTTCCAGACTTTTTTTTCGTATGGGCACTTTTATTGATAGTACACACATGAAACTCTAGTCCCCTTCGAAGTAATCTCCTCCGGCTAAAATGCACTTGTACCATTCCAACAACTTCTGGAACGCCCTATGGAAATCCTCTTGTGTGAGCATGTCAATGACCTTTGTCACAGCATCTTTCATCTCCTCAATTGTCTCATAATAACAGCCTCTGAGCTTAGGGAATAGCCAAAAGTCCCAAGGAGCAAGGTCTGGACTATAGGAAGGATGAGGAACTGTCTTGATGCTCATCTTAGTCAAAAAGTCTGTGACCAGGCTGGAGTTGTGGACTGGTGCATTGTCCTGGTGGAAATGCCATTGATTCGATTTGAAGAGTGCTGGCCTCTTCCGACGGAATCTCTGCCTGAACTCCCTTAAAACCTCAATATAGTAACCCTAACCCTAAACCTTTGACCAATCAACTCTGGTTTATTGACTTCCCTACTCCTCCCACACCTCTCATCATCCCTCACAGACTCCCTGCCTTCCTTGAATCCCTTATGCCACTCAAAAACTGATGCTCAATTCATGCAAGATGGTCCAAAAGCAGCTTGAAGCATTCCATACATTTCTGTGGCATTTTTTCCAAGTTTAAAATAGAACTTTATTGCATATCGTTCTTCTAAAGTGTCTTCACATCCAGATTGCATTTTTGAAATTCACCAGCTGTGACAATCAGGGTGTATTCCAATTGCTACTGTAGCTGTTGATTTGAACCTGAAATCATAAGAATTGGTCAGTCATCTCATAAGATGTATAGCAATAACATAGTGAATTATAAAGAGTCTACGACAATTTTAGATGCCTGTACAAAAAAGTCTGGAAACTTATTGAATGCACCATGTATATACAATAATTTTTTTTTTTTTTTTTTTTTTTTTAATAAAATATATAAAGCTTTTCAAATTAGAAAATGTTTAAGTTTTAATGCGTTTTTCTATTCAGAGCAGATTTTCTGCAAGAAAACTGTTGCTTCTCAAAATCTTCTTGATGTTTAAATTCTCTTAGAACTTATCTTTATAAGAATAAAAACTTTCCCACACAAAAACATTTTTTAATAGAAAATTCTAACAAATGAAGTGAGGAGTAACAGGCTTGAAAAAATCTTACTACAAAGTTTTCTAAAATAAGAACGTTTGAGAAAAACTTATGCAATTATTAAAATACAAACAATAAGAAATAAATGTACATTTTCTTTTTTAAGTGGAGGAATTGTAAATTGAATTATCATGATGAGAAAATCTGGCGAACACTTGTGCGTGACATAGAGAAACACTGGATAGCTGTTTTAATCTCCATTGGGGGAGTTCACAGTATACTCTGCTGATGAGACCTAATAAGATTGAAAAAGCTATCCAGTGTTTCCATATGTCTTACGTAAGTGTTCACCGGATTTTCTGGTTACGGTAATTCAATTCACTATATGATTCCTTTACTTAAAAAGGAAAATGTACATCTATATCCTTGCTCTTGAGGTTATAATAATTACGCGGATGCGTATTTCCAATCCTCTTGGGAAGACGTGGCCCTGGAGGTAACCGTAAAGAGTATGGATGTAACTTGCAAGACACATTCAGGTTAATTGGCCGCGTAATTACCATGACTCGTGGTCTGGCATCACTTGTGTCTGATGTGAACTGATGGCTCATTGGTAGAGTTTCAAGTCTGCCTTCTGTGGTCACTGGTTCAATCTCCAGTGGGGTAGATCATGGTATACACTAATGATGAGACCTAATGAGGTTGAAACAGTTGTTCAGTGCTTCTGTATATCATGTGCAAGTGTTCACTGGATTTTCTGGTTGTGGTAATTCAATTCACAATAAAAAAAATAATTATGTGATTGAAGAAAATAAAATACAATTAGATTATTGGCAGATTTGAAAATTAAAAGATTCAGCTGATTTAATTGCCGTATTTTTGTCTAAAACATTCTTCTTGATACACATGGCACATTCTTCTGTAAATTTCACTTAGTTTGTACTTTTCAGCCAGCAAAAAATTTGATGATAGACCTCTGTTCAAGCCTGGAGCACTATGATTTGCTACCATTTTGAATAACCTCAAAAAGTACTTTTTGGAAGATTAAAATAATTTTTGCTGTTAACCAATTCAAGACAATGCAGTTTACCTGTTTGATTTTTGATTTTTTATCTTAAGAATTCACCTTACATGAATGAGCCTCTTGTGGATGTGGGTATATATATATATATATATAATATTGTCAGATTCACCACAATCTGTCATTTCAGCATATATATATATATATATATATATAGTAAAATGGGATAAATTATGAGGGTATGAAATTGTACAAATATTTATATTTATATGTTTGTGTGTATATATATATATATATATATATTATATACAAGAACTGCTGCAAAAGAAGCAGTTTTGCTTCCAATAAAGTCTTCATCAGATGATGACCTTGGATTCAGGCATGATTTCAGGGCCGAAGCATTATTACCACTAACCCAGGGCGCCCCAGCAGTATCTCACAATACTACCAGACTTTATTGGATGGTGTTTGATCTATACGAATGCCATATCCGTTCAGATGCAGTTACAGCCTTGTTTTGGATCTTTTTTATATATTCCCTCTTCTTTGCTGATGGAAGTCCGAATTTGGTTAAAAATGTAGATGTTGCATCTGAAATAAAACCTCGACATCCAATCTCAAGAGGAAATATGTCTGTTGACCAGCCATTCTTAATACACTGTTCACATAGGTCTTTGTACTTTTCCAATTTCCGCTGATGCACCCAGTCAATGTTGGTCTCGAAAGGGATCATTAATTCAGCAATGATAACTTTTTTTGAATTAACTGACCAAATGACAAGATCTGGATGCTGGTGAGTTGATGCTATTTCCGTTGGAAAAGCGAGTTGTCTACATTAGCAATTACGCGCCAGTCTGTGCAACCATCAAGTAATGTTAGTTTGTGCCTATTATTTCTATGTAGAGTTTTCGAAACGTTTCCTTCTTTAACAAATTGTATACTTGATTTTATACATGAAATTTCATTGACAGTTACACAACACATTTTTGTAATCTCAGCAATAATCCCTAAGATTTCATTATGTCTCCACGTGTAATTTCTTAGGGAATACTGACATCCAGTTAGAACGTGTTTAAGTTTAGCAATTTTCCTACATGCATTGCAAAGGTTGGATGTACTTAACCCCCAGAGTTTTAAATTTACTGGTGTAGGTAATATGACATAAACTGCCTTAATGAGAAAACCTAATTGTTTAGGCTCCATTTGCTTGATGTCGCTCCATGTGATAGTCCTGTCCTTGGTGTTTTCCCACCTAGTCCATGCACCTAGTTGGGGTTGCGTCACAGCTATGGCGAGACGTTTGGTTTCCTCAAAAAAGTGAATCTCTTCCGAAACCATTCTTCGTTTATTTTTTGTGGTCTCTTTTGACCACCACTGTTGTGGGTGAAAACCGAATCCGGCTCTCCCAGTTGCTACAGAGCCGATTACTTCTTTCATTTTGAGGGAAGATTCTGCCGTCTCCACTGCATGTTTTGCATACCATTTTCGACCTGTTATTATGGCAGGTTGTGCACTTTTCACAAGTGTGTCCACAGAGTTGTGCAGCATTTGGAACAGTTGTGCTTTACCTAATTTAAATTCCTCAACAAGTGACTTTGTTGGTAGTTTCAGCTTCGTTGATGAACTGTATAATGCCACGTTTGTTAAGGATTTAGGAACTCCCAGCAATTTTTTTAGGAACATTCTGATTAAGCTCTCCATTTTTTCAATTCTTGAAAGCAATACCTCATATATCTGCATGGGCCATGCTAATCTTGGGATTAAACCAAAATAAACACACCACAGTTTATCTTTTGCAATGAGGTCACATTTATCAATGGAGAGTAATCCATCTTTTAATTGTTTTAAAAGATCTTGCCACCGGTGACAATCAGTAAGTGGAAGGGAATAGCAGCGACCAAGGTTTTTTTCACGTATTGTGGGGATTACGTTATTATTGATAGCAAATTTGATGTCTTGGCATTTTCCTTTGATTATGGATAGACTACGACTTTTAGAAGGTTTTACCTTCATTACTGCCCACTTGAAAAGCTCCTGTAAGCGTTTCAGTAGATTTTCCATGTGTGATTTTGACTCTGAAATCACAGTCATGTCATCCATAAAAGCCTTCATAGATGGGACAGTTTTCTTACTAGTGGTATCTTTAGTACTGTGTAGTAACATCTCCATTACCAAAATGAAAATTAATGGAGAGATAACACAGCCCATCATTATGCCAATGTTTAATTTTGGCCAATTTGTGGAATATTTAGTATTAGAAAATCTCATATATGTACATTTATAGTATCCTGATATAAGTTTTCTAATATCTTCTGGGGTCCAAAAGAAGTCCATTGCTTTCTCAATAAGCGGGTGCCTTACTGAGCCATATGCATTCTCTAGGTCTAACCAAATGACATGAAGTTTGGCTGGTTTATTATCTCGGCCCGTTTTTATTTGGTCCCACAACATGGATGCATGTTCAATGCAACCTGGAAAACCAGGAATTTCAGCTTTCTGAATTGAGATATTGATAAATTTGTTGTTCAATACGAACCTCATCATTCTCTTAGCAGTGACTCTGAAAAAGATTTTCCCCTCTACATAGAGCAACGAGATTGGTTGAAATTGTTCTGGATGTTTAGAGTTCTTTTCTTTTGGTATATGTATTCCATCTACTAATCCCCAATCCTTTGTGATGAATTTTTTAATATGTGCAACTTGTCGGAGTTTCCAAAGAGATGTCAAAACTTTAGGGCATCTTTTATTCAATTTATAGGAGATACCATTAATACCTGCCTGGTGTGCTTTTAGCTCTGGCATATTTGACAAAATCTTAAACTACTCCCAATTTTATAGGAGAGTTGTCAAATGTTTCTTCCAGAGGTTGCGGTCTATTGAGTTCACCAAAATCACCCATAGGAGTGTTAGCTAGCATGTTGGAATATTTTCTCTGTTGATGTGCTTCCAAGGTTTCTTTTGGTACATTGAGAACTCCATTTTTTTCCTCCTCAAACAACTTTTTTGGGAAATTAAATGGGTTCTTATCGAAAGCATGTCTAGCTTTTCTTTTTTTAACCGTCGTTTCCTTGCGTTTTCCGTTCGTGATATTTCCTTTATCTTTGACAATTGCTGTTTTATCAAAGTTTTGTCAGGTGCCTTTGTTCGAATCAGAACTGGCCTTTCTCTCTTTGTCTTCTATTAGTAGTTCTTTTATGGTTATGTGGGTCTTCTGATCCAGAGTGTTCTAAACACACTGCATGCGTGATATTTGTGAAAGAATGCAATTTCACACCGATAGATCCTTTCAGACTTCTTCGTAAAATAAAAGACAACTCATCATCAAGGGTTTTCATTTAGCATTATTTGCTCTAGGCTAATTTATACGAATTGCATTCTTTTTCACATTAGGTGTTTTGGGTTGACAACCAAAGGGAACCATGGTACTGTGGTAATTTTCCCGACTATGGTTGCCTTCACTCAATTTACTTATCTCAGGTTGAGATTTATGTGGTTGTCTACTTAACAACCCATTTTTGTGCGATGGATATGCATTCCTTTAACAGTTGTAAAACTGCGGCCGCGGCAGCACTGTATATCCGTGGACGATCCAAGTTCGTTATCAGATTTATTCGTGGTGATGATCTTATTCTCCCACTCTTTCGGGTCATTTTGGAGGCATATGTATATGTGTGTATGTGTATATATATATATATATATATATATATATATATAAGCTATCTGCTCTGTTTCGAGCGTGAGAATTTCCTTTGTCTAATATCCCCCCCCACATTCTATGTGTTCGTATGTGACTCTTCAGGCCAGCAAAGCTGTGACAGATTTTACCACAGTATTGGCGCAACCATTCAGTTTTGCTTGCAGTAAAATTATTTGGGTACAAGATAGATTTTGCACATTTACGCAGATGGCTTTCGAGAACATCAAGAGATAGGCACAATTTTCCACATATGTCACAGTTAGCGTGGTGACTTTGTGGACTCGGTACATATATATATACATAAATATATATATATATATATATACATATATATATATATATATATACATATATATATATATATATATATATATGTACATATATATATATATATACATATATATATATATACATATATATATATATATATATACATATATATATATATATATACATATATATATATATATATACATATATATATATATATACATATATATATATATATATATATATATGTATATATATGTGTATGTGTATATATGTATGTGTATATATGTATATATATATATGTGTATATATATGTATATATATATGTATATATATATGTATGTATATATATATATATATGTATGTATATATATATTTATATATATATGTATATATATATTTGTATATATATGTATATATATATTTATATATATATGTATGTATATATATATTTATATATATATGTATGTATATATGTATGTATATATATATTTATATATATATGTATGTATATATATATTTATATATATATGTATGTATATATATATTTATATATTTATATATATATGTATGTATATATATATATTTATATATATATGTATATATATATATATGTATATATATATATATGTATATATATGTATATATATATATATGTATGTATATATATATTTATATATATATGTATGTATATATATATTTATATATATATGTATGTATATATATATTTATATATATATGTATGTATATATATATTATATATATATGTATATATATATATATGTATATATTATATATATATATATGTATATATATATATGTATATATATATATATGTATATATATATGTATATATATATATGTATATATATATATATGTATATATATATGTATATATATATATGTATATATATATATATGTATATATATATAAATGTATATATATAATGTATATATATATATATATGTATATATATATATGTATATATATATATATATATATATGTATGTGTATATATATGTATATATATATGTATGTATATATATATTTATATATATATGTATATATATATTTATATATATATGTATATATATATTTATATATATATGTATATATATATTTGTATATATATGTATATATATATATGTATATATATATGTATATATATATATGTATA